>JAZKJV010003852.1:0-476001 GCA_037367405.1 Ottelia alismoides | reverse complement strand
TAGTCCGACCCGGACATCAACACAATTTATATTGGGTAGGTCTCGCGACATAACTTAGTCCCCGCATCTACCATCTGTGGGATGTGGAGACTCAGTGAGGGCTATATAAGAAGCCCCACACCTGCTGTAACAGATGAGAGAGTGCAATGAACACATCAACCTTTTGAGGTGTTCTCCTGTTGTTTCATCTCGTTCCTCTCAAAATAGGGTTCCACATAAAATTCCGTTGCTCTTTTTTGTTATTAGTCTTTATCTCTAATTACGAAGGAGATCAAACATCTTCAGGCGGAGCCATGGATTCGAAGAAGGCGGTTGATCTTTCATGGTCGCACCTTCACACATTAAGTCCTGAACCTGCCCATTCGATCAGCGCATCTTGCGAGCGAGGCCACAATCGAAGAAACTCCATGCGATTGCGAAGGAGATCAAACATCTTCTGGCAGAGCCAACCCCCACACGATCCTCTCCAGCCCTCCTCTGGCCGCGCCAGTCCCATGCCACCGTGCATAGATATGACGGTGGTGACAAGTCATCTCCAACCATGTCTTCTAGGCGGTGAAAATTGCACATGCATGACCCCATGCGGTGGCATCACACCCATTCAGGCGCCTCTCCAGAACCTTCAAGCTTCGCAGGCGGCGTTTCCCTCATGCGAGTCTTCCAAGCGTGGCGGAGCTCTAGCTGCTTCGGGGTGGAACTTACAAGAGGCGGCTGCTCCCTCCTTCCTCTAGGCGGCGCGCGGTCTTTTCCAGATCCAGACGGCGGCGACGTCCCCCACCCCCTTCGGTTTATGTACGAGTTGCGTCTTGTGAGGGGTTCCCTGATGGGAACTCTAAATGAGGGTAGGCCCTTTGGCCGTGTTCGAAAAAGAAGAGAGGTTGGAACCAAAAGGGAGATGCGGAAATGCCAACTTAAAAAAAAGGAAAAAGCGAACGGGGCCCAGGTTTATTTAAGCCCAATTGGGTTGCTGTTGAAAAAAGGTGCATACAAAAAAATCGTATGTGACTAAAAGGGGAAGAAAACCTGTAAAAAGTGGAATGGCTTAAAAAAGAAAAAGCCGGGGAGAAATGATTTAAATAAATGAAAACAAAAGCCGAGAAAAAATTGTTATTAGCTTATGTTGTTTTTTATTCTCCATTTTCTTGTCTTCTCCCAACTTTGCCGATGTCATTGTTTTCCGACAAGTATGGGGAGAAAGGGGGAGATGGGTAAATGGATCACTACCATATCTAGTGGCTTAGTCTCACATCTACCATTTGTGGCATGTGACGACTAAGTGGGGCTATATAAGAAGCCTCACACCTAGTGTAACCGATGAGAGAAAGTGCAATAAACACGTCAATCCTTTGAGGCGTTCTCCCGTGGTTTCATCCTGCTCCTCACGGTGTAGGGTTCCACGTAAAATCCTAGTGTTCTTTCTTGTTATTATTCTTTATCTCTGATTGTGCTTTCGTATTCGTAGTTTCTAACAATGGTGAAGTTTTCTTTCTGCTACTTATTTAGCTGAGAGGTATACGAGCATGATGTCTGGAGAAGGGTTCCATGAGAAACGAAGAAAAACTCCAAGTCCTGTTGGGTAAACTCAAGAGCATTATGAGTCAATATAGTCAGAATACAAGTAAAGAAAGATGTTTTAAAAAATAGAAAGAACTTGATAATTTTATTAGTATAAATATCTATGACTAAATAAAACCAAGAAGATATGCTATAATCATATATAAATAAAACCAAGAAGATCTCATGGGGACTTGAAGCTCCTGGAAGAGCCACCCCAAGAGCGCACTTCCCGGTGAGCCACCTCCTCGTCGCGGTCTCCCAAAACGATCTGCCACATATTCCGGCACAAATGGGCTGCGTTTTGTTAAAGAAAAAAGGAGAAAAGAAATGAAAGCCCAAGTGGCTCATGTCGTCGGTAAAAAACAAAAAAAGAGAGCGGAGAGGTCTATTAAAAAAGAAGAGGGCCTAAAATTCAGTCGAGAGTTCAAAAAAAGAAGTGGTTATGTTCAAAAAGAAGCCGTACGTTAAAATAAAAAAGAGAAGGTGATTGATTTGTGAAAAACATATATGTTTTTTGTTTCTCCCAAACTTGGTGTTCAATGCTCGTTATTCTATCAAGTATGGGAGAAAGAGGTAGTCAGAAATGAATATATCCTTCAGGACTTCTGCACGTCCACGACTGACAAACCGACACTCTAGATTTCTACAGATCATCCGTCTTCACCGAGCATCGACTTACTTCATCAGGGAGTATACTTCTTCTTTTACGATCCGACTACTACTCTGCGCTGGACTTCTTCTATTGCGACTCTTCTCCAGAAACGAATGAGTTAAGTTACGGTGATTTGGTATCACAACGACTCTACATGCATGACAGAGATATGTTTCAGTGACCTGAAAGCTGCAAACCCATCCTCGAGAGAGGTCTTCTACCAGAAACCGACATATATTCTTCTTGTGATGTCTTGTGTGAAGATGCGATGTATACTTTTCTTTTTTGTTGCAAGTTGCAGCTTTCTCGGCTCCAGCTTGAGGGGGGGGGTGTTGGAGAATGCAATAGAGTGGTAATTGGAACTTTCCTGGATCCAATTGCCACCACTCATGTTTTGTCCCACATCTACCAACTGTAGGACCCGGGCCTGTCTGTGAGGCTTTATAACGAGGCCCACATCCCTTGTAACCATTGAGAGATATTCAATAGACACATATTGGCCTTTAAAGCCTTATCCCGTGGTTTCATCCCGCCCCTTAGCCCGTATGGTTCCACATAAATCTCTGCGTCAATTTTTATCTTTCTTTATGTTTATGCTCTCTTTATATATTGCTTCCGCTTCTCAGATTTCAACATCCTCATTCTGAACCTTACTGATATGAATTTGATATTTCAAACCTAGTTGTAGCTCGAAGATGTGAGAAGTTAAAAGGACATTGTAAGATGAGCTAGGAGACCCCGAAGTATTTTTAGACTGTGACTTTTAGAAGGATATGGCTTTTTCGATATAATCATTGATGCAAATTAGATTTGATTGGAAGCCAAGAATTCATGTTGGCAACACCAATTAAAGTGGGAAAAGACTTGGTGGCTGTGGTTGGTTGGTCGTATCGCTGGAATCCTGGTAGATGAAAACAACAATGTACTGGTTCCATGCAACTTGCGGAACGGCATATTGAGTGAAATATCACGGAATTTCGATGATATTTATGACCATGCTAAATAGAAACACGCAATTTAAGTATATGATCGTCTGTTATGAATATTGACCACCAACTTGGATGACCATAAATCTTTTTTTGTCGTACATTGGAGTTTTAAAGAATTTGCCCGTCAACCATCCAAGTGGTTCGCGAGGGGACGCATACACATATATGGCCTCATAGCCAGATTTCTGAACATTGGCTGCAAGTCAATGTGGTGAGGCTAGCTATCATCTTGACCATTCCTCACAAATGAGACTTCACCATGGCCAAACATCTGAAAATTTTCTTTGCCGAACTCACCTCTACTCTACTTGTAAATAAGATTGGTTGACTGAAAGTTGGGCTAGATGAGCAGATGATTGATTGGTGCAGTAGGCAGGCTTGAATTCTTATGAATATATTCAGTTGCAATCGTGCATGTGCATGTGCACGTGTTTTCTTGTGGTGTTTTGTATTCCTTCTTTTGAGGCAGTCAAGTTACCGGGATTTTTCTAGTAGAGTGTTCATAAGATTTGGCTTGCCTTATCACGGTTATAATAATATAAGAATATTAACATTTTCACCAAAACACTTCGTTATGATTGCTGGTTTTCTATTTTTCCAAACTAAGCACAATAGTCACGCATTAGCCGGAGAGCGCTTGGGCATCTGTTGCTTTTATTTTGTATTGTTTTCTTGTGATTTCTTATGATATGTACCTTCTGATAGTATTACTGCATAGGTATGTAGTAGCAGAGACATCTGTCGTGCAAGTTCAGGTACATATTGACTACGCTGTGGGTGGGGGGCTTGGCTCAGTCTCCTATTTTTCAATGCATGATTACAGTCTGGGGTTATTCTCACCAGCCGAGTAAAATGCTCAATATATTTACATGTTTTGTGTGTGTCTATGACTATTTAGCATTGGTAGAATAGAATACCCTTTATTCCGTGTCATCTTCTTGCTGTCTTGTTATTGAGAGTTAATCCTTAGTGCCCCATGATTTGGTCATTAACACCTTTGTGCCTATAGTATATATGCTTTCGATAATTTTACTTTTGTTTTCACTCGTGACTTATCGAGGTGATTTAAAGGTGGTGTTTATTATATAATGGTTACTGTGATTGATATCTTATTGCAGGTTGCTGAAGGTTATGCTCCTAATATGAAGAAAACAATTTTGGCGCACTTTTTACATCTATTTCAGTCGAAACAGTTAGGTCAGGATCATTTGGTTGTTTCCATGCAAATGCTCATTCTTCCTATGCTTGCTCATTCTTTTCAAAATGGCCAAAGCTGGGAAGTCGTAGATTCTGGAATTATAAAAACAATTGTTGATAAACTTTTAGATCCTCCAGAGGAGGTATTGCCTGAATTTTTTCTTTACGCAATCTTTTTGAAAATGAGGATTAGCTCTCATAAATGTGATCTGAGATCTTTGCCGCTCTTTTTCCAGGTCACAGCTGAGTATGATGAGCCACTGCGCATTGAACTTCTGCAGCTTGCCACTTTACTTCTAAAATATTTGCAAACTGATCTTGTTCATCACCGAAAAGAACTAATAAAATTTGGTTGGAACCATCTCAAGCGTGAAGACAATTCTAGTAAACAATGGGCATTTGTCAATGTCTGCCACTTTTTGGAAGCGTATCAGGCACCTGAAAAAATTATACTTCAGGTATAGTAAAACTTCTTTCGTTTATTGTATTTAACAGATTAGGTGTTATCATTTGCAATCCTTTCTTATAGTTGTAGATATCTATATACCTATATAAAGCTGGGTTTTTCACCCAGCTGTTGAGATGTGGGTGCATGTGGTTATGTATTCTCCCATTTATCCCCTCCACCGACCTCTTCTCCCCCTCTCTCCCCGTACGAGCCCGAGTTTATCCCCATCTTTTTTAGCCTCCCCCGACTCCCTAGGCAATTCCTCTTTCTCCCCGCATGTATTCACTTCCTCCCATTCTCTCTCCCTCCCACAATACCACATTTTCTCTCTCTTCTCTCTCTCCACAACGTATATACGAACATTCACCTCACTTAATATTTTAATATATTTTTTGGATGGTCCTCTAAATGAGGCCCATCCCACCGTTTCTAAAAAAACATATATACGAACCATCCCCCCTCCACTCTCTCGCCCCACTCACCTTTAACTTTCTATCTATGCAATTTCTATCTATCTCTCCCTCTCTCTACAATTTCTTTATTAGACAACATTTTAATTCTTCTTGACATATAATATTAAAAATCTCTCTCTCTTTAGACTATTTTTGGGAAAAAATAAAAATCTCTCTACTTCTCATTTGATTTCTCTCTCTAGATTATCTTTCAATAATAAATTATTTTTATTTTTGAACATTTAAAACATATCTTTATGATGTTAACATACTATAATTCAATAGTAATTAACAATTAATTTAAATTAAAATTAATTTCGTAGGTTCAAATCTTATAGTAAAATGATGTTGTAAAAATTTAGAAACTAATTCGGAATTAGTATATACATATTACATAATAATAATAATTTAATATTTAATACAATTATGAAGAATTCAATATTTCAATGAATATACATTCTTAAAATAATAAAAATGATAAGAGATGATATCAAATATTTAAATATTTTAATAATAATGTATTTTAGAAATAACTTATAAATATAATTAAAAAGATTTAAAATTCAATATATATACACATATTTGTCTTATTTTCCATCATATTATGAGATCAAGGAGACATATAGATAATAAACTTCATTTTATTTATATTCATCAATTGAATTAATCTTATATTTGTATTTTTTACATATTATTTATCATCTACTTTAAATTCTTATGAATTTTTAAAATATACCACGTTTTAAATCTTCTTGACATATAATATTACAAATCTCTCTCCTTAGACTATTTTTTGAAAAAAACCTAGCTCTCCAATTTCTCTCTCTAGATTATCTTTCAAATTTTTTTATTTTAAACATTTAAAATATGTCTTTTATGATGTTAACATATTATAATTCAATAGCAATTAACAATTAATTTTAAATAAATTAATTTCATAGATTCAAATCTTATTGTAAAATGATATAGTAAAATTTTAGAAACTAATTATGAATTAGTTTATATATATTACATAATAAAAATAATTTAATATTTAATACTATTAAGAAGAATTCAATAAATATACATTCTTAAAATAATGAAAATGATATGTTATATAATATCAAATCTTTATATTTTAATAATAATGTATTTTAAAAACAACGTAAAATTATAATTAAAAATAATTTTCAAATGTAAGAGAAAAAGAATGAGCAGCTGCCACGGCTACAAGGTCTCCCTAATCTGCGGATCAATCAACCCTTGAGATATATAGTAGGAGAGTCGTGCTGGAATCCCACAAAAAATGAGCATGGTCAAAGATTTGTCGTCCGTGCGACCCGGACTTAATGGCGAAGAAGGCTAGGTGCGAAGCACCCTATAATGGAAAAATAAAATTCAATAAGGATTTGGTTCATCACACACGTACTCGTCACGGGCATCGTGCTTTTCCAATTTGGAAAGAACTTATTGTCAGCCTTTTTCCGATATATATACACTTATTTGACTTATTTTCCCTCATATTATGAAATAAAGGAGACATATAGATAGTAAATTTCATTTTATTTATAACCACCTATTGAATGAATCTTATATCTATATTTCTTACATATTTTTTATCATCTACTTCAATTTTTTATGGATTTTTAAAGTATATTTTGTCAATCCATCATCATATCTTGATATAATTGGGGTACAACTAGCAACGTAGATAAAACTAATGTGAAATATATAAAACCATATAAAAAATAATGAATGAATATTTTAAATTTTTTTACATATACTCTACTTTATGTGATCATTTTTTTAATATATATTATAATGTTCGATGTATATTAGTCAAACATGTGGTTAATAATTGAAATAAACTGCGTGCCTATAGTGTGGCTAAATAATTTTAATTTCTTATCAAAAGTCTTATTTAGTAATGCTAGGATATACATTTTTTTTAAAAAATATAGTTTTATGATAAATGTAAGTTTGTGATTTTATAATCAATGAATTATTAATTTTTCCATGTGAATTTATGTTTTACGATACAATTGGATTGTTCCAATGATGTTTTATTTACTTATCTATTTTGTAAAAAAGGTTGTAATATGATATCTTGCTTAATTTCTGTACTTTTAAAATATTACGAACAAATGTATTTCCTTCAACCCGCAGCAAAGCACGAGCAAATACACTAGCTATTATTATAATGTTGATGACTATTACCTCCATTCAAAAAGATCTTTTTTAGTGCTTGTAAATTTTGTGGTTGCACTCCAAGTTTGTAGTAGAACTGTCTGAAGTCATTCCTATTGTGACTCATACATTTGTGGGTCAAATTCATATTCTGCTTTTTTAAATAAATTCTCTTATGTATTTTCTTTTTTATGCTTTCTCTCTGAAGCTTGATTATTGCAATATGATTTTGTGTTATTGTACAGCCTCTGAATAATCTCAGTGCCTGCTTTCCACTTGCCGAAAGTCTTAGTTAATGTACTGTCTTTTATTCGTATTTGCTTTAACAAATTCAATAACATAAAGAAAAATAGACACTGCAATTTTTGCCAGTTTGCAGCTGTTAAAGCCAATTTTGATGATAGCTTTGTTTATTTGTCTTGAGTATTTGAGATTTGGGGAACACAATGATATTGTTGTTGTGTGTTTTATTCATAATTCACTTAACTTATGGAATATGAATTATATTGATCTCATAGATTGTACGTACATGACTTGTTGAAAACATTAACTACGTTCAGAACCTATTAATTTTATGCTTAGCAAGAATTAATTGAAATCTTTTTACTTGTTAAGAAATCTGCCAATCTGGGTGCATGCGCTTATTAGAATTATGTTAAAATCTTATTGGTCATATAACCCCCTTTTGAGCTCAAACAACTATGGTGATATACACATAATACACTCATTATGATTTTATCACTTGTACCCTGAGATATTGCAATATTAGTTATGCGCCTCCCTTTTATCATCATTTGTTCTCCTTACTTCTTTCTACATTATCGCTTGTGCCATTCCATTAATTCGACCGTCAATAAGTTGAATTGAACCATGGTTGGGGTAGGAGGGGCATAACAATAATAACATATCCAACCCCTCATGTGACCGATATCAAGCGTTAAATCCACAAACCCCTTCGAATGATAATTGTATTTTATGGGAATGGAAGAGGCAGTGTGTTCAACTCAAGCGGATATGAAGCTGCACTCCAAGATCTGAAAGTGGTTGGGCGAGCGGGAAGGAGGTCATGGAAGCTGGTTGGCTACATGCAGAGCGAATGAGCAGGTTGGAGAAGGTGGTTGGGCAGAGGGAGGGCGGAGGAGGACCTCAAGGAAGGTGGTTGGGTGAATGGGGCGTGGAGGGGACACAATGTTGGAGAAGTCGAGGTAGGTGGCTAGGAGGGAGGACAAAGGGGCCATGATGTTGGAGGAGGTCAAGGAAGGTGGCTTGGCAGAGAAGGGTAGAGGAATGGGTTATTGGAGGAGGTCAAGGAAGGTGGCTAGACGAAGGGAGGGTGGAGGGGGAGCTCGGGGAAGACGAGGAAGGAGGAGGTGGATGGTGGAGGTGGGACGCTGAGGAGGACAAGGTTTGAGGTGAGGAGAATGACCATTTGAAGGAGGAAACTCGAGGAGGAGAACCCATCCTCGTGTTTCTCCCCCCTTCCGCTTCCACCACCTTTAGATCGATGCATATTCATATCACTCCTTTCCGCCTGAGTTGCTTTGTTGATTTGAGTATTATCTCCCTTGTTGTACACAACCGCAAGGTTATGCACCCGTCTTTCTTGCTTCGATGTCGGCAGGTCAAGGCCAGAGCCTTGCGCACATAAACTCAACCGAGCTTCTTTTTTGTGAGGTTACCCATGTGTAATATTTTTAATTACCCATGTGTCCTGAAGTCAACGCCCATTTGGGAGGTAGATGGATGACAATTAACTCAAGGGGCACAAGTGATAAATCTGCAACAAGGTCGGGGCATAACTGATATTCCAAAAAAGGAATGATATAATTGATATTGCAATATCTCATAGGGACACAAGTGATAAAATCCCAAATACGTATTTATATTCATACACCCTAAACATCAAATGGGACGTGATCTTTCCTGAGTTCAAGTAGGCTGACTTCATTCTTGTAAAAAAATACCAGTACTTTAGTAAAAATAAATTAACAATTTGTATTATAATGTACAATTTTAATGTTTGTGTTTAGTAAATAATATAATGTACAGTTTTGTATTTTATAATGTACCTACGGTGTGCAGTTATAATACAATATGTTTACTTATTAACTTAAATGCTTGTGTTTTTTAAACAAAATGGAAACAACCTTCCTGTCCTCAGGAAGGACCACATCCCATTTGAAGTTCCCTCTATATTTAGGATTTATCCAATGGGCCTCTGCTAGGGATGAGCATCAGGCTGGGCCCAATCGTCCAGCGAATCCTAAGCCTGGCAAATTTTTGAAAATGCGGCCCAAGCCCGAGCCAACTTGTAAGTACATGGGTCGGGAGGACTGCTATATTTTAAAAAATATTTGCCCAGTTATAGCATCGCAGAACAATAAATTTTTTCTTGAAAAAGTTAGTCTATTGTAAAATGAGAAATCGATTCGTGTCGAAATTTCTGATTTTAACGTGTAGAAGAGATAGAGATAATCTATAGGGTGATTTATGAACTGTAGAGACTGATATTATTATTATTATGTTTTGTACTTTTTTGTAATTCTTGTTTACTCTCTGGACTACTATGTACTTTACCCGTGAGGTCTCTCCCTATATAAGAGAGCCTAGGGTCTCTCGGAATAATAGATTAACTCATTTTTCCAACATGGTATCAGCTATGGATGGTTGTATCGATATCGTTTTGATATCGTATTGATACGATATTTCGACGATATATCGACGATATATCGTCGAATATCGCCCATATCGACGAGCCTTTATGAAGAAAATGCCTGGAAATCCAGATATATCGCCATATCGGTGCCCATATTGGTCACATGTCGATATCGATATATCGCCGATATATCGCCGATATATCGCGATATTTTCTTCCATGGATATCAGAGCCCATGGGCTAACCCTAACCCCAGCCCTAGGGTTTTATGCCGCCGCCACCTCTCTCTTCCACCACCACCTTTCTGCCGCCGCCGGGCCCTCTTCCTCGCCGCCGGGTCCTCCTCCTCTCCACTTCGGGCCTCTCTTCCCATCCGTCGGGCCCCTCCCACTGCCGTCGGGTCCCTCCAAGATGACACGGGGCCCACACCTCCTCCACGCGGGGCCCCCAACGGTGCCGTAGGCCGCCCTACGTCACCATCTGCCGCCGAGTAAAGCCCTAAGTAGGGGACCCCAATCGCTGGGTTCCCCTCCATTGCACGCCGACACCTACACTTTCGTCAGTCGGTCTATCTCCATGGATTTGAGTGCGCAACGTCTACATATGCACTCAAATCCGATCAAGTTTTTTGTAGACACCAGTTTCTAGTCTACTATCCCTAGTTCTTCATCTACGGCAACATGTCAGAGAACAAAGTTGATATGCCCTCCATAGGCACCTTCAAGGGTCCTGCGCCTATAGTCAAGATGGACGGCACAAACTATGAGTTCTAGGTGATGCAGTTTATGAGTCTCATGAAGTCCAATGGCAAGAAGCATATTCTTATTAAGATGAGCTGGCAGAGAAGACTGAGACATATGCCTCGTGGGAGGCTGATGATTCTTACGCCAAGGTTTGGCTGTCAGGCACACTATCGATGGAGATTGCCAATTATGTCCTCCATCTTCCCACTGCCAAGGCAATGTGGGATATTCTGACCGCTACGTACTCCCAAGTGCGGAATGAAACCAAGATGTTACAACTCCAGCATGATATATTCACGATGAAGCAGAATGGCAGGCCACTTCACTCATTGTACATGTCCCTGAGAGGGATGTTTGATTATACAGTACCATTCCACTCACGGCGACTCCTGAGCAGCAGGAGACATTTCGGAATGCTACCATGGTGAGCGTTCTACTTGCAGTCCTAGATCCTGAGTATGAGGCAGCCCGCTCTCAGATTCTGGCTGATGCAGTTATTCCTGTAATGGAGGATGTTTACCGGAGGCTCAGTCGCATATCAGTTTCTTCCAGCACATCTACTCCACCCCCATCGGCGATGGCAGTATCGCGTGGGAGAGGTGGTCAGTTTTCTGGTTGTGGACATGGACCCCGTGGTAGGGGCGGTCGCTTTCGTCAACCATGTTCGTTCTGCCATCGCATAGGCCACTCGGAGGATACATGCTACTCTAAGCATGACTTTCCAGCATCGGCGCGTGTAGCCGTGTATGTTCTTCCCTAATCAGCATCCAATGCCGATAACCGATTTGAGGAGCTTGTGGCACGTCTATGTGATATTATGCCACAATCATCTACTGATTTTCCTGGTGGACCTTCAGATGTTGCTGCTACAACTTCTGCCAGTTCCTCTGCTGTTGCTAGTACCTCAGGTAGTGCTATTGCCTTTACATCTTATCATGATATATCTGATTGGATTATAAATTCTGGTGCCACACATCACCTCTGCCGAGATCGAGAGAGACTTGAGTCCTATAAGGACATCGCACATGACCGCTCAGTGCAGATCGCTGATGGTACTCATTCCCCCTTGTTGGACAGGGGGAGGTTTTCCTATCATCTTCTATGCGCCTACAGAATGTTCTACATGCTCCTGAGTTCTCCATGAATTTGTTGTTTATTAGTCAGATTACGAAGGATTTGCACTGTCGTGCTATATTTGACCCATCATCTCTTATTTTTCAGGACATACTAACGGGTCGGGTGATTGGTTGTGGTTCTGAGCAGAATGGTCTGTATCTACTGGTCCGGAATTCTTATGCTGGCGTCTCTTCTCATTCTGTCGGACCAACATCTCCGTACATCCGGCATCTTCGCTTTGGTCGTCTCCCGCTCCAGAAAATGTGACATGTACTGCCTCAGATATCTCCCAGTTCCTCATTTCGTTGTGAAGCGTGTCAGTTGGGAAAGCATCATCGGTCTAGCTTTCCTAGTCCGTCAGAGTCGGAGCAGTAGCTCCCCGTTTGAGTTATTTCACATTGATATTTGGGGTCCAAGTCGTGTACCTGATCATCAGGGACATGGGTTCTATCTAGTTGTAGTGGATGATTTCTCTCGTGTATCTTGGGCCTTTCTTTTAAAGAATAAATCTGAAGCAGGGGATGTTAAAAATTTGATTAATGAAGTGCAGAATGTTTTTTCTTCTACTGTCAAATATGTTCGTACAGATAATGCACTAGAATTTTGCACCCGGTCTCTCTCTCTCAATTTCTCTCGTCTAAGGGCATTATTCACCAAACCACTTGTCCTTACAAATCTCAGCAGAATGGCGTGGCAGAAAGAAATGATCGCCACCTTCCTGACATTACTCGAACTCTCATTATTCAGAGTTGTGCTCCTATCACCTTCTGGGGGGTTGCTGTTCGTAAAGCGTGCTATCTGGTCAATCGTATGCCGTCATCGGTCATTGGTGAGAAAATTCCTCTTTCTATCATTTTTCCTGATAAGGAATTATTCTCACTTACTCCTCGTGTCTTTGGTATTATTGCGTTTGTTCATCTTCTGTCTCCTAGACTTGACAAGCTCTCTCCTAGAGCTGTCAAGTGTGTCTTTATAGGTTACTCTCGAACTCAGAAGGGCTATCGCTGTTATGACCCCATAAACAAGAAATATTTGTCTGTGTTGACGTCACGTTTTTTTGAGTCTGTTATGTATTTTTCCTCTACAGGCGATAGGCTGGTCCCATCCACTACCACTGATGATGTCTATGTCCCACCGCCTCCAAGTTTGAGTTCACCTGAGTCCATTCCTGCTCCAGTTGCTATGTCACCTAACCCAACGTAACCTCCTATTCCACCTTTACCAAAATTCTATACACGTCGGTCAGGTCCTGCTCAGGCTACACGTCAGGCATCCATAACGCCTCAGGTATGTTCAGATGGCACCACTACTGACGGGTCAGATATGGTACATGTGCAGGATTCTTCATTGCAGGAGACTCTACCATCCAGTACAGTGGACTGTGACCTTGATATTCCTATTGCTATCCGGAAGCAGAAGCGGACGTGTGCGTCTTATCCTTTTGCTTCCCAGGTGTCCTTTCATCGCCTCACAGGCGACTTTCAGAGATTTGCTATAGCTTTGTCTTCCGTGGACATACCACCGACATATCAAGAAGCCATGAAGATTGATTGCTGGCGACTGGCTATGGAAGAAGAGATACGTGCCTTACAGTCTCGTGGGACATGGAGCTTGGTTAATGCTCCTTCTGATGCATCCATTGTTAGCTGTAAAGGGGTATTCACAGTTAAATACCATGCTGATGGCATTCTAGATAGATATAAGGCAGGGCTGGTCGCGAGAGGTTTCACACAAACCTATGGTGTGGACTATATGGATACATTTTCTCCAGTGGCTCGTCACTCTACTCTTTGCATTCTCTTATCGGTTGATGTGGTACGTGACTGGTCTATATCTTAACTTGATGTCAAGAATGCATTCTTGTATGAAGATTTGCAGGAGGAAGTCTACATGCAGCAGACACCAGGGTTCACTGCTGAGGGGGAGAAGCATATGGTGTTTAGACTTCACAAGGCAATTTATGGCCTCAAACAGAGTCCAAGGGCGTGGTTCCAGAAGCTTTCCCATCTGATTGAACGACATGGATTCAAAAGATCTAGTGCAGATTACTCGTTGTTTATTCAGAAGTCTTCTTCAGGTACGGTTGTCATCATGGTCTATGTTGATGATATTCTAGTGACAGGAGATGATGTTCAGAGAATAAAGAGGGCAAAAGCATTTTGGGGCCGTCAGTTCGTCACGAAGGATCTTGGAACCCTAAGATACTTTCTGGGGTTGGAATTTGACAGGAATGTACATGGTCTGGTGATGACCCAAAGGAAGTACATTACAGACTTTTTGACTGAGACATGCATGGTTGGATGCAGACCATCGAGTATTCCCATGGATCCAAGCATGAAGCTGTATGATGATGACACTGCTGAAGTAGATAAGATGAGATATAGAAAATGGTGGGTAAGCTCCTTTATATTACCATAACTCGATCTGATATTGCCTTTGCAATAAGCCGGGTAAGTCAATTTATGGAGCAGCCAAGACAAGACAAGTTCATATGGGTGCCATATATATATGATACTGAGGTATCTAAAGTCTTCTCCAGGTTCAGGGTACCGAAAGGGTATAGATTTATCTATTTCAGCATGTACAGACGCCGATTATGCATGGTGTCCTAAGGATCAAAAATCGACCTCAGGATTTGCCGTTTTTATTGGGAGCTCTCTAGTTTCTTGGAAAAGAAAGAAACAAACGGTTGTGGCAAGGTCTAGTGTTGAATCTGAATATAGGGCCATGGCGCAAGCAAGCACGGATATGATGTGGGCTCGATCTGTGCTAGAGGATCTACATATGGCCGTATCTTTACCCATGCAGTTTCAGTGTAACAATCAAGCAACATTGTTTATTGCCAACAATCCAGCATTCCATGAAAGAACAAAGCATATTGAAGTTGACTGCCACTACACTAGAGACTTGATCTAGAGAGGCTTGATATCTACATCTCACGTGAGCTCAAGGGATCAGACTGCTGACATATTCACCAAGCCGTTGCTCAGAGGATGTAAAGCCTTGAACTTGGCATATCTCGGATCCTATATAATAAGATCCGGCTCGTAAAGAGGAAACCGACAGAATTTGTTTCGTGTGAATCGGACTTCGTTTCGATTTGTTATGAATTTCGGAAGAAAGAGAAGTAAGAAAGGCTAAGATGTCATTAATCCATAATGACTGTCATTAAGACTAATTAAACATGATTAAAGAAATTAATGACGATTGAAAGCCGCTAATGATCATTAGTAAACACTAATCAATAGTTAACAAAAGATATGCGTAAGCCGCGAAAGTTAAATCGCGATTAGTGAAAGTTAATCACGATTAGTGTTAATTAAGCGTCATTAGCGAATCTAGAATCCTCTAGAATGTTCTAACTTAAGCTCCAAGTTTGGGATAAGTTTTGGCTAAAACCATGGGCCAAAACCATGGGCCGCTAAACCATGGTTAAGGTCTAAACCATGGTTTTCTACCATGGTTAGTGGTTTTCTGGGGCCTATAAATAGACCCCCCTACCCATTCATTCTCTACAACTTCCACTACCACCACCACCCCAAGGGCTAGGGTCGAGAGGTTGGGAGGAGGAGTGGGAGGCGAGGGAGGAGCGCTAGCGAAGCGCTGCCGGGAGAACGAGGAGAAGAAAGGTATGATCCTCTCTTAGTTGCTTCGTAAGCTAGGCTTTCAATTCATACTCTTGTTCTTCCAAGTTTTGTTTTTGATTCATAATTCTTTCCGATTCGTTTTCCTGTTGTGGTTCGAGGAGAAATCTGTGTAACACCCTACTTAGGTGCGGGCGGCTATGCACGTCAGTGACCCTGTGATTCGTCACACGTTCACTCATCTAAGACGCGTGGTGTCTACCGATTCTCCATCGTTTATGTTTCTATTCTTCGTATTGTGCTTTTATAGTTATTTCGATGGAGAAATCTGTGTAATACCTTACTTAGGTGCGGGCGGCTGTGCACGTCAGTGACCCTTTGATTCGTCACACGTTCACTCACCTAAGATGTGTGGTGTCTACCGGTTCTTCATCTCTTGTTGTTGAGTATATTCTTTCAGTTTCATTGTTATTTTCCTCTCGATTGATTTTATAGAGGAAACTCTTTTCGTTTTTATTTTGAAATATGTCCCGATATAAGGGGAAATTCTGCCGAAATTTTCCGAGAAATATGTCCCGATATAAGGGGAAACTCTGCAGAAATTTTCCGAGAAATATATCCCGATATAAGGGGAAACTCTGTCGAAATTTTCCGAGAAATATATCCCGATATAAGGGGAAACTCTGCCGAATTTCTAAGAGAAAATATGTTCTTGACGTTCTTCGTGTTCTTCGCGTTCTTCGCGTTCTTCATTCGTTCATCGCGTTCTTAACATGTTCTTAGCGTTTTGATACGAAAAATGAAATTCGATCTTTTCAGGAGCCTTAAATTAGCCTTTCTAAAAACGAAACTCGATAAAGCCTTGCATACACGAGAGAGAGCTCGATTAGGTAACGAAATCCTTCTTTTTGCTGTTGGGTTTTCATACGAAATTATTGAAATTCTTGATTTAGTATTCTTTGCTACGAAGAACCCTAATTTTGGCTATTTTTGAAAAAGTCTGAAAAATTGCTTTGTAATTCCCATTAAAATAAGATTTACACATCAAATTGATGCGTTGGCTCTGAAAGTTAGGGTTTGGGAGTTAAAATAGGCATAAATAGGAGTATACGTATGGTTATGAATAATATATATGTGAGTCGATACCAAGTATTGCGGTTTATGCAAATCAAAGACTTAACGAAAGAATTATATCATGTGAATTGGTGTGATTTGAGTTGGATCCTGAAAAGGATCATGTGTCACGATAAGGATGACTGGGAGTAGTACTACAGGTCGGGCATGCAACCTGTAGGTTGTCGGAAGGAACCCGTATTGGCATTTCCCTACCTAGGTGGTACACGGTTGCCCTGTTATGATAAGTGCGCACAAATTGAATGTTTTGCAACGCGTGGTACCGGGAGCCAATATATTCGGGTTGGAACGACGGAAGATGTGGTCGTGTCATGTGGAGGCACGAGTGGTTCAATAGCGGCTGGGTCACGATAACATGTATTTAAAGCCGCTAGGTTATATGATTAAATGTTAGCCTGAGGTTTTAAGCAACCGAGTCCTCGAGGACGGTGTGCTCATTTGATTTTCCAGGCTGAGGGTTGAGACACTGTTTAATAAAAGAAAAGGAAATTGTCAGGGTAGTATTGGAGGATTGGTTGAGGCGACGTGCGGCGGCATAAGCTTACCAAGATCAACACAATCTCCAATCCCGAAGCATCCACAGCTTCGGAGTCCAAGAATGGTGGGGTTCCCCTGGACTAATCCCTGATGTGGAATAGAAAGGAATAGGACTTAAATTAATAAAAAGGAATGAAATATTGTGATATCAAGTTTTGAAAAAAATTACACAATTTATTTGCTTTTCTCTTCTTCGTTACTTAGCATTCGCTAATTTTTATCCTATGATTTATGGAAAACTCAACAAGTATCGGTGAGCCATAGCAAGGACTTTAAAAATTCATCGGCTTACATACTAGACATCCAGCCAGCCACAGTAGCTTTACTCTTTAAGGTAGTTAGTAATCTTTCGTATATTTTCCTTTCAAGCTGATGTACATGTAATGGTTATAGTGGGACAATGTATCCTCTAAACTTTATTTTGTGAATGGAAAAGTGTTAAAATACTTTCTTCCGAGTATTTTTATTTGCAGTATATTTCTGAATGTTAGTTGTGATTGCTGAATAAATTATTGTTGAGTCATCAGATCCGGATATGGGAGGATCCGACGGCCCAAGAAACGGGGTCGTTACAGAGGACCCTTCCAGAGATGTTCTTCCAAGCTGAGCATGATAGACATTTATGCTCCACCTTGAGGGGGAGTGTAGAGACTGATATTATTATTATGTTTTGTACTTTTTCGTAATTCCTGTTTACTCTCTGGATTATTATGTACTTTACTCGTGAGGTCTCTCCCTATATAAGAGAGCCTAGGGTTTCTCGGGATAATAGATTAACTCATTTTTCCAACATGAACATCAGATAAAAACCGTGCTTAGTTAAATAAATCAATAAAACTAGTTTCCACCATTTATATTTTCCTCCGGAAGCAGATCTGAGGTCAATGACTAAGAAGATAAGCATTACCACAAAATAAACTTTCATGATATTGAAAAATAAGAAAATAAAATTCACAGAGAAAAAAAGCTACACAGAAAAATAATGAAGATTTGCTGCATGTTTTAATATTTTTAAAACAGACTAAAGATCTAGTGCATATTCTAATAAATATTTTTTCAACATCTCCCTTTTTCTGATAAAAAAAGGTTATCGACAGAAAACCCATCGCTATCTTTTTTAAAAGTTTTTATAGCAGCTCTACCAAACTTAACAATCGGAAGAAGGAAAAATAAAATATAAAGGCTCTAAGTTGAAAGCGGTAGAACAATCAAACGAGCAAAACATTTGCCAAACCATGTTGCCATCAATCCTTAAAATGGAACAAGAGAAAACTAACTAGAGGAGAAGGGAGGACTGCAGTGGGGGTGGGTGGCACATGGGAGGGTGAGGAGGCAGGACTGAGGAGGGAGTCGTGGCGTAATGAGGGAAAGGAGGGAGGTAGGGTGAGCCGGAGGCATTGGAGCGGTTGACGCAAGGGAGGTGGGGGGGCTCTGTACAAATAGGGGGGCACTGAGGGAGAGGCAACCAACAACGGGAGCTGGAGGGTGAGGAGTGCTGAGGATGGGGGTGGGTGGCACCATGGCGCTTGGGCTAGGGCATGCGAAGAGAGGAGGCTCTGGAGTAGTCGTGTCAGGGTCCTTGGGGAGAGGAAGGCGTTGGGGCTGGGTTGAGCGCACCCGACTTTGGGTTTAGAAGTCGGGTCTTCGGCTCGGACCAACCCACGAGCTTTGGGTTCGGGTCCGAGCTAGCTCGAACCCGGTCTGATAACCGTACGGGTCCAAACATCAAGCTCATACCTACCCGATTATGGTTGGGGCTCTAGCTGGGGTTGGGCTTAGTTGTGTCAGGCACTGAGTTGGCTGGACCAACCTGAAAATATGCTCATCCCTATCCTGTGCCCGTTAGAGTCTTACATATATGCTCAATTAAGTTGTCTATTGTTGAAATCTAGAATAGCGGAAGTGGATCGATAAACGGAGCATGGAAATAAAGAAAGAATAAACATTGAACGAAGAGATTTTACGTGGAGCCCTACTCCCTAAGTAGCTGGATAAAACCACGAGAGAAGACCTCAAAGAGTCGTATATTTCTATTCACTTTTCTCAGTGAGTATATGGGATATGGGGCTCCTTATATAGCCCATAGACATATTAGAGTCCCACATATAGTAGATGTGAGACTAAACACGAGTGGGTGGTAATTGGATCCTGGAAAGATCTAATTACCACTCTAACACTCCCGATCAAGCTGGAGCTAAGAAAGATGCAACTTGAAATAAAAGAAAAGGTATACGTTACATCTTTGCACTATACATTTGAGAAGAATATATGTCTGTTGCTGGTAGAAGACTTCGCCACAGAACGATTCTACGACCTTCAGGTCACCATTACGTATTCTCTGCCATGCCTGTGGAGTCGTTGCGATGTCATGTCACCGGAACATATCTTTGTCATGCCTGCATTTCACCAGAACATATCTTTGTCGCTCATGGAAAAGAATCACAGTGGAAGAATAAGTCCAATGCGGTGTAGTAGTCGAGGATAAACACCCAACGAAGTAATTGATGCTCGGTGAAGACGGATGATCGCAGTAGCAGTCTGGATTGCCGATCAGTCATGGTCGGGAAGTAGAAGTCATGAAGAATCAATCTTTGACTCCCGTTGATAGAATGAAGAGCATGGAGCATCAAGTTGCGAGAAACAAACATGCATTTTTTGTGCTTTTTTTGCAGAAGTAATTTTTTTAATATATGAGTTTTTTTTCTGTGCGTAGCCTTTTTTTCAAAAAGGCTTCTCCCCCTTTTTTGTACTCTTCTTTTTTGTGAGACATGACCCATTGGGCCCAAAACAATAGCTGGGCCTTGTTGCCCATTGTTGGGCCCGATTATTTGGGCCTTACATACACAACATAAGAGGAGAGGCACATCCCTATTGAGGGTTCCTTCGAAGAGGAACCCTTGTATCGCTGCCTGGGAGAGATTTTGGAGAGGACGGTGCCGCAGATCGCGCAAGAGGTACTGCCTGCACCGATTGGAACATCTCAAGGAGGTGGGGTCACTTTTGTGGAGGAGGTATCACACAAGAGAATCGAAGAAGGACCATCGTCAGGAGATATGGCTCCACTGTATGCTAGTAGGAGTTGTTGTGCATGAGGGTGGCGTTGCCTGTTGGTATAACTCGATGATGTTGCGTCACTTTTGTCGGAGAATAGTGTGGTACTTGGAGAATCGAGAAGGCGACACTGTGCGAGTTCAGACTCGATGGCTGAAGATGAACAATGATGGGGGCCCACCTACTTGGCTTGGGCTTGCGAGATTATGGGGCATGGCTACCTAGGACCGGATCGCACGAAGTACGGGCATTGCCGCATGAGGTTTGTCGCACCGCCTGGAGGGCTTGAGGAGCGATCGATGTAGATCTCCTCCACCTAGATGGGGCTCCATTTGGAAGAGATGTAGATCACCTTCGATATTTTTTTTGGTCAAGGTTCCTGAGATGGAACCCTAATATTTCTTGGAACTTGACAAGCATTAGAATGTGAAGACATAATCTCTTTTGGAGTTTGCTGGAGATTTCACCAATAACGAAGAAGCGGATTTACAAAACAAAACTTGCTGGAGATGATTGTCACAGAGCAAAAAAAATTGGGCTTTCAGTGGAAAATCCTAGAACTTTCTAATCGATCCTGAACATATGCTGAACTCAGGGTTTCAACTGTACAACCGATCAGATTTCCAGAACTTGGATCAAAACATTTTCACGAATAAAACTCTAAAATCGAACCTCTCTGGTATGAACATAAAAATCTTCAAATAAAATACGATCAAGCCAAATAATCGACTTGCCTTGATACCATGTTGAAATCTGGAATAGTTGAAGTGAATCGATAAACAGAGCAGGGAAATAAAGAAAGAATAAACATTGAGCGAATAGATTTTACGTGGAACCCTACTCCTTAAGGAGCGGGATGAAACCACTGGAGATGACTTCAAAGGGTCGTATGTTGCTATTTTCTTTTCTCATTGAGTACGTGGGGTGTGGGGATCCTTATATTGCCCCACAAACATACCAGAGTCCTACATATACTAGATGTGGGACTAAATATAAGTGGGTGGTAATCGGATCCTAGAGAGATCTGATTACTACTCTATTACATTCTGCAACACAAATTTTTAAGAAGCGTGATTTTGAAAAAATGCCAACAGTTGACTCAACACGGTTGCCATTTTTGATTTGGAATTATATTGTCTCCTTAAAAATGGCGAGTCCGTTTTTTTGAAAGAAAAAATGATCATTAATATATATACAATTATCAAGTAAATGATTGCTACGAGATCAGTAATACTAGAATAGTAGTTGTCAGTAATTTACTTCTCTAATATCACCTTTTGCAGAATATTAATAATTCTGGGACACTAAAGTAATCAATTAACATGCAACAACAACAACAACAAAGCCTTTTCCCACAATTAAGTAGGGTCGGCTACATGGATTCTTCGCCTCCATTCAGATCTATCTTGGGTCAATCTCGGACTTATATCCAAAAAACTAAGATCCCTTCGTATAGTCTCTTTCCAACACTTCTTGGGCCGTCCTCGTCCTCTCTTAGCTGGCTCAACATGCCGCCACTCGCATCTCCTAACTGGTGCATCAGTTGACCTTCTTTGCAAATGACCAAACCATCTTAAGCGGTTTTCTCGCATCTTATCTTCGATCGGAGCTACACCAACTTTCTTTCTGATTGCATCATTCCGAATCCGATCTTTACGGGTATGTCCACACATCCATCTTAGCATTTTCATTTCTGCTACAACCATTCTCTTCACACGTCTATGGTTCACAGGCCAAGTAATCAATTAACATGGAATCATTAATATATTCTCCTTACTTATGTAACTCAAACAAAATACTAGCAATTCAAACGATGAGTATGGATATTTAAAATTTGGATTTTTTAGACAAATGAATGTATCATTGAGTACAGAGTTAGTAACACAATTAGGTGTAACATGTAATAAAAGAAATCGTAACATGATTGTAGTAATTGTCTTTATTTGAAAAGTTAGTAGCGATGAAAAATTAGCAAATAATATTAGTAAATAGAATGAAAAATAAGAGTACATAAATACTGGCTTGGCTTGCACTCATTCAAATTTTTACAACATTAAATAACTTGCAAATATCCACTTAGATATTCATAACACATAATTATAGATCACCTATGATCCTTATATCACTCGTTCATATCTGTGATATTAGTCACATGACATAGTGAATGACATTGACATGAGTCATTTGATTCAAAAAAATGTACATAATATTTAAGGAGAGAATGTTTCTTTGGTATAAAGATTTATCTATTTACAAAAATAAATGATGTATATTTAAATCACTATAATATTGTAAACGAGGTTACCAAAAACCAGATTTGACCAACTGGCTGAGGGTCCGTTCGCCCAGCCCACTCATGGGTCGGGCTTGGGCTAGGAGATTTGGGAATGGGATGGCCCATCCTGTCCCGCAAAAAATAAAAAATATATAAATATAAGTTGGATAGTACATGTATTAATATAATACAGTTCAAAATTTTCATATGCGACACTAGTTTTAAATAAAATTAATAGTTTTTATGTCAAGTAACATGTAAACTACTTATATTAGTTTTATAAAGTATAAATGATATTAATAAAATCATTTGTACGTATTAAATACTGTTAACGTATACAATAATAGTAGTATCTGTACCTTTCTCTATGTTGTTTTTCTTCATAGTATGCTTTGTGTAATTTACCCATAGGCTACTCTCCTATATAAGAGAGCCTAGGGTTCATGGAATAAACAAGTTATTCAGTTTTCCCAACAAATACCATTAGAAAATTCAATGGATAAAGAACGAAATGGGCCATGGGTCGGCCCATGAGCGGGCTTTGGACATAGGTTTTTGAACCTCGGCCCGTTCGACCCGGCCCGCGTTTTGGCCAGGTCTACCTAAAACCAAGAATTCCGTGGAGGATCTGAATCGGCCCCCCTGCCCTGTTCTCTCTCATAGCGGATATAACATTTTTAGGAGACATAATTCAGAATAATATTCTCGAGGGGGGGTGGAATGAAGATGAACTAAAATTGATTGGGCAGTCCCGAGTTGAAGAACCATTGTATGCACCCTCCTATCACACTATACCATACCATTGTATGTTTTAACACTAAGTGTAGCTAGATATGTGTTTTAATACTGGGTGTAGCTAGATATGTAGTGGAATCAATCTTGCATGAATAATAGCATTGATATATAGAGATATTGGCGAATCATCGGTGATATCGATCGATATCCGGGATTTTTTGTACTGAATCTAGTCATTTTTGACCGATATGAACCGATATAGCGATATATCGTCGATATCCCTATAAAATGATATACCGGGTGATATTGAAACCCCTTCCATGCCTCTGGGGGAGCCAACTTGGCTACCTCCCTTTATTTTTTACGGTATTTTCTAATATGACGTGGGGGATTTATATCACTGTTTGACAGCATATTCTCATTCAAATCCTTCCAGGTGTTTTTAGGGTGGGTAGCCAAGTTGCCTCCCATGGGGGTAGTCCCATTTAATCCATTGATTCCATGCAAATGAAGTTGGGATTCTACTATGATTTCTTTCTCGACAGTGATTGTTTCTGCTTTTGGTTATATTTCTTGTGCTTTCTAATAATTTAAATCCACTCTCTGCAATCTGTCTTTATATTTTCAGGTGTTCATTGCTCTTCTCCGTACTTGTCAACCAGAAAACAAGGTTTTAGTAAAACAGGCTCTTGATATTTTAATGCCTGCACTGCCCAAAAGATTGCCTCCTGGAGATTCACGTATGCCTATTTGGATACGTTACACAAAAAAAATTTTGGTTGAGGAAGGTCATTCAATTCCTAATTTGATACATATCTTCCAGCTTGTCGTTCGGCATGCAGATCTGTTCTACAGTTGCAGGGCTCAGTTTGTGCCTCAAATGGTAAATTCTCTCAGTCGACTTGGATTGCCATACAATACAACTCCTGAAAACAGACGACTTGCGATAGAAGTTGCTGGACTTGTAGTTAGCTGGGAAAGGCAACGACAAAATGAAATGAAAATTGTGACTGATATAGATCCTCGTAGCCAGATAAGTGATACATATAGTTCAACTTCCATTGGTGATTCAAAACGTATATCTGATAGTTCTGGATTTCCTGATGATATTACTAAGAGAGTCAAAGTTGAACCTGGTCTACAGTCTCTCTGTGTGATATCACCTGGGGGAGCATCCATTCCTAATATCGAGACTCCAGGATCTACAACTCAAACTGATGAAGAATACAAGCCGAATGCTGCAATGGAGGAATTGATCATTAATTTTCTCATCCGAGTTAGTCATCTCAGCTTGCTTGCATTTTCACCTTCTTGATATGATTTTGTGATTTATTAGGTGGTTGTGCCTGTTTTTATTATCTAATGGCGACAAGTTTGGAACTCCTATGTCCTTCGAATTTCATTTTTTTTTGTTTTTGAGAAAATTTTAAATATCAGTCGGACATGGGTTTGAGATTACGATGTCTTTCATAATTTTGTGATGTATGTCTGTTTGGTTCTCTTAATAATAACTTGATACTAATGCTATACATGTTCAGATCAGACAGATACACGTACTCATATTTAGCCTTCACACTGACCTCCATACTCACCACGTCTCTCCCTCTGTAAACACTGATAATTCCGGTCTGGTGGTCATCCAGTGGTTGGAAACGTGCTGGCATTGTGTCAAGCTACGCATAACTTCATGTTTCAAACATCATTAACACAATTAAAAAAAAGGGACATTCCTGGCAACCGTACCATCGTATTTCATTGCTCCAAAGCTCAACTTTGGATTGTAGAGGAAGAGAAAATTGCTATTAGTGCTGCTCACAATTCTCCTGTGGGTTCAATGGTGCCTACTTAATTGGACCTTCAGCTAGTAGCTTAGTGTATGATGACCCGTGGTTGGGTGGCTTTGTTGGAGAGGCTGGAGAGCAGACATGGTTGGTGTGCCATGATTTTATTAGGAGGAATAAGTTTTGAAAATTGGTGGTTGTCCTCATTGTTTTTATGCTTTCAGTGATGTGGTTTATAATTGATGGCTCGAATTCGTGTTATTAAGACTTTCTAGTGGAAAAATGGTCATAAAATTGCCACGGGGATCAAACATCTTATGTTGTATTTGCTAATGTGGATGAAAAATACAATTAGAAGACAAACACAAATGCAAGTATGTTACGTGGGAACTTTCTCTAAAGGGCAGTTAGATTTTCTTCCATTTCACTTGATCATTAATCGGGTTAGTACAGTATCTTTAGAAAAAGGGGTAAACGGATTTACACCTACAATCCAAATACCTATATGCAACCCTCCTTTAAATATATACAACCCTCCTTTAATGATGGTTTGCAGATCTTATGAGAGCTTCCGCCAGGATTAGCCAAAGGTTTTCATGTCTGTTTTTCACTCCTTTTTCATGACCATATTTGCTTGCATCGCGAAGGGAGCATAAACACATTTGTTATCTATGTGGGATTTGGCATGTACCATGGAAGACTAAGTAAATGACAATGAAAACTTTTGCACATCTACTTTGATGCAACGATCTATTGAAAAAAGAAGTGTGGCAATCTAAAACTTATGTGATGATAATTATTGCTCTCATGTGCTTTTTGAATTGGATCTGTCATTGTATCGTGTGCACTTGAGCCTTGTTATGATTGAAACATGATGCGCCCAAAAATCATGTATATTTGATGCAGCTTTGCACAACTTTAATTTGTGACCTTAAAGTTCTAGTGGAATCTTTTTAAACATTATGTAACTATGAACTTGTAGTTTACGTATTTATAAATATAAATATAACTTAAATCCTTTGAATATTCTTTGGAGATTCGAGAGATCCATTTTTATTCTATGATTTATTTCTTATTTTATGTTTTTATTACATTTTATGTTTATATATTCTTATTTCGGGTTCTCCGCACCTATAAATAAATAGGTATATTATATATAAAAAGCATCTCCATTCATATCTTTATACATTATTTTAGTCTTTAGCGCAACAAAGCTAGACTTGTGTTTAGTATTCTCTTGTCCTAACATGTTTTGTCCCCACGAAAACCTTAACTCCGCCTTACCTTCCCCAACCTCGCAGACACCACCAGTCTCAATCATGAGTGTTAGCAACAACTATCAGTTGTAGTATCATTTCATGGCCACCGCTGGTTGCTCCAATACCTCAAGCTCCCAAGTACAACCGTGGAAGAAAATGAGTAATTTGTTTATTATGCGCCCTAGCGTTCTCTTCATATAGAGAGGAAACCTTTGAACTAAAAGAGGTTGCCTGGTCGGGCTATACGCAGAAAATGAACAGAAGTGAGTTTACATATTACATAATTCTGTAAAAGACTAATTACTACAACACTCTCTTCACGTTAGAGCATATATATCTATTATGCTCAGCTTGGATGAACACTTCTTGAATGATCCCCTTGCACGTGCTTTGGTGAATATTGTAGAGGTTTACGTTATGTTATGATGTACCGTTACGTATTTCTTATTTATCTCATGTACGTCTGTGTAATTTACCCAAGGGTTTTCTCTCTATATAAGGGACCCTAGGGCTCTATGGAATAACACAACAGAGCATTATTGACTCTGACATGGTATCAGAGCCAAAATCCTAATCTAGGGTTTTCTTTCCACCGCCTCCTCATTCGGCCACCGCCCGCCTCCTCTCTTCCAGCCACCGTCGCCGCCACCAGCCCCCCCTCTCCTGCCGTCACCTTCTTCTTCTCCAACTGTCGCCCCAACCAAAGCCCCCCCCAGCCGCCGACTTCATCTCCAGCCGCCGTTGGGGCCCTCTCTCTCCCGCCGGGGCCTCCCTCTCTCGCCGCCGAGGTCTCCCTCTCCCGTCGGGGCTGAAGTAGCCCTCCCTCGGGCTTCTCTTCCTCGTCGGTCGACACATCTTCATCTATGGGTTCAAGTGCATAAAGTCTACATATGCACTTGAATCCAATCCAGTTTTTGTAGACAAACATTCCTTTGTCTATCATCCCAACGTCTTCTTCTCCGGCAACATGTCAGACCAAAAGGTTGATATGCCCTCCATAGGTGCCTTTAAGGGCCTGTTTGGTTGCAGGGTTGGGCAGGGTTGGCCCAACCCTGGTTACTATTCACAAGGGTACTTCCTCCTCGCATATTACTATTTACCCAGCCCAACCCAATCCAACTCAACCCTGCCCAACCCTGCAACCAAAAAGGCCCTAAAGGTTCGGCACCAATAGTCAAAATGGACGGGACGAACTACGAACTCTGGGCTATGCAGTTCCCGAGTCTTATGAAGTCATGTGGTAAGAAGCACATTCTTACCGAAGATGAGCCGACAGAGAAGACGGGGATATATGCCTCATGGGAGGCTGATGATGCGTATGCCAAGGTCTGACTGTCAGGGATGCTCACGATGGAGATCGCCAATGACGTCCTCCATCAACCCACCACCAAGGCGATGTGGGATATTCTGGCTACTACATATTCTCAAGTGAGGAACGAGACGAAGATGCTGCAGTTGCAGCATGATATTTTTACCATGAAGCAAAATGGGCGGCCTCTTCACTCGTTGTACACGTCCCTACGTGGGATGTTCGAGAAATTATATAGCACCATCCTGCTCACAGCCACCCCCGAGCAGCAGAAGACGTTCCGCAATGCCACTATGGTAGGCGTATTACTTGCTGCCCTTGATCCGGAGTACGAGGCAACCCGATCTCAGATCCTCGCCGACGCCACTATTCCTCCGATAGAGGAAGTCTACAGGAGGCTCAGTCGTATCTCTGTTCCCTCCAACGCAGCGACTCCACCTCCTTCGGCAATGGCGTTCTCCAGAGGACGAGGTAGTTCTTCTTCATTTCGTGGCCGAGGAGGTGGCGGACGTGGCCGAGGAGGTCGTGTGCGTTCAACATGCTCATTTTGTCGTCGCACTGGTCATTCCGAGGATACATGCTATTCCAAACATGGATTTCCTCCTTCGGCACGTGTAGCTGATCATGTTCAGGCTCCGTTAGCATCTACTCCAGATCACAGGTTCGAGGAGTTTGTGGCACGGCTTCGTGACATTATGCCACAGTCATCATCAGAGGCTGCTGATACATCTGACGTTGCGGCTTCTGCGTCAGCTAGTACCTCTGCTACTGCCAGTACCTCAGGTAGTACTTCTGCCTTTCGTCATAATCACGATCTCTCAGGTTGGATTGTTGACTCTAGAGCCACCCATCATCTCTGCCATGATAGAGATATGCTGCAGTCCTACAAGGATATTCAGTATGTCGTTCTGTGCTCATAGCTGATGGCACTCATTCCCCTATTGTGGGTCAGGGGGAGACTTCCTTATTGCCCTCCATGCACTTACAGAATGTTCTACATGCACCAGAGTTCTCCATGATTTTATTATCAATTAGTCAGAATACAAAAAATTTGCACTGTCGTGCTATATTTGACCAATCTTCTGTCATTTTTCAGGACATACTAACGGGCAGGGTGATTGATTGTGGTTCTGAGCACAATGGCTTCTATCGTCTAGTACGGAACTTCTATGCTGGCGTCTCTCTACACTCTCAGGGATCCGTTTCTCCGTATACATGGCACCTTCGCTTTGGTCACCTTCCTCTTCAGAAGATGCGTCACCTCCTGCCACAGATCTCTCCGAATTCTTCATTTCGTTGTGAAGCTTGTCAGTTAAGGAAGCACCATCGTTGTAGCTTCCCTGGTTGTCAAGGTCAGAGCAGTCGCTCCTCGTTTGAGTTATTTCGTATAGATATTTGGGGTCCTAGTCGTGTCCCGGATCATCAGGATCACAGGTTTTATCTTGTTGTAGTTGATGATTTCTCTCGTGTTTCTTGGACTTTTCTTCTTAAGAATAAATCTGAAGCAGGAAGTGTTATCAAAAATCTTATCAATGAAGTGCAGAATGTTTTTTCGTCTACTGTTAAATACGTGCGCACGGATAATGCATTGGTATTCTGCACTCGTTCTCTTGCTCAATTTCTTTCCTCTAAGGGCATTATCCACCAAACTACATGTGCTTACACATCTCAACAAAATGGTGTCGCGGAGAGGAAACATCGACGTTTTCTTGATATTGCTCGCACATTACTTATTCAAAGTTGTGCACCATTAGCCTTTTGGGGAGATGCTATACATACAACATGCTATCTGGTCAATCGTATGCCTTCTACCGTTCTTGGGGAAAAGGCTCCAATCTCTATTCTCTTTCCTGATAAGGACTTGTTTTCACTTACCCCTTGTGTCTTTGGAACTGTCGCCTTTGTTCACCGCTTGTCTCCAGGACTTGACAGGCTCTCTCCTAGAGTTGTTAAGTGTGTTTTTGTGGGCTACTCGCGGACACAAAAATGATATCGTTGCTATGACCCCATTAACGACAAGTACTATGTGAGTGCCGATGTTACATTTTTTGAGCCAGTTATGTACTTCTCCCCTGCAGGTGACAGATTGGTTTCCTCCACTTTTACGGATGATAATGTTTATGTTCCCCTACCTCCAAGTCTGGGTCAATCTGAGTCCACTACACCACCACCACCACCACCGCCGCCTCCATATCCTCCCGTTCCACCATTCCCTAAGTTCTACACAAGGCGTCAGGGCCTGCTCAAGCTACACGTCAACCATCCAGCACGCCTCAGGTATGCTCCGACGCTATCACTAATGATGGGTTAGATAATGCACCGGTGCAGGAATCTTTCATACAGGAGGAGGATCCGCCAGTCAGTACAGTGGATGATGATCTTGATCGTCCTATTGCTCATAGAAAGCAGAAGAGGCAATGTGCGTCCTATCATCTTGCGTCTCAAGTGTCCTTTCATCGTCTTACTGGTGATTTCCAGAGGTTTGCAGCAGCTGTCTCGACGGTTGAGATCCCACGGACTTATCAAGAGGCCATGAAGATTGATAGCTGGCGTTTAGCCATGGAGGAGGAGCTGTGTGCCTTACAGTCTCGAGGGACTTGGTCCCTAGTTCCTATTCCTTCTGGTGCTTTTGTGGTGAGTAGCAAGTGGGTGTTTACAGTTAAATATCACGCAGATGGCCGTCTAGATCGGTACAAGGCCAGACTTGTTGCACGAGGCTTCTCCCAAACCTATGGGATAGATTATTTGGATACATTTTCACCAGTGGCTCGACACTCGACTCTTCGCATTCTACTATCTGGTTGGACCATTTTCCAACTTGATGTCAAAAATGCATTCTTGTATGGTGATCTACAGGAGAAAGTCTACATGCAGCAGCCACCGGGATTTGCTGCTGAGGGGGAGACTCAGATGGTGTGTAGACTTCATAAGGCTATCTATGGCCTTAAAAAAAGTCCAAGGGCATGGTTCCAGAAGCTTTCCCAGCTGATTGAACGACAGGGGTTCAAGAGATCAAATGCAGACCACTCATTGTTTATCCAGAAGACTCCCAGAGGTACTGTTGTCGTCATGGTATATGTTGATGATATTCTGGTTACAGGAGATGATGCTCAGGGAATCGAGATGACTAAATCTCTTTTGGGAAGGCAGTTTATTACGAAGGATCTAGGCACAATACGATATTTTCTGGGAATAAAGTTTGCGAGAAATGTACAAGGAATGGTAATGACCCAAAGAAAATATGTCACAGACTTGCTAGTTGAAACAGGAATGGTTCGATGCAGACCGTCGAGCACTCCTATGGACCCAAGTATGAGACTTTACGACAATGATACTGAAGAGGTGGACAAAAGAAGATACAGAGAGATGGTGGGTAAGCTTCTATACATCACCATAACTCGATCGGATATTGCCTTTGCAGTAAACCGGGTGAGTCAATTTATGGAGCAGCCTAGGCAAGTTCATATGGAAGCCCTGTATATGATATTGAGATACCTGAAGTCTTCCCCAGGCACAGGTTTGTTATTTAGAAAGGACACAGATCTGTCCATTTCCGCTTGTGCAGACGCAGACTATGCATGGTGTCCAAAGGATCGTAAGTCTACTTCAGGATTTGCTATCTTCATAGGAAGCTCTTTAGTTTCTTGGAAAAGCAAGAAACAAACTGTTGTCGCGAGATCCAGTGCTGAATCCGAATATAGAGCCATGGCACAAGCAAGATGTGAGTTCGAGCGGTCTTGGAAGATTTGAATGTAAATGTCTCTTTTCCCATGAAGCTTCAATGTGACAACCAGGCAGCATTGTTCATTGCCAATAATCCAGCTTTTCATGAAAGAACAAAGCACATCGAGGTAGATTGTCACTACACGAGAGACATGATCCAGAAGGGCTTGATTTCCACTTCACACGTCAATTCAGAAGACCAGACTGCTGATATATTTACCAAGCCATTGCTCAGAGGACCTTTCCAGAGATGTTCTTCCAAGCTGAGCATGATTGATATCTATGCTCCATCTTGAGGGGGAGTGTAGAGGTTTACGTTATGTTATGATGTACCGTTACGTATTTCTCATTTATCTCATGTACGTTTGTGTAATTTACCCAAGGGTTTTCTCTCTATATAAGAGGCCCTAGGGCTCTATGGAATAACGCAACAGAGCATTATTGACTCTGACAAATATGTCTATTGTTTGTTCTGTTGTACTAACATAGGATGTAGAAATGGAGCATTTCTATATCATATATCTGTTATAGTGACAATCCACCTCATTGTGCTTGAGTCGTCCATGGAATGCATAATTCTTGGCAATAAGTACCTCAACGACCGAGTCATTTAGAAATGACCTAACCAACATTATCTCATAATGTTGCATATTTTTCTATTGAGCTATTCACATCTGACAAATGTTTACCTTCTGAATCTTTCAATGTTCATGTGCAACTTTACGTGCTGATCTTCATTGAGCTTCAACAGGTAGCTTCTTTACGGTGGTTTTCCTTTATGTGTAAATGATATTTTTATACCTGTCATTGTAGAATACTTTTGGGCGATTATTCTTTTTTTTGTTGGTCAGTGCATGCTTTGCTTTGGGCAGCCTTGTTATATTGAATTTCAGTTGGATTTCTTTCGCAAAATGTTGCTGTCTTCCCCTTCAATTAACAAATAAGTAACCTGTTCATATGCTGATGAAGGAACTGTCTAACCACCTTTCTTTATTTTAATCAAACAAGAACTGACCATTACGTTATTATAAAGCTTTGATGGAGTGATTTCCTTTTTCCTAAACTATATTTTGATCGAGTTCTTCAATGCGATTACCTCAAAAAAAAATCCTTTGACAGTATTATTTCTCTCAATAACTTGCAATATCATCATCGTACAGGTTGCTTTAGTAATAGAATTCAAGGATAAGGAGGCAAATTCGATGTACAAGCAGGCTTTGGATCTACTTTCACAAGCCTTGGAAGTGTGGCCTAATGCTAATGTGAAATTCAACTATCTTGAAAAGCTGCTTGGAAGTATGCAGCCTTCTCAATCTAAAGACCCTGCAACTGCTGTTGCGCAGGGTCTTGATGTTATGAATAAGGTGTTGGAGAAGCAGCCACAACTTTTCATACGGAACAACATCTATCACATTATTCAGGTATATTTTTGCGTGTGATAGTTACTAGTTTGAAAAATAATTCTGGAGCATCTGCAAAAGGTTCTAAACAATGCCAAAAAAAGCATTTAGAATATATTTCTGTATATAATGTGAGCTCACAGTATATTAAAAATATGGATTTTTACACTCATATCCTTGTATGCTTTTATATTTACGTACATAATGCTCCATAATCGTGAATTACACCCAGAAATCTGAATAGTACATAACTCTTACATGGCATAACCTTGTATTAATTTCCATCTATTTCTCCGTTAACTATTGTTAGAATCGTACTTCTATTTTATTTGAGTTCTGTAACCCTTCGGGGTCTTGTATTTAACTCTTCTTTTTTGCTCTCTAGGGCTTCTCTGTCTATAGGAAATCCTAGAGTCTTGAAATAATCATAACAATTCACTCTCTCTCCTCCCCATGGTATCAGAGCAACAATCCTAGACATGTTCCTAGACTTGGGTTTTGACCTAAATCATCAAGACACTATTTGAGCCTCTCTACAACCTCTGAATGCTTGTGCATATCCTTCTTCCTTGTTTAGGACCTCGTGTGAGGCCCTTCTTCCCTTCTAGGATACACTTGTGCCGCCAAGGGTGATCTCCAGCACCTTGCTGCACCACTTAGGGTGAGCTCCAGCATCTTGTGGTGCCTCATAAGCTACTCCAGTGTCGCTTTCATAGAGCTCGTAACCATGGTATGAAAAGGCTAACCTCGAGGCGGTCGAGGCAGAACGAAACAAGGCTTTTTAGCCTCGAGGCAGACGCCTCGGATGGTATTGATGAGGCATGCGCTTCAGAAGGTCGAGGCGATTGAGGCGGAACAAGGCGTTCTGTGAGGCATTTTCTTATTTTTAAAGCATTTCTAAATATTTAAATTGTCTTATTTGTAGTTTTAGATGCTTAAAAATTTATAGTTGTCTAGGATATACATTTACAAGGTGAATGCTTGGAATTTTAAGTTTGTTCATATTCATATTTAGCATTAAACTTTTCTAATTTTTTTCAAGAAATTCTTAATATTGAACTTGTAAATACACAATCCATAAAGCTTAAAAAAAGCTAATGTTAAGAGAGGTGACATGACGAGCGATGTAATATACCAACTAGAAAAAAAAGATTAGATTCAAGACATGTCAATGTTGAAATATTCTATATATTAGTCATACAAGTACATATAATCATAATTTTTTATGCACCACAATAGTTTTATCGAAAAATATGTTATCTTTGATACTTTAATGACAATTATAGACAATGATTCTATTTTTGATTGGGAAGAAATTTAGTAGATAAGTTTATAAAATTTACATATCCTTTCTTTCACGTTCTTATCTCAATAATTTCATCATATATTACAATATTACATTGTTATATATTATATGTATGTCAATTTTGATAATTTCATCAGTAAGTATATTTATAATAGTTTGTAAGTATTTTCCTATACAAACTAAGGCTTATGCCTCGACCACGTCGAGGCTACGCCTCGCCTCGTCTACAGAGAAAACGCCATGTTCCGCCTTTCGTTTTTTCGAACGAAGTCGTTCTATGTCTCCACCAAGACCTTTTGCACCTTCTGAGGTGCCGTCGGGATATCCAGGGACATCCTGTCTTGTTGTGTTACCCTTTCTTAGACCTCCGGTACGACTGATCATGATTTGTAGGGAAATTTCAAACCCTTGTATGTATACATTTTTTAGGCCTTAAAAAAGGGAGATACACACAACGGTGTTCGTCCCATGATTTATTTAAGGGATATTTACAGCCATAACCCTGAGTAATTCCGTAATTACCCCAGAAACTCTCTATAATAACGAATTACGCTAAGGATTCTGAATAATGGCTCTGTTTTACACCCATAAACTTCCGTTAGTTTAGTGAATTAACCTAACTATATGAGTGAGTTAATCTAACCCACCTACAATCTAAGGGTTGGATAAACAAAAAGTACAAAAAAAATCAGGTGGAGGTGGCTTGCATGAGGCGGAGGGGAGGGGACTTCCAAGCTGGTGGTCGGGCTTTTGACGAGGCGGGGGAGGCTTCGACTGCAGCGGGGTCATGGATTGCAGAGGTAGTGGTACGGAGGGGGGGCGTTTCTTGCTCTGTGGTAGGGTTGCAGCGGGGAAGGGGGGGTTGCAAAGGCGATGGACCTGGCGGAGGGGACATTTGCAGAGGCGACGGGCGGGGGGGGGGGGGGGTTGCATCGGTGATGGAGCTGGCGGGGGGGGGGGGGAGCTGGCAGTGCGGGGGGGAGGGGGTTGGGGAAGGCGATGGACCTGACACCTCTACCCACTCGCATCTGCTCCACCATAACGACAACCACTCCCCAAGAACTCTCAGAAAATCCCACGATTATTCTGTTGTCCGCCGCCGAGCTTCTCCGCCACTGGGGCTGCACGGACGAGCAAACATCCATCATCCTCAGTCGCCACCCACCTATCTCCCGCATGAGAAAAAAACCTGGTCAACTAGTCTCCTGCAAAATTTCCTTACCGTCTGGGTTGGGACACTTAAAATGACTCAAATAAGAAGCTCTTTCTCCGAAATGCTTTTCTCCTGACTGTCATAGATTCGTTTAGTTCGGGGCCAATAAGGTACTCAAATTTTGCCTTCTTCCATGGTGGGTGTACTAATGGAAAACATCTTCCACATCATGACCAGCATATCGGACTTCTTCCGTACACGAGAGACAATCAACTGTACAATATCGAAGAATAACTGCACAGAAGCTGCAAAATACCAAAACTGCAGGCGAGGAAGACGGGGCGAGTGGTGACGATGAGGAGGAGGTCGGAGCCCTTGAAGCCGCGGGAGCGGAGCTAGGAATCGAGGGGGGGCTGGCAACGTGGGGGGGGAGGGGGTGGGGGGAGGCGATGGACCTGGCGGGGGTGGGGTTGCATTTGCAGAGGCGACGGGGGGTGAGGGGAAGGCGATGGACCTGGGGGTGGCGTTTGCAGAGGCGACGGGGTGGTGGCGGGAGGCATGGAGCCGGCAGGGGGGTGTAGGGGTGGGGGATGGAGTTGGTAGCGCGGGGGAGGGGGGTGTGGCGCTTGCAGAGGCGATGGAGCTGGCGGGGGGGGGGGGATGCCTGGAGCTCGTCAGCTGGGGGTGGAGGCACGGATGGAGCTCGCCGGCGGGGGGAGGGGGTGCTGGACCTCGCGAGCTAGGGGCGGAGGTGAGAGAGCAGGTCAGCTTTCGTTGGGGAGGGGACCATGAGTTTGTTTGATATACGGAATGGCATCATGTTTTAAATTTGATGTATTTCAAAAGGCAAAATGGTCAACATATCACTTTTCCCGTCAAAGTTAACGGCCAGTCAAGACGGAACTTGACACAGGGTTATTCCATGTAAAGTTAAGCAATATTCAGGGTCTTGAGCGTAATTCGTTATTATAGAAGGTTTCCGGGGTAATTATGGAATTACTCAAGGTTATGGGTGTAAATATCCCTTTATTTAAAAGAAGGAAAAACGAGAAAAGACAAAGGGGAGCAAAAAACTAAAGCAGGCAATTCTCAACCCTTGTATGTATACTTGAACAACAATATGACCTTTTATCTGTAAATCTGGCGACCTTGTCATTTCTTCCGACTGAGACAAAATCCTTCTATACTCTGTCACCTATGATGGTACAAGATTCTTCTATAAAACTTTAGAGCACAGAAAGCTTCATGGTTTGGTCTCGTTCTTTTAAGGTGTTCATTGGTGGTCAATGGAAACTCTATATCATGACTAGTGATCCTCCAAAGGAGATTGATAGGCTTTGATGCATGGCTCAGAGACAACTACTGGGTCATCACCTGGATGACCAACAATGTTGAAACACATATTGCATTGAACATATGTTTCTAAGACGCGATCAAAGAGATTTTGGATGATCTTTAGCAGACCTTCTACTCGAAGTCAACTAAGTCCCGCGTCGATGTTATTTATAGGTTGATCCGATATGCATGTCAGGGTGACTCTACCCTAGTTGAGTACTACAAGCATCTCACTAATATGTATGAGGAGCTTGTGATTATTCAGCTTTTTTATTATACCAAACATGTACAGGAGCGTTCGGACTGGCAAGTTTATCATTTCATTGATGTGTTGCATTTTAGATATCAAGTAGTGAAGAGCTAATTTTTTATATCTGATACCATGCCATCTATGAAGATCATATTTGGACTATTTGAAGAATAGGAGAGATCGGTCGCACGACCTTCTACTTTACCTCTTGATGAGAATTATGGCCACTTAGCATCATCTGGGAGAGGATAATGACACAACTTACGAGGAGGATGTTGTCGTAACTTTGGTTGCAATTGTAGACGTGAGTTTGGTTGTAGGCATGACCTGGGTCATGGTCATGAATGAGATAATATTGCTCCTTAGTACCCATAATGCATTCACTGTGGTTGTGGAATCATTCGTATGAACGATGCTAGCAGAAATTTGGCATACCTCCTTATCTAGCCAACAATGCCTTTGAGAACATGATGCTACAATGGCGTCTTTTGTTCCAGATTCTAGTGGACAGATGCTCCAACTAAATGTTGCTAATTACTCCTAATTGATGCAGATCCTCCAGACCCTAGGTCGGCTCCTACCAGTGGGACTACTTCTACTTTGGTTACTACTTCAGATACAATAGCCAATTCAGCAACCACTACTGCTCCTGCTTGGATCTTGTATCTAACAAGAGAAGGTAGTCTACTAACCTTCTCCAAAACCTCTTCATCAGTGAGGTCGGTTCAAGTTGCCAATGGGTCGCCTGATACCACCATCGAAACCATGGAGTTCTCCTTCAAGCATCGACTGTCTGGAGTTCACCGTGCTCCTGATTTCCCCTCTCAACTTATTATCAGTTCACAAGCTTTGTATTGAACTTAATTATCGTGTTATATTTATTGAATTCTGTTATGATTTTCAAGACATCCGAACGAGGTAGATTTTCGATGGGGGATATGAGAAGAATGGCCTCTATTATCTTGACATACCCTCATATTCTAAGTTTGATGATGTTGTGTCCATCTTCGAAGATCCGTTCCTATGCAATATGTGCCTTGGGTATCTTTCCGCCAAGGCTCTCTCCATAATGTTCCCTGAACTCTCTACTCTGAAGCCATTTCAGTGCGAGGCGTTTAAGTTTGTGAACCATCATCAAGCTTCTTTTCATGTTTGTACTGAGTCACGCCCGCATCATCGCCATTTTCAGTGAGATGTCTCATCGACCGTTGTCTGTTGTTGGATGCATAGGGGGTGGAGGATGGTGTTGGAGGGGTTTGAGGGGAAGAAGGAAGAGGGGGTTTGGTGTTATTAATTAATAAGTAAATGGAAACCCTAGGATTTGATGTGGTTAGATTAAGTCACATGAGTTATTAAGTTATTAGACTAACATAACATAGGGTTATGGGTGTGAGAAGGAGAATTATTCAGGGTTTCTCATATAATTGTGAATTATCCATCCAGGGTTATCTACATCTACATAAATATGAAAGTATACATGGCTAAGGCTCTAAATATACCTTATAAATATACCTTATTTTACTAGTTATTTATATAGTGCTTTAGGTATTAGTTGAAGAGGTAGAGCAATTGTACATTACTATTGTACCTTTTTAGAAAGAAATTTGTTTCTCTTTTATGAAGTACGATTTTAGCAATTATCATTTTTCGCATTGTAGTTAGTAAGTTTAAAAAGCGTTAATCAATTTGAGATGAGTTGTTTTTTGGAAATTTAAACAGTAGGAAAGTCGAGAAGCTGTGGCCTCATTGGTAACTTTTTTCTTCTAAAGAACCAATGGATGACTACTCAAGGTCAAAGTCAGTAGTCATCCAATGAAAATTCCATTCATCACAAAATTATATACCAACATAAAGATGTCCCCAACCAACGTGTGATCCTCCAACTAACTTATTTTCACTACATACCGCACATTCTCCAAGTTGAACCTTCTACCTTTGACGACCACCAAATTTTTGGGAGATGGTTGGGTTGGACAATGGCCCTTGCGGATCCACTTTCCATGATTGTTGTCTTCGGCAGCTAACAAGGAGTGTTCAATCAGAGTTTGTTAGGTGGGTGGTAGACGGAAGCCTCCCTTCAATTGAGAGGTTATATCAACATTTCTCGATGTTTTTATCACTGCTAAAGACACTGCTAGATGATGTGGGGATGAGCGGTTTTGTGGATCATTGGTCTAGATCTGATGGAGGTTACCATACAGAAGGCGCATAGGGCTTTCTATTGGTTGGATGTTTTTGATCTAACACCTGTTTCGGATCGGTTCACTCACATTTGGAGTTGGATGGTACATTTGTGGGATTGGCTATCTGTTTGACTTCTGAGGAGGGACCGCCTTATGATTCTATGACTGGTGAGAGATGACTGTCATCTCAGGGTTGTCGGAACTTGTGTATGTTGCCCAAACGAGGAGGATAACGTTGACCATTTATTCTTTAGTTTTTTTGCAAAGGAAAGGGGTGAAATATCGAGGTGGGATTCGTTGCTCCAAAATTCTATTCATAACTCAAAAAAGTCATACAAAAGTCTAGGATGATGCAAGGTCCCTATAGTGACCTAATACATTCTCCAAATAAAAGCGTTGCCGCATAATACTCCAAATGGCCCAATGGAAAGCAAAAAGCAAGGTTGCGTCCTCATGAGACTTCCCACATACTAACCTAAGAGACGCTCCAAATGAAGTATCATTACTAGTCTTGAGCCAAGAGATACCCACCCCTCCTAGATCAAAGATGAGGGCGCATCTGAAGAAAAGATTATCCATGTCTTTTTGTTCCTCTTCACATCTTGTGTAGCTCAAGTCTTCGATCTGGAAAATCATGTCTCGTTGTACCTTAATAATCTACGGACCATGTCTCACGAGTCAAAGAAGACTTTAATCCTCTGTAGGATCCTATAGCTCCAAATAATTTTGTAGAAGCGGTTTAGATCAGCATATGTCCTGATATAATGCGGGTGAATGATCTATATGCCTTTTTTCCCTAGAAGTTGACATTTGCTCATAGGAAATGATTTGTGACGCAAGTGGTCTGCTAGGAAGGTGTGGTCTATGGCGCAACTGTGCAAGTGGATAGGGTTTCAAAAGTGGATTGGATCAAGTATCGGGAAACCTTGGACGTGCTTTTTGTGGAACTAGTCCCACTAAAGTTTGGGTGGATGGTATCCTATGGTTCGTTTGGTTTGCTTGTAATGGTTGTATCTTCCAGGGTAAAAGAGTGTACACATAATGTACTTTAACATGTTAGAAGCATAGAGACCTTTGGTCTATATAATGTCTATAGGAGTATTTGGTTATGTGTCACTCTTGTAGTTGATGGGTAAATGGTTCACTCCATGATCCATTTACCACATCAAAGTCTTTAGTCCCGCATCTACCAACTGTGGGATGTGGAGACTCAGAGAAATGTAACCGGTATGAAGAGGACGACCATTCTGCTTTGACGTGATGATGTCATGCTGAAGTTGTAAGATCTTTGACTCATTCTTCGCCGGAGAGTACGTGGCAGTGAGAATGTCCCACATATCCTTAGTCATGGGTTGACTCAGTATGTCATCGGCTATTTCCATGGAAACTATTCCAGAAAGCCATACTCGTGCACAAGTGTCATCTGCCTCCCATGAGGCGTTAACCCCGCTCTTGTTATCGGGTTCCTCCTGTGTAACGATATGCTTCTTGACATTACACTGCATTAGACTCATGAACTGCATGGCCAACAGTTCATAATTCGTTCCATCCATTTTTATAATGGGCGTTGGACCTTTGAATGTACCCAAGGATGGAACATATGCTTTGTTGTCTGACATGATGACAACAATCTCAAAGACTGGGGTTGTAGACTGTAAATGTTTGCACAGACATATGGGAAGATGATTGTCGGTGTAGACGCATACCACAATCACTTCCATTCCTTGGTGACTCCTCTTGGTAACTAGGGTATTTTAGAGAGTCTCATTATACCCTAGAAACCAACGGTCAGGGACTGTGCACTGTTACAGGGGCATGCGCGCAGATGGTCACGTGCGTTGAGGATTACGCACGCACAACCCACATGGGCGGCAACAGCCCGCCGACAGTGGGCGGTATCGGAAGAGGAGCAGTGAGCAGGTGGCTTGCTGGGAGGCAAAGTGGCACGTCCTGCAAGGAGGCGAAGCGGCGCGGGAGACAAAGCAGCCCTCAGGGTGGTAGCACTGGGGCAGGAGCGACGCCAGGCAGCACCGGGGCATCGGGGCGGCACAAGGGTTTTGGTGGGGAAAGGGATATAGGGCACATGCTCCGGTCTAGGACTGTCGCTCTGATAGCATGCGAAAAGATGAAACGAAAAGTTGTTTTCCACATAGCCCTAGAGCCCTCTTATATAGGAGAAAGGCTCTAAGGAGAAATTACAAAAAGAGGACAGAAAAACTAGAGAAACATAAATAAAGACACTGATTACAGAATTCTCTCAACTGTTCTTAAAACTCTGTTTATCATTTTCGCTTCCGCATTCTGATTTTCTAACATGGTATCAAAGCGTGTTCAATTCTCGAGGTTTTCATGTTGCTTTTTATTATTTAATCAACAACAACAACAAAGCCTTTTCCTACAATTAAGTAGGATCGGCTACAAGGATTCTTCGCCTCCATTCAGATCTATCTTGGGCCAATCCCGGGCTTATATCCATAAAACTAAGACAATATTTGATTATATTATTTGATTGTGTTCCAAGATATTTTTATTTGTTAAGGTTCAAGTAGATTCTAGGGTTTCTTATGAAACCCTAATTTCTGTACATCTCGGAGCCGTAGATCAGAACTCGAGCCGCAGATCCACTACCTTTTGCATTATTCAGATTTATCCCCGGCCGGAGATCCATTCATGTTTAAGTTGTCGGGTTTCATCGAATACCCTAGCCAATCTTGGACATCTGCCCTCCATCAGTGTATGGTCGTGCATTAACTCAGGAGGCAAAGCTCTACCCTATCGCAGATCCTACAACAATCTCCAGGCGCAGTCCAACAGGTCGGCGGCGGAGCTTCAATTTTAAGAAGACCTTCTGTCGCACCCCTCATCCTTGGTGAGACTGATCTGGGTGTGAGTCAAACTGGGTGTACTTTGTACTGCGTCTATCAGAGTCACCAACTAAAAATGAGTCTCCACTTGGAGAACTCTAGTCCGCCACAACATGTGGACAACTGCTCCATCTCTGAAAGGGCCAAACTTAAAAGTCATGGAGTGCAATCTTCGTCGGAGTACACGGTCGTTCGAGAATGGAGTCTGAAGAAATCTCCTCGTCGGAGAATTGGGTCTCTCCCATACGGGCACAGAGAATGGCTCTACTCTAAAGTCCCTTTTAAGCCACGTGAAAACCCTAACCCACATGGCATAGTGAATGGGATCTTTACTCTGAAGTCCCTATGGATCACATGAAAACTCTGGTCGAAACACAAAAGATGGGGACCACACAAAAAGATGGTAAACATGTGCACATCTGACTGAAGACGGCATACATTTGAGTGTCTTACCTAAAGACTCGGAACCAATCTGACGTCGCATCTGAATATCTGAATATGTGTAGAGTCTGAACAATCTGGTTGGCCTGGAATATGGAATCTGGAGAATCTAACAATCTTGCCCGTGACTTTACACAATACTTCTCCTTTCTCCCATACTGGTCCGACAATTTCATTCTTCATCTTTTTTTTAAAATAGCTTCACATTTTTTAAATAAGCCCCATTTTCATTTTTTATAGCTTTGCTCTCCATTTTTGCAAATTTTTGCATACGGCTTTTTATTTTACACGCTTTTTCAAAAGAAATTCCCTCTTTTTTTAAACTCTCGGCCTCCTTTTTTTTGGATAAATTCCTCTCTTTCTTTTCTCAACGGCAGTAGCCCAACTTTGGGCTCTTTTCTTGCCCTTCTTTTTTTAACCAGCCTACTCGAGCCTGGACCTTCCCCATCTCTCACCCTTTTTTAAAAAATAAAGGAAGGGGGCCATCGGGTCCTTTGTTCCCGCAGCCCTAAGGTTCCCATCATGGGAACCCCTTCCCGAACGATTGCCATCCATAATAGGGATTTGAATCCGTGTCTCCTGGGGTTCACCAAAAGGGGGATCGTTGCGCAGGAGGCGCGTAGGGGGTCTAGAGGCGTGCAAGGTTGCGTTGTCGTGCGATGGGGCTTCTCCTGGAGCTCTTGGATGCATGCGCATTGGAGAGGGCTTCTGGAGTGTCGCCAGGAGAAAAAGGGGCGTCATCGTTGGACCTGCGCCTGGAGGAGGATATGGGGTTGCGGCCTTTACCGCCTGGAAAGAGAGCCACGGTGGAGGAGCTCCTTCCTCTGGCATCGCACCTCCCTTGGAGAAGGATCTGCATGGGCTCTGCCAGGAACTGAGGGGGTGCAGCTGGAGGTTGCCTCGAATAGCATGTAATAGGGTTCCTTGGAACTTGCCTGAAGCCTTTCTTCATCAGCTACTGAATGTGGCTGGAGCTGGATAAGATCGTTGCCTTGCGGCGGTTTGGAATCTGGAGCATGAAGGCAACGCCTCCTAGGGATGCGACGAGGAGACTTGTCGCCTTATAAAGCTTCGGCTTTGCAAGATCTTTGTTCCTCAATCGTGGTTGTCCGGAGATTTTACAAAGGGAGATACATATGATGCTGGAAATGGCTTCACTCCAGGCGTTAGAGCTTTCTTGTACAAGCGTTGCGAGGAGTGCAAACATGAAAATTTCTAGGGTTTCATCTAAACCCTAGAACACGAACTTGATGGAACAATATATAACATGAGTTGATCTTCCACAAATACATGATAGTAGAAAACTAGGGTTTCAAAAAACCCTAAAAAATGAAACACAAACTCGACTGATCTTAAAAAATCTTCAAGAATAAATCTACAAAATCAACCAAGAACAACCCGCTCTGATACCATGTTAGAAAATATTATGCGGAAGCGAATATTAGAAATAAAGATAAAACAACACGAAGAACGTAGGATTTACATGGAACCCTACTCCCTAATTAGCAGGATGAAACCATGGGAGAAGGTCTCAAAGGGCTTATGTGTTCATTGGACTTTCTCACTGGATACAGAGGATGAGGGGCTTCTTATATAGCCCTCACTGAGTCTCCACTTCTCACAACTAGTAGATGTGGAACTAAAGACTTGGATGTGGTAAATAGATCCTGGAGTGATCCATTTACCCATCTAAAACATAAGTGGCACACAACTCATATACTCCAACAATATCAATATCATACCAGTCAGTCCAAAAAGGGATATTGGGGATAAGTCGCAGATATTAGTAGAAATCTCATATGTCACTCCAAAAAATGATTTTCTCACAGAAACATCTTCCTAGTTCTTAAAATAACAAATAGTATACAAATACACACTACATAAAAGAGGAAGTTGTATTTAGCATGCCCCAATACACATTATATTTTATGTATAATTCATTTAAACATGAGTGGTGGGAGAAGAAATGATGAAATTAACAACATCCGGCTAGAGTATATTTCTCGTTCATAAAAATAAATGACAATGTATAACATGTTTTAAAAACAACTAAACATGTAGATAGCAATATCTAAAGTATATTTGAATAAATCCTTAAAAATAAAAAATAAAAATAAAAACGAATATCCCTAGTATCTAATTATTTATGAGAAATCATCTAGCAAAAACTCAAGAATTAGAAAGACAATGTCAATATAAACCAAAACCCTATGAAATCCTTGTCAAAAATCATTTGAAATCAAGAATATATCTAAGATTCCTTCTCATAAGGCACCACTAGAGTAGAAGCTACCAACAGTAAGAAAATACCTCTAAATCGAACCTATATGGGCATTGGTGTTATGCCCATATTGGTCTAAAAGGCGTAAATGATGCAAAAGAATCTTAGGTTAGTTGGTGATATATCGTTATCTCGTCAATATATTGCAAGATATCGGTCGATAACTTAATATTGGAAACCCCATATTGTTGATATCGGTATATCGATAATATATCGTGATATCTTAGTACATGCTCTATAAAAGGCAACACTGACATGACATCCTTCCAAAACAATAAGGACTTTGTAGGTAGGTGAAACCTATCCTTCCCAAGTTAGGGTTCGAGGTAAGTGTCCTCATGTACCATGGCAACAAAACAAAGTTGTAGAGCTCCATCAATCACACCCTCTCCCATAAATCGAGTGAGTTTATTCGTAATGATGTCTTGTATACGTTGTGCAGATTATGTAGACATAATCTTCCATCCTTCTTATTTTTCAGACTACCATCCTACCAATAAGTAGTGCTTCATAAGTCATGCACTCAAAGTCCCACCACAGGAAGCGCTTTTGCGAAGAACCAATATACTTGTGAGGATCCCTGGAAGACCATAACTTGGGTATCATGGCATGCTTAACACAGAAACTCTCACCGGTGTTGCAAAAATCTGTATTTGTTATTTGGCTGGATGGCTCACTGAATAAAGAATAACTGGTATTTGGTAGATTATTTGGAATTATTTTGTTTTATATTTTTAATTAGTTTAAATATAAAAATTATATCAAATATGTATATTCATATATGTGCACACATATGATTCTTTGTTAACAAGATAAATGTGTAAATTGAATTCTAGACAAAGTCATGATGCAAAATTGGTAGGTTTAATTCTGAAAAGGAGGCAATTCATGATAGCCTTTTAACTAATCGTGGTAGTTGAAACCCAATAATCACTTTGTTGATTGCTGATCAAAGAGAATTGGTCGTAATCGAGGGGACCTCACTCTGTTGATTGTTGTCCCAAGCCTCACCGAGAGATATCTGCAGTCCATCGCTAAAGTAAAGAGCCAGGGAAATCAGTGACACACACCGAATTGTCAGTCAAGTTTTCCAAAAAATGAAAGACACAACCTTGTGTAAGAATGGGTTTCGGTGGATATGAGATCATAGGAAAGACAAAGAACACCCACCTCCAGAAGTTTGTAGTGCACAACACCTCCCCGGCCTAGACAGAAAGATTTGCTGACACCTGCATAGTTGAACCGCAGTAACAAGCGGAGCAGGTCTGAACCATCCCCCAAATGCAAGAAATCCACTTTGCAGGCAATGCCTTATCCATCGAGAGTCGCTATTTCTTCCAACTCGCTGATGAGCACTTCTCAACCTATTTTAATAAGTTGATGTTTTAGTATCCGTAAAGTAGATTGACAAAACAAAAGTGGTAGTTTCTTATTTTTTTAATCCGGGTTCCAAGGACAAACTCAATGATGCAATTTCAAAAACTATAACAAGGCACACTTAGTAAACATTGTGGGTCAGGAATCTGTACATTTTGTTATTTGATTTTGTGCTTTTTAGGTTTTTATACTTTAGTTGACGTTAAAAAATGGAGTTAGAAATAAAGGTCATGTAGTAAATAAAATGCATGTTATAAATACAAAAATAAAAATGCGAGAAAATTAGGTTAACAAAATTTTGGGGTCTATTCTTTTAATTTTTTTATGATTTTTATAAAGAGGTTGATGGGGCTGCCCCCGCCCTTATTTCGACGTTTTTTTTATTTTTTCGAAAAATATCTCTATGTATATTCATCCCTATATCCCTTCTATATGCCATTCGAATTTCGTCAAAAACAGAGACTCCTATGGCCTCCATCTAGACAGTCATTTTTTAACGGTGACAGGATTTTTAATCAACGCCATCTCGATGGGGGCCGTAGGAGTCTGTTTCTGACGAAATTCGAATGACTTATAGGAGGGATATAGGGATGAATATACATGGTGATATTTTTCAAAAAAAAATAAAAAAAATTGACGAAAAATGGGGCGGGGGCAGCCATGTTGGCTGCCCGCAAGGGGCAGCCCCATTTTTTCCTTTTAGAAATGTTTAAAAAATAATACATTAATTATAAAATCAAGGTTAATTGAAAGCAAGCAGTATGAAAACAAAGTATAAATACCTTAAATACAATAAAAGGTGATGAAATTCAGTATGGATATTTTAACTTGGGCCACCTAATCATCTGCAAAGTGATCTATTTGTATAGGTTTTCCTTTGTTATCATATCAACTTTGAAAAAATTTTAAAATTTTCTGAAATTTTAAAAGATAAATGCATTTTTTCGAAGATTTTTAGATGGATAATAAAACAAACTTAAATCTGGATTTTCTGCACAGAAATGTATATTTTGTACTTTTTATTTTTAATAACTAGCCAATAGTGCTAAAATGCAAGAAAAAATTATGTTGTGTTTGTGAAGATGTGTTCAGCATTAGGTAAATTATCCCAGGACAAATCTTATAGCATGTGCTTAATTTAATTCAAAATGTTATTCATTTCAATCACAAATCCGATCGTTAAGGTGCAAAATTTGGATAGAAATAAAGTAACAAAATCCCAAGAAGTTTGCCAAATTTCACCATTTATCTCAAAAATGGATGTTTAACCATTTAAAACAATTAACCTAGCAAGCTTGACCAAGAGCTGTGAGGACTTGGGGCGCACCTCCGTCCGTGTCGCCAGCCAAGGCCACTATGTTTCTAGTCAATGAATTGCTCCTCAAGGCAACATAATCTACTCTCCTCCTTGGTGACGGAGGTGGAGAGGCAACTTTGGCCAGACATCGGAAGGAAGCATACCCTAGCAACATCGTGCAAACGAACTCTGACGGCATAGTCTTGGTTCTGGGGAAAGAGACCAAGGTTTCATTGATTTCCGACCCTGGTTGATGCCCATCCGAAAGCTCCTTTGCTACTCGACCCCATTCTTGCAACAATGGCTCCAGACCCTCGACTGACCTTGACAAGAGCCAAAGTCCGATGATGTACTATACCATGGGCTTCAACGAGCTCTGTTCACCATCAGTGAATCGCGAATGTCTCCACCATACACGCTCCTTTAGGGCATTACTCGAGTGGAGATTGGAAACCTGCCTCGCTGATAGGCCCATGGCAAACAACAACCCTTCATCCAGAGGAATCACATCACCGATCAATGAAGTTCCCAAGGAAAGCATTGTGTCTTCTGCAAGTGTTGGAGTATATGTGGTGTGTGCCACTTGAGTTGTAAATGGGTAAATGGATCACTCTAGGATCCATTTACCACATCCAAATCTTTAGTCCTACATTTACCAGTTGTGAGATGTGGAGACTCGGCGAGGTCTATATAAGAAACCCCTCGCCCCATGTATCCAGTGAGAAAGTTCAATAGACTATCAGGCCTTTGAGGTATTCTCCTGTGGTTTCACCTCGATCCTTAGGGAGTAGGGTTCCATGTAAAAATATCTGAGTTCATGTTTATTATTTATGTGTTTATGCTTTGTATATCATTTCTCTTCCGCATTCCTATTTTCTAACAAGGTATCAGAGCGGGTCAATTCTCGAGGAAATATTCTTGAAGATTTATTTTGTTTATGTTTTCGAGATTCAATTTTGAGTTTGTATCTTTTAGATGTTCCTGTTCATGGGTTGTTCAACATTAAAGGAGCATCTAGGGTTCCAATTACTATTCATGCGATCTCGCTCGCGGTATCGACCTTCTGATCATATTTAGATTATGCAAGGGGGCAGTGGTTATCAAGAAGCACGATCAACTGAGGCAGTTGCTCTAGCTGCATCGAGCGACATCAGCAAGGAGTTACGGTCCTATTGATCCAAAGAAGGTAGCTCTCTAGGCAGAAGGGTTCCCATCGTGGGAACCTTAGTTGGTGCATGCCTCGCACCAATCGCGAGATCCAGAAGGCGGCACAGAGCTCATGCCCCCTCTCCTCTTTTTGTCACTAGTGATTTGTCATCGAGAAATACCTCCATCATAGACTTGTTATTCATCCTTCTGATGTCGTTACTCCTCCAGCCACACGCAGTTTCAGGCACAACGTCGTGTGTGAAGCCTCGCAACCTCCCTCGTGTACAGGGCACGCACTCCCCTTGTCATCTCTGTTGCGCCATCTCCAGTAGGTACGAGATGTTTGCCTTCTCTCCTTGTGTGAAGGCATATGTGGCGTGAAGGCAGCATGCCTTTTGTCGAAGCGGAGGTGGAATCCTCCAGTTGAAGCGGAGGCAGCGCTCCTCCTCCATTTTGTTCGAGAGGCTCGTCACCCTCTTCTCGAGCCTCCTTCAGAAAGCCACCTCTCCTCATGCCGCTTCATCTCTCGAGGTGCATCGTCAGCCCCATGCTTCGCTTTGACGCTCCCTGCAGGCAACAACAACAAGGGGACGACAACTTCCAAAGGAGGGTTCCCACCGTGGGAACCTTAGTGTTGCGGGAACAAAGGCCATGATAGCCCCTTTTGAATAGAATTTGTGATGTTACTATAAGGCCCAAATGGGTCGTCCTTAAAAAAATGATGAATGAGAAAGAGAGACATTAGCCCAATTGGACATTGCTTAAAAAAAGGAAAGCCGTAAAAAATATTTGAACAACTTATTTTTTAAAAAAAGTGATGGTTATTAAAAAAAGGTGGAACGAAATAGCTGAAAAAATGACGTATAAAAATTTGATTGATAAGAAAACCAAAAATTTTTGATGTAATCGGCTTATGTAATATTTAATGTTTTGTTTACCCTCCCTTTTTTGTCTTCTCCCAACTTTGCCGGTGTCACTATTTTCCGATACGTATGGGAGAAAGGGGGAGGATTGTGTAGTGTCACATGTATGTTCCAGATTTAGATGTCAGATTCCAGACCAGCCAGATTCTCTAGTCTCTCCGGATGTTCAGATATTCTGACTCGACGATCGGATTCCGAGTCTTCGGTTTCAGTCGCACATATATGCGATAATCAGTTATGAGGTCCCCATCTTTTCTGGTCAGCTCAGAGTTTACATGTGTTCCATAGGGACTCCAGAATAGAGATCTCATTCCCTATGCTATGTGTTCTAGGGTTTTCATGTGGTTTCATAGGGACTCCAGAGTAGAGTACCATTCTCTGAGCCAGATGGGAGAGACCCAGTTTTTCGAAGAGGAGACTTCTTCGGGCTCCATTCTCTAGCGATCGTGGATTCCGACGAGGATTGCACTCCACGACTTTTCAGTTCGGTCCTTTCAGAGATGGAGAAGTTGTCCACATGTTGTGGCGGATCAGAGTTCTCCAGGTGGAGACTCGTCCAGTTTCAATGGCTCTGACAGCCATAGTTCAGAGCACACTCAGTTGACTCACACTCTAGCCTGTTTGTCCTCCACACCTGCACGGCATGAGAAGCAACATCCTCGACAACAGCCGATAGTTGTGCGTGTTCAGTTGATATTGTCCATAGTGTCCTGTAGCATGAGTTTGAGATCTCTTTCTGTTTGTCTAAGCTGAACATTGCATGCTCCAGCTTGAAGGGGTGTGTTGGAGTATATGTGTTGTGTGTCACTTGAGTTGTAAATGGGTAAATGGATCGCTCCAGGATCTATTTACCACATCCGAGTTTTTAGTCCCACATCTACCAGTTTTGAGATGTGGAGACTCGGTGAGGGCTATATAAGAAACCCCCACCCCTTTTATCTAGTGAGAATGTTCAATAGACTTTCAACCCTTTGAGGCGTTCTCGCGTGGTTTCGTCCCGCTCCTTAGGGAGTAGGGTTTCACGTAGAAATCTCTGAGTTCATGTTTATTATTTATGTATTTATGCTTTGTTTATTATTCCGCTTCCGCATTCCTATTTTCTAACAGCATGCGTCTGTGTGTTTCCTTCAACCCATTAGACTACACCATTTCAGTTAGATGTCAAGAATGCATTCATATATGGTGATCTTCAGGAGGAAGTCTACACGCAACAGTCACCTAGTTTTGTTGTTGAGGGGGGGTATTCACAGGTGCGTAGACTTCATAAGGCGATGTATGGCCTTAAGCAGAGTCATAGAGCTTGATTCCAAAAGCTTTCAGACTTCTTTGAAAGACAGGGGTATAAACGTTCTAATGCAGATCATTCCCTCTTTACACAGAAAACATCCAGAGGTATGATTGCAATTATGGTGTATGTTGATGATATTCTTATTACAGGAGATGATATACATGGAATCAAGAGGGCAAAAGAAATGTTGGGTCGTGAATTTGTCACCAAGGACCTTGGAGTCCTTAGATACTTTTTGGGACTGGAGTTTGCCAGAAATCAACAAGGACTCGTGATGACTCGGAGGAAATATGCCACTGACTTACTGAGTGAAACAGGAATGCTTGGATGTCGACTTGCCACTACACATATGGATCCAAGCATGAAACTATATGACGATGATATTGATGAAGTGGATAGGAGGAGTGTAGCATCCGGTTTCCAATCAAACCCGAAGTCGTCCGATTTTGGGTCTAATGAACCCAAAAACGTTATCGGTCAATACTAAACAGCCTAAAACAATCAATTAGTAGTGAATCAAAAGTCGTTCGAACGAAATCGACCAAAAATCGGTCCCTTCGTAATGCGCGCCGTGAAAAGCCGCGACGCAAATTCGGAAACCGCGAAACGAACCGAGACCGTCATTAGATCCGATTCGACGACACAAGACCAACGGAATCGACCGTTCGTCAATCAAACGTCATTTGATATTTTTTTAAATCGTAAAATTTAACCTTAAACAAAAGCCGTATCCGAAATTTCGGGTATTCAAAACTCGACCGAAAGTATATCAATATGGTACTCATATTGACCGTTGTTACGAGACGATCAATTCGAGATATTCGGCGTCAAAATCCGAGGCCCGAGGTTCGCGTACGGTAGAATTTTGAGTATCTCAAATAAAGAGAAAACTTGTAAAAATAAAAATAAATAAATTCTTATTATTACTCTGTTACAGACTCGGTTCTGATTAGTTAAAAATAATAATAAAGTTATTAATTGAATTACGCATGCACATTGTGACAAAAAAAATATGTATATATATTAAACCAATTCCAGCTCACAGCATGCAACAGTCACCAGTTGGCAATTTCTACCTCTCCATTTGGCAGAGAAATGTTGTTCTCCTCTTTCTATAAATACCACACTCTACCCCTTCGTTTCTATTCACGTTTTCCCTCACAACTTCCAATCCCTTCAAATGAAGGTCTTCTTCTTTTTTTCAAAATTCCAGCAAACTCTATTGCTGCTCTCCAGACAGTTACAGCTGTTGTAACTTCAACCTTTGATGCTCCATATTCAAACACCGGTTGGAATTTGCTGCAAGATAGATGCCCTGTTGCTCTCCTCCTGCAAGCTGCATCCTCACAACCCAAGAGGAGCTGTTGTTGCTCCTAACCTTTCAGCCATCACATGCATTCTTGGATCTCCAAATTTGGAGATTCAAAGGTACATCCAAAACCACTCTTTGCTGCCATTCATGTCGTTACATTTTTTTTTCACTCAAAATATATAGCTTCTGAATCATGAAATTCAATATTTGGGGTGGGCTTGCTGGTTGATTATAAAAAAAAAAATTATATGTATAAGAATAAGATATCCACGTATAGAGAAGTTGATGTTAAGGCCTCTAAAGTTGAAGAAAATACTTTTATTAGAGTTAGTTTTATCATACTATTTCGATTAAAAAAGGGGTCTGTCAATGATATATATATATATATATATATAAATTGAAGATAGATAAGAGTCCATGAGATGTTAGTTCTTTCAAAAAGTACGGGAATCAAGAAGCAATGTTCGCATATCCTTTTCAAAATATTATTTTTGATTATTTGATCCAAGGTTAATTACAAGTTACTGCACTTTTCTGGTAACCAATTTCAAGTATAAATTATGTCACAAGTATTTATATAAAAAAAAATCGAAGGGAAATTACGGCTAATGTTATGTTTTCTATTGATTAGACAAAGCTACCATTTAGATATATTGGAAGTTAGGCTTCTGTGCTACATTCAGAATCTGAATTATATATATATAGATAGATTTCATAGGATCATTAGCATTACCATATCATCTATAAGAGGGGAATCTGAATTTCATAATAAAAAAAAAAACGGGAGAATAAGAGCTTCTTCTCTCTTTAGAAAAAAAAATAGATTAGTGTGAAGAATTCAGAAAGATCCAAATTTGTTAATACGAGTGAACTAAAAATAATTGCATTCCACCAGGAAGGGTGGTATAAGTTTCAAGGTAACAAGAAATAGGGTATCATATCTGGAATCTAAAATTTAGAATCACAATAGCTGTAGTTCAAGCTTGAATTGAGATAGTTGGAAGTGATCAACATATAAATTAGATCCAAATAAAGATCATTTATTAGCCACTAAGTTCAAGATTTTAAAAAGTTGGGAATTTTGTATAACGTTAAATTTAATCCCTATCCATTGATTATATCGAGCTCTTATAAAAAAAAACTTAGGGATCAAGAAGACTAACGCGTATCTCTTAATCATAAAGGTGATAGCAGAGATGACAATCTTGCTGTAGACGTCCTGTAATCCATATGATGAGGATGACTCTGTGCTTAGAATTTTCCATAGAGCTCTCAAGATAGTTCTCATAAAACCCTTGCATAAATCTGTGATATCAATATAATCTTCGATCACAAGATATAAATTATTAAAGTTGACTACAGGGACTAATCATCTTCATAAGTTATCTTTTAGGTATACTCTATTAAATATTGATCGCTATTGAGAAAAGCTATTAAAAAGAGTCCTAGATCGGTTAAATTGATCACAGAAAAGATTTAGAGAGGATTGAGAAATCAACAAGAATGATGGGAAATCAGTAATGACAATTAATAGTGCCGGTCATGGTGATCTTTACACATGACTGTGCGAGAGCGCGGTGACTCTCACCTGGGCGGGAGAATAGGAAGCCCAGTTTGGGTAGCGGCCGCCAAGTGCGCGGGTCTAGGATCCCAGTCTTTTACACGGTTTTACGCGAGCTCGCAGTGTTTTTACGCCTCGTTGGGATCCAGACTTTAGACCAGTTCCGCTGACCCTGTTTTAGGATGCCCAGGCGGGGGATCCTGGTTTTTCAGCTTTACGTACGAGCTCGGTTGCCCGTATTAGTCGGGCTGTGTTTTCTCTAGAGCGACTTTTCTAGGGAGTCTCTCTCACCCGTCTCAGTGGCGTAGTTGGAGAATAGACCTATCCCTCTATTGGACCGCACTTCCAATTAGAGGGCGAGACGGAAGAGCCATTTGCAGGCTTCTTCACCGCTTGAGTTACTTCGCCAACAGACTTGGCGATTATATATCTAGATCATTCATATCTATATCTAAATTACCTGAAGTTATATCTGAATCATTGAAGTTAAGAATTGGAGAAGTTACGATCAAAAGACTATTCTCTCTCTACCCAAGAATTTAATTAAATTAATAGATCTTTCTAATCTTAACTTTTCCATTTCACTTACCAACGGGATTTCTGAAGAAAATGATATATGTGCTTACACTCATACACTCATGAATACGCAACTAGTTATACATATGTCACATGTGGGAAATGCCAGGTTATGGGACAACATTTGAGATGCTTACAAGTAACCTGAAAAACCGTTTTCATTTGCAAGTAGAATTAAATCTTAATTTGAGTTGCTCTCGCCTTTCTGCTTGTTTCTTTTGTAAATAATAAATGTCCGTTATTTTATATCAGTTTTTGGGAGGTACCAGCAACCGCTGACGCCTTTTCTTTCCTAATATGTGTGGCAGGCAAACAGCCTGCAGCTCAGTAGCGATACATGCTTCCTGGAGACAGAGTTTATACCCGACGGTATGAATTACTTTGTCTCAGTTTTTGTTCAGATAATGATGTAAATGTTTTCTCTTTTGTATCACATTTTGGGATATATGTTGTAACATGAAATATGCTTGTACATGTTGTAAATGGATATGAATATTAATGAAAAGAATTTTGGTGCCATATTGTCTCTTTTACTTGTGGTCATGTATTGAGAATGAATGTCATAGTCGCGAAAAAAAAAATTTTCCCTGTATTTTTACAACTTGAGCGATATAATTGTGAATGATATCTTGCGAATTGCGCGTAAACGGGTACCCGGATCCTGAGGGGTTGACAGTTTGGTATCAGAGCAGTGGTACCCCGATACGCACATTCGCGATATTACAATTCCGATCGCATTAAGATCTCGAATAGCGACAGTCTACCGACTTGTCGTGAGTTCGAGAAGGGAAATATGACATTCATATTCAATAACCACAGATGTCACCAATTTCATTAATTTTCATCTTATATCCCAAGAAGAGAAAAGCATTTATGATAAATATCTGTCTAGGGCATTTTTATGACTAATTATGGTTCTTATGCAGAGCCATGGCATCTCGACCAGGTCAGGATACTTCTGATCAGCTGGCACGCATACTGAGCGCACTTACTGATCTTCAGCAGCAGCAGGCTGCTATGAGAGGCCAGCAGGAGCAGATATTGGCCCAGCAGACCGAGATTGCTGACAGGCAGACGGACATAGAGATGAGATTTGAGGATCTGTCAGATTTCACGTACCATCCATCTCAGGATGGGATACGACAGGACCAGCACCAGTCCGTTGAGGTGGAGCAACCTCATCCTGATGATCCACTAGAGGACATTCCAAAGCATGGAGCTGAGGAGGATGCAGACTTAGACAGGGAACAAGACCCTGTTGACCTTGCCGACGAGGATGCACACGAGTTTGCAGCCATTCACAGGCACCAGTCAGTCTTCACTTCTTATCAGCGGGCCAACATACCCTTGTTCGAGGGCACAGGTCCACCAGATGACGCTGAGCAGTGGCTGATGAGAGTAATGAAAGTGCTCAGGGCGATTAATGCGCCACGAAACACATGGCTATCTTTCGTAGAGTATTCACTGATAGACTTCGCCGAGCGATGGTGGGAGGCCGTAGTGTCCGAGTTAGGCCGAGAGCCTACTTGGAACGATTTTGTGACGAGGTTCAGAGCCCACTTCTTTTCGGCGAAGTGGAGGGAGTCCCAGCGCCGACTGTTTGCAGAGCTTCGTCAGGGACAGATGACCGCCAGAGATTATTTCATCCGATACACAGAGCTGTCACGACACACACGAGCAGCTGGCGCATTTCCAGAGGAGAATCTGGAGAAGTTCATTGGCGGCATGCGAGAGGAGGTGCAGGAGAAGCTGGCTGGACTGCATATCACTTCTATCTCCGAGGCTACCGATGCTGCGGAGAAGTTCGAGGACATCAGAGGGAGACGTTACGGGAGCTCGTCTGGAGCACCGCCTAGACTGCGGCGATATTTTGGGCCGATACGTCGACCATTTCAGCAGCAGAGGTCAGCCAGACGGTTCCGACCTACAGGTTCGACATTCTCTGGCAGTGCTCGCTCTTCTCCATCGACTACTCTAGGAGGAGCACTTGCCGGACGAGGTACAGAGTCCGCTCGACCATCTGGGTCGCAGCGAGCAGATAGACCACCTGCAGGACCAGCTCGGAGCACGGACACAGCTACTCCCTCTACTCGACCAGTCCGGTGCTACCGATGTCACGAGTGGGGACATTACCGAGCACAGTGCCCACAGGCTTCTGGCGAGCCTCAGCCACAGCCTTCACAGCCACAGCCTCAGACACAGCGTTCGGGGAGTTTCCGTGGCAGGAACTCCAACTTTAGGCGACAGCAGCCGAGACAGATGCAGAGTGGGGCGGGATCTAGTGCGGCATCAGCCAGGCAGGGGCAGTTACATACAGTTACTGAGGAGCAGGCACGTTCAACCGCTACTGTAGTGAAAGGTATGGTCTCAGTCTTGGGCCGACCTTTCCATGTTTTATTTGATTCCGGCGCGACCCATTCTTTCCTTGCTTCGAGGTTACTTGTTTCTTTAGATAGAGTTGCAGAGACGCTCTCGTCTCCATATCACATCCGAGGGCCAGGTGGCCAGTTATTTGTCATATCTCTGATAGTCAGGCACTTGCCCGTACTGATTGGCGGTCACGAGATGATCGCAGACTGTCTACTCCTACAGCTAGATGAGTTCGACTTGATTTTAGGCATGGATTGGCTATCCACTCATCATGCACTTGTTGATTGCTTTAGGAAGACGGTTGTCTTCAGGATTCCAGATCTACCCGAGTTCACTTTTGAGGGTACTACACATGACTCCACCATGGAGTACATTTCAGTATTGCGAGCCCAGCGACTTGTTGATCAGGGTTGCGATTCCTATCTTGCTTTTGTTCGGGAGGTGTCTGATCAGGAGCCGATGATACAGGACATCCGAGTAGTCTCAGAATACCCTGACGTATTTCCTGATGAGCTACCAGGGCTACCTCCTGAGAGGGAGATTGAGTTTGAGATTACATTGTTGCCAGATACACAACCGATCTCTATGGCACCATATCGCATGGCACCAGCCGAGTTGAGGGAGCTGAAGGTGCAGTTGCAGGAGTTGCTTGACTTGGGATTCGTGAGGCCGAGCACTTCACCTTGGGGTGCTCCGGTTCTATTTGTCAAGAAGAAGGATGGATCCATGAGACTATGCATCGATTACAGGCAGCTGAACAAGAGAACGGTGAAGAACCGTTATCCCTTGCCACGTATCGATGATTTGTTTGACCAGCTCCAGGGATCTTCGGTTTTCTCGAAGATCGATCTTCGCTCAGGTTACCATCAGCTGAGGATTCGCGAGTCGGATATTCCGAAGACAGCCTTCAGGACTCGCTATGGACACTACGAGTTTGTGGTGATGCCGTTTGGGCTCACCAATGCACCTGCGGCTTTCATGGATATGATGAACCGTATCTTCCGTCCATACTTGGACAAGTTTGTAGTGGTGTTCATCGATGATGTGCTCATCTATTCACGGAATGAAGAGGATCATGCTAATAATCTGCGGATCGTCTTAGACACATTACGAGAGCAGAAGCTATATGCCAAGTTGAGCAAGTGTGAGTTCTGGTTATCCCAGGTCTCATTTCTCGGGCATATCATTTCTGGAGCAGGCATTGCGGTTGATCCCGCGAAGATAGATGCAGTTATGTCTTGGGAGCAGCCCAAGACAGTCACTCAGATTCGGAGCTTCCTCGGATTAGCGGGCTATTACAGACGCTTTGTCAGCGGATTTTCACGCATCGTCCGTCCATTGACACGATTGACGCAGAAGGGAGTTCCATTCATTTGGGACGATTCATGTGAGCAGGCCTTCCAGACACTGAAGGAGAGGTTGACCACAGCACCTATTCTTGCTCTTCCTTCAGGCACTCAGGACTATGCAGTCTACACGGATGCATCTGGAGAAGGTCTCGGAGCAGTGTTGATGCAGAGAGGACAGGTGATTGCTTACGCATCACGACAGTTGAGACTGCACGAGCGGAACTACCCCACACATGACTTGGAGTTGGCGGCAGTTGTCTTCGCCTTGAAGATCTGGCGCCACTATCTATATGGGGTGAACTTCGAGATTTTCACAGACCACAAGAGTCTGAAGTACATCTTTGATCAGAAGGAGCTGAACATGAGGCAGCGTAGATGGCTCGAATTGCTGAAGGACTATGATTGCACGATCTCTTACCATCCCGGTAAGGGAAACGTGGTGGCTGATGCACTTAGCAGGAGAGCACATGCTGATGGTACGGCGAACTGGCTATACACGTGGGATACGCTTACAGCTTTGACCGATTGGCATCCTCAGGAGAGCACATCCATTTCTACCGCCGTGCCTCCACGATACAGCAGTCTGTGGGATCGTATTGTAGAAGGCCAGAAGACTGATCCTTGGATTCATGATAGATACATGCGCGCCGTCAAGGACGAATTTGACGACTTTGTTGTGATAGAGTCTATTTTATGGAAGGCAGGACGGGTCGTTGTACCCAATGATGAGCAGCTTCGCAGAGACATTTTGGACGAGGCACACAGTTCACGGTTATCTATCCATCCAGGCAGTACGAAGATGTACCGTGATCTGCGTCGACATTTCTGGTGGGATGGGATGAAGCGCGATGTGGCGCTACATGTTAGCAGATGCATGACCTGTCAGATGGTCAAGGTTGAGCACAGGAGACCGCCAGGATTACTGCAGTCTCTCCCCATTCCCGAGTGGAAGTGGGAGAGCATTTCTATGGATTTTGTCACAGGTCTGCCGAAGACACCAGGTGGCCATGACTCCATATGGGTCGTTGTTGATAGGTTGACCAAGTCAGCCCATTTCATACCTGTCAACACGACTTATACTCCATCTAGGTTGGCCAAGCTCTATGTGCAGAACATTATCAGGCTGCACGGTATACCACGAGAGGTGGTGTCTGACAGGGATTCGAGATTTACATCTCACTATTGGCATCAGTTCATGTCAGCACTACAGACAGAGCTGAAGATGAGTTCTGCTTATCATCCGCAGACAGACGGGCAGAGTGAGCGCACCATTCAGACACTTGAGGATCTACTTCGCGCATGCACTTTGGAGTGGAAAGGGTCCTGGAAGGACCATTTGCCTTTGGTAGAATTCACGTACAACAACAGCTATCACTCCAGTATTGGCGTGGCACCATTCGAGGCCCTATACGGGCGGAGATGCCTCACACCTCTCAGTTGGCGTGAGGTAGGTGATCATGCTTTATATTCCGTGGATCTCTTGGAGGAGACTGCGAGAGCTGTTGATCTTGTGAGGCGGAGGCTTCTGACGGCACAGAGCCGCCAGAAGAGCTATGCGGATCGTCGGAGGAGAGACTTAGAGTTCCAGGTAATCTAATTATTTATTCTTCATCTATGACATATATAAATATGTCCAAATTACTCTCATATTAATGACACTCCTATCGATTATAGGTTGGAGATTGGGTATTTTTGCGAGTATCTCCCATGAAGGGAGTGCAGAGATTCGGTGTTCGTGGCAAGTTGGCGCCACGATATGTTGGACCTTTTGAGATTCTGGCTAGAGTGGGGAAAGTGGCATACCGAGTAGCCCTTCCTCCACATCTTTCAGCTATTCATGATGTTTTCCACATATCCAATCTGAAGAAATATGTCCACGACCCTCGACACATTATCAGTTACGAGAATCTCGATGTAGAACCGGATCTGACTTATGAGGAGAAGCCAGTTCAGATACTTGACCATGCTGTGAAGAAGCTTCGCAGCAAAGAGATTTCATTGGTCAAGGTTTTGTGGCACCGACACGGCGTCAAGGAAGCAACGTGGGAGACTGAAGCCGACATGCGGGCACGATATCCGCAGCTATTTTGATGTAATCGTCAAAACAAGTTTTTGTAATTTGACACATTATAAATATATGGCTTGTTTCCCTTTGAGGTTTTTATGGGTTCAAAACCCTTTGAGGTTTTTATGGACATATGAAATTCAAACAAGTCACCGAATAGCCTTAACTCGAGTCTCGAGGACGAGACTCCCTTTGAGGTTTTTATAAGGAGATACAGAGAAGTGGTTGGAAAACTTATTTATGTTACCATTACCAGACCCGATATATCTTTTGTTGTTAGTCGGGTGAGCCAGTTCATAGATTAAGCACGTCAGGTACATATGGATGTTATACAGATGATACTCAGGTACCTTAAATCATCTCCAGGTGCAGGTCTATTATTTAAGAAAGGCAATGAGATCACTATCTCAGCACGCGTAGATGTAGATTATGCAGGATGTCCCAAGGATAGGAAGTCCACCACTGGATTTGCCATATATGTTGGAGATTCTCTTGTCTTATGGAGAAGCAAGAAGCAAACTGTTGTAGCCAGATATAGTGTTGAGTCTGAATATAGGGCTATGGCCCAGGTTTATACAGAAATGATGTGGGTTATAACCGTTCTTACAGATCTATATATAGATGTGCCACTTCCTATGGCACCGGAATGTGACAATCAAGCTGCTATATTTATTGCAAATAATTCAGCATTTCATGAATGAACCAAGCACATTGAGGTTGATTGTAACTATATACGAGATATGATCTAGAAGGGTTTTATTTCCACATCCCATGTCCGCTCAGGGGACCAGACTGCAGATATTTGACCAAGGCCTTACTTAGAGGACCATTCTAGAAGTGCTCGTCCAAGCTGAGCATGATCGACATCTATGCTCCATCTTAAGGGGAGTGTAGAGATATACATTATGCTGCGCTATTATGTTATTTTGTATTGTTTCTTATTTTCTTTCTTCTTATGAACACTTTATGTAATTTACCCATAGGCTCCTCTCCTATATAAGAGAGCCTAGGTTTGTGGAATAAACAATGCACCCATTTCTTCCTACAGAACTCAAGTCACCTTCGACTAAAAATGTTTGTCATCATCGTAGTGGAGTATTGGATTATGACCTTTATTGGCATCCATAGTGGGAAACCCAAATCCACCATTGCCTTTGTCATCCTATTGGCCAGCTTGTCAACACAAGCTATTTAATAATGTCACCAAACCGATCACTGTGATGGTACTTGACCACACAGTCACCATGATGATCGTCCAGTTCCAACATCACACTAAGTTACCTCCCACCAAGCACGGAAGCTGTTCAGCAAACAGTGCGACCTGGTTGGTGTCTCCTTCACCAATCATGGAAGGCCGTTGGTAACTTATCCTTGTTCAAGTACAGTTCTAATGAGGTGGGCCACATCTTGGATGAGATGATGCGCCTTGTTTTGTAAGCATGTTACAAGGTCATCGGCCATTCTTACAAGGAAAAAATGCTAGAGTACAAGCAGAAGATACCATCAAATCAAGTTCCTCAAACATTTTACTAGAGAACTTGTTCAAAATCAGGATCCAGGTGTTATTTCTTACTGATGCATGCAGCGCATGTGTATGGAAGCACATTTTATGAGTACTGCTCTTTCAAAGTTTAACTGTTCCATCAACACATCTTAATGAATTGTACTAGAATTCCTGTAATTTTTGTTTGGTCCATGGGTACAAATACTGGTTCTGATTTGGTGCTCTCTACCTTGTTGACCTTTTTGAAGCTGGACTTCTAAGTTGACTGATCTAGTTTTGATTTCTGCACCTCTCTTCGTTGTTTTATGTGCCTTACAATGGTAGCCTAATTACATATGCTAATGATGATGGTGCAAAATTTGCAGATACTGGAACCTTGTTTCAGCAGCAAGACACTGGATCCAGAGAAATCATTGTGCTCTTTGATAAAAATGGTCTTTATTGCTTTTCCCCTTGATGTAACGCAAACTCCATCAGAAGTCACAATATTGTACAAAAAGGTTGAAGAGCTCATTCAAAAGCATCTTGCAGCAGTCACAACACCTCAGATAGCACTTGAAGTTAGTTCTGCCAATTCAATGATCAGCTTTGCGCTTTCCATTATCAAAACTCTCACTGAAGTGCAGAAAAAGTTTGTTGACCCCTTCGTTGGTCCATTGCTTCGTGTTCTGCAGCGCCTGGCTAGGGATATGGGGTCGTGCCTAGGCTCTCAAGTTAGACAAGTATGGGTTGTTTCTTTGAGCTCTCCAGGCTTTTAATTTGATGGTTGCTGGCATGGTTTTTAATTGTCTAAACTGAGGAAGCCTTGTGCTAGTCAATATTGATTTTCTTGTTGATGTTTACAGATTGTCGTTCACTCTAATTGTAGACACTCTAAAAAGATTTTCTCCTTCCGCCTTTTGTAGTTTGTTTCCTGCAGTTTATTTATGGGCATCTTTTTTTCACCACTTTTTTTATCTGACATGTTAACATGAATTTCTTTATTTTCCATTTTAGGGTCAGCGAGCAGATTCAGATTCTTCTGCTAATTCAATTGTGTCTAATTCAAAAAGTATTCTGAAACTTATAAGTGAAAGGGTCATGCATATTTCTGATTGCAAACGATCAGTAAGCCAGCTATTTCATAGCTTACTTTCAGAAAAGAGTACAGATTCTGGTGTTTTATTATGCATTCTTGATGCGATAAAGAGCTGGATTGAGGATGATTTTAGACAGACTGCTTCTAGTGCACCAAGCTCTCTTCTTACCCTGAAAGAAATAGTCTCGTATCTCCAGAAGCTCTCCCAGGTCGATAGGCAAAATTTTTCACTTAATATTCTTGAGGAATGGGATTCCAAATACCTGCAGCTTCTTTATGGTATCTGTGCAGATCCAAACAAGTATGTAATTTATTTGAACATCTTGCATAAGTCATTCATAACCATTTTTGAAAACCTTCCATGACTTTTTATACACTAAGAAATGAAGTTTAAAGAATAACAATTTACTATCTTCAACATGGTTTTGGAGTGTGTCCTAGGTAAGCGGTCGGTATGCTATTGACTATTTTGTTGTGTATGGAGCAGCCTCCCTGATTAGGTTAATCGCAGCTGGCTAACTTAGCATGCCTCATGATGAGCATGATTTTAATCTGGTAGAGTATACTTTTTTTATTGCACATTCTTTATGATATCCTAAATTTTCAAGTATCCTCCAGAATTCCTTGGGATTTTCTAAGATATTTAGTATTCCCGTTTGATTTCATATATATTCTTATTTTGATCTATGTATACTTATAAATAAAGAGGTAGAGTACTGGTGATGAGGATCACCCATCATTTCCTCGACATAAGAACAAAGCCTTAGTGTTATGTGTCATCTTGATGTAATCCGTTATCTAGCCACTAAAGCCTTAGTGTTGCCTCACCTCAAGGCCCTCATCATGATGGTGCACACATAAACATCCAGTCATTGGTGTTGTTTTCTTCCATTGCGATTGATAACCACCAGAAAAATTATCTGTGTTACACCCCAAGCCCCCTTGTGACATCGTCCTTGTGTTGTTGCACCATGGCAAAGGTCCTTTACGGCACGATATAGCCACATGCATCTCACATCATTATTGTAGATTTCCCATCACATTCTTTTTAGCACTCGCTTTCCTTATTGCAATGATTTTCACCATGATTTAGGCAGCTTCAGATGTGTGATTGTTAGTGTTTGTGGCACTATCATAGGCTATTTTTTGTGGCATTATCATAGGCTATTTTTTTATGGCTCATCTTGTACCCTATAATCAAAGGTGATATTGCTTGCATCATTAGCATTGAGGAATCGGTTCTTTGGACAAATTGTCAAGTTGGAGGAGACCAACCATGTATGATGGTCACAAGTCTTCCCAATGTCAACATATGACATAGGAAGCTACATCTTTTAGAGCTTGAGCCACAGGTCAAGAGTGATGGGTAACCACTTTGGTTGAAGATCACGACATGGTTTCTACCTAGCTCTTGGGTGGTGACTTTCCACGTATTGCATATCAGGTAATCTACCATGACATTGTTTATTATTTGGAGAAGAATGTGAGACATGTGAGGGAAGTCTCTTGTGAAGTACTACACACAGTTTAAGGTGTTGCAAACATATAATCCCTAGCGATAACTTATCACACACATGAGTGCACATGCGTGCTTGTGCATGTGTTGTAAGTACAGCTCTCTAAGGGCCAAGGCATGTTTGAACTTCATAATACTCATCAATTCATTTCCTTTAGTTGCCTTTTAGGGATAAAGATCCAAGCTAAGCATAAATAGTATTAGAGATAAAGACAATTATCTTGGCAAATGTAATTCGATGTAATGCCTAATTTAAATGCATACATATACACTGAGGTGGATCCCAGCTTGGGAGGTCACCCTTCATTTTTCTCAATAGTTTTTATCCTAAGATTTGGTGTGTGCTGAGAGTTTTGCAGTATGACTTTTTTGCAGTTTGTCTATCTTATTTGGTTTGTATGTAGTTGTTTATTATATGTAAGACTATAAAGCCTCCTTTCTCACTGTGCAAGATAAATCCTATTTTTTTATTAATATAATGACCATATCAACTATTAAGGAATTTAAAGCATGTGTTCAAGCATCTTCCATGTGAACTCCTTCATATGGGTTCCTTCTTTGGTGCTCCACCTCCTCCAAGAGGTGCATCCCCTCGCATTTTGGCACCAATTGGGTTTATTCTATCTTTGTATTCAAAAAAGTAGAGCTAGTACTTTGGACCCACTGGCTACAATGTTTATTGTGGAGAGAATTATGTAGTCGGTGTACCGCTTGTCTATTTATTTTTCTATGTTCCATCTTATGTAATTTATCCATGGGTTTTCTCTATATAAGAGACCCTAGGGTTCCTTGGAATAAACAACAACTCTTATTTTTCCAACATGGTATCAGAGCCAAAACCCTAGGCTCTTTCCACCCCCCCCTCTTCTCTCCTCGGCGCCGCCTCCCGCGCAAAGCCCTCCCCCCCACCCCCGCCCCCCAGATCGCCGCCCCCTCCCTCTCCCGCTGGCTGCACCCTAGCTGGCGTCGGTCACCACCTCCACCTGTCGTAGCCACCTCCTCCGCCATACTCATGGATTTGGGTGCGTAAAGTCTACATACGCACTCAAATCCTATGCAGTTTGTGTAGACACCTGTTCTTTGGTCTACAAAACCTAGTTCTTCATCTCCGGCAATATGTCAAAATCCAAGGTCGATATGCCCTCCACAGGCACGTTCAAAGGTCCCACGCTAATAGTGAAGATAGATGGGACGAACTATGAGCTCTGGGCCATGGGATCAAATTTCGCCGAAATTCGGCCGAATTTCGGTCGAATTTCGGTTTTGGTGGGTGATCGAAATTCGGCCGAAATGTCCTATATCGGCCGATATTTGGGTGCCCTAGTTCAAAAACCAACCGAAATGACCGAAATTTCGGTCGAATTTCGACCGAAATTCGACCGAAATTTCGTTTCGGTCAGTCACCGAAACGAAACCGACATCCGACATTTAAGGCCTTGCTCTGGGCGATGCAGTTCATTAGCCTCATAAAGTCGAACGGTAAGAAGCATATTCTTACCGAGGAAGAGCCAGCAGAGAAGACTGGGATTTATGCCTCCTTGGAGGCTGATGACTCTTACGCCAAGATCTGGTTGTCAGGCACATTGTCGATGGAGATTGCCAATGATGTTCTCCATCAGCCCACCGTTAAGGCGATGTGGGATATTCTATCGGTGACATACTCACAGGTGAGGAATGAGACCAAGATGTTGCAACTTCAGCACGACATATTCACCATGAAGCAGAATGGGCGACCACTGCATTCATTGTATACATCCCTAAGGGGGATGTTTGAGAAACTCTACAGCACTATCCCTCTCACGTCCACACCCGAGCAGCAGAAGACATTTCGGAATGCCACCATGGTAGGAGTTCTACTTGCGGCTTTTGATCCTGAATATGATGTGGCTAGATCACAAATACTTGCAGATGCCACCATTCCTCCTATGGAGGAAGTTTACCGGAGGCTTAGCCGTATCTCAGTCCCGTCCAGTACGTCTACACCACCTCCCTCGGCGATGGCTGCTTCCAGAGGGAGAGGTGGTTCGTCTTCGTCATTCCGTGGCCGTGGAACTCGAGGACGTGGTGGTCGGTTTCGTCCACCCTACAGTTTTTGTCACCGTACAGGTCACTCTGAGGATTCATGCTACTCTAAGCATGGATTTCCAGCATCGACGAGAGTAGCAGAACATGTTGCATCTTCATCATCATCCACTACGGATCAGAGGTTTGAGGAGCTAATTGCTCGACTACGAGATATAATACCTCCTGTGTCTACAGATTCTTCTAGAGGTTCTTCGGATATAGCTGCGTCTGCTTCTGCCAGTACTTCTGCAACGACTAGCACCTCAGGTAGTACATGTGCTTTTACCACATGTGTTAGTTCAGATATCTCAGATTGGATCATGGACTCTGGTGCCACACATCATCTTTGTAGAGACAGAGACAGACTTATGTCATATAGAGAGATTCCACCAGGGAGGTCGATGGTCATTGCTAATGGGACTCATTCCCCAATTGTGTGACAGGGGGAGGTTATGTTATCTTCTTCCATGCGTCTGAAGAATGTATTACATGCTCTTGATTTCTCGATGAACTTATTCTCTATTAGTCAGATTACCAAAGATTTGCATTGTCGCGCTATATTTGTCCCATCTTCTCTTATATTTCAGGACATTCTAACGGGCAGGGTGATTGGTTGTGGTTCTGAGAAAGATGGTGTTTATCGTCTGAATCGAAGTTCATATGCTGGAGTCTCCTCTCATGCAGCTGGGTTTGTCGCTCCCTATACATGGCATTTACGCTTTGGTCACCTTCCTCTTTAGAAGATGCGTCACCTTCTGCCTCAGATATCTCCAAGTTCTTCCTTCCGGTGTGAAGCTTGTCAATTAGGGAAGCACCACAGAGCTAGCTTCCCTAGTCGTCAGAGTCGGAGCAGTAGCTCCCCTTTTGAGTTACTTCATGTTGATATTTGGGGTCCCAGTTGTGTCCCTGATCATCAGGGGCACAGGTTTTATCTTGTCGTGCTTGATGATTTCTCTCGTTTGTCGTGGGTTTTCTTGTTAAAGGATAAATCTGAAGCCGGTAATGTTATCAAAAACCTTATCAATGAAGTCAAAAATGTTCTTTTGTCCCACGTGAAATATGTTCGTACGGATAACGCTTTGGAATTTTCACTCGCTCTCTCTCACAATATTTTTTGTCTAAAGGTATTATTCATCAAACCTCATGTGCTTACACCTCTCAACAGAATGGAGTCTCTGAGAGAAAACATCGTCATCTTCTTGACATTACTCGAACTCTGCTTATCCAGAGTTGTGCTCCTATTTCTTTTTGGGGAAATGCAATTCTTACAGCATGCTACCTAGTCAATCGTATTCCCTCTACGGTGTTGGGTGAGAAAATTCATCTTTCTGTTGTTTTCCGGATAAGGAATTGTTCTCACTCACCCCTCGTGTTTTTGGTGTTGTTGCTTGTGTTCATCGGTTATCCCCAGGTCTTGACAAGCTCTTGCCTAGAGCTATCAAATGTGTCTTTGTGGGTTATTCTCAGATTCAGAAGTGATATCATTGCTATGATCCTGTTAAGAGGAAATACTTCGTCAGTGTTGATGTGACATTCTTTGAGTCTGTTATGTATTTTTCTCCTGTAAGAGACAGATTGGCCTCACATACCTCTAATGATGAGGTCTACGTCCCTCCTCCTACTGTGAGTCCACCATTGTCCACTCCAGTACTTGAGGTCGTGTCAACACAATCACTACATCAACCTCCTCCACCGCCACCACCACCAAAACCACTTATTTCGCCATTACCAAAATTTTATACTCGTCAATGAGGTCCTGCTCATGCTATACGTCACTCATCTAGCACGCCCCAGGTATGTCCGGAAATTAATACTAATGATGGGTCGGATAGTGTGCCTGTCCAGGGTTCATCATTACAGGACGAGACTGGACCGGCAAACTCTGTTGTTGATGATCTGGACGTTCCTATTGCTATGAGAAAGTAGAAACACACTTGTGCTTCGTATCCTCTCGCTTCACAGGTCTCCTTTCATCGCCTCACAGGGGACTTTCAGAGATTTGCAGTGGCTTTATCTTCTGTGGAGATCCCACGGAATTATATAGAAGCATTGAAGATTGACTGCTGGCGGATTGCAATGGAGGAGATGGCTGCCCTACAGTCACGGGGCATATGGAGCTTGGTTCCCGCTCCTTTAGGAGCATCTGTTGTTAGCTGCAAATGGGTCTTCACGGTCAAGTATTATGTGGATGGTAACCTTAATCGGTACAAGGCAAGGCTAGTGGCACGCGGCTTTACTCAGACTTATGGCGTGGACTATATGGATACCTTCTCTCCAGTTTCCTGCCATTCCACGCTTCATATTCTTCTATCTGTAGTTGTGGTACGTGATTGGCCCTTGTTCCAACTTGATGTGAAAAATGCCTTTTTGTATGGAGATCTGTAGGAAGAAGTCTACATGCAGCAGCCTTCGGGGTTTACTGCTGAGGGGGAGAATCATATGGTGTGCAGACTTCATAAGGCAATATATGGCCTTAAACAGAGCCCAAGGGCATGGTTTCAGAAGCTCTCCCATCTAATTGAACAACAAGGATTTAAGAGATCCAATGCAGATCACTCGTTGTTCATCCAGAAGACTACTCGAGGTACAGTTGTCATCATGGTGTATGTTGATGATATTTTGGTTACAGGAGATGATGCTCAGGGAATAGAGATGACAAAAGAATTTTTGGGCCGTCAATTTGTTACGAAGGATCTTGGTACACTACGCTACTTTCTGGGGCTGGAGTTTGCCAGGAATGCACAGGGTCTTGTAATGACCCAAAGAAAATATATTACAGATATGTTTATCGAGACTGACATGGTTGGATGTAGACCTTCTACTACTCCTATGGACCCCAGCATGAAATTGTATGATAATGTTACAGAAGAAGTTGACAAGAGGAGGTATAGAGAAATGGTGGGGAAGCTTCTTTACATCACCATAACTCGACCCGATATTGCCTTTGCTGTTAGTCGGGTAAGCAAGTTTATGGAACAGCCGAGACAGGTACATATGGATGCTATATATATGATACTCAGGTATCTAAAGTCGTCTCCAGGCACAGGGCTGTTGTTTAGCAGGGTGTCGGCATGTGCGGATGCTGATTATGCCCCTAAGGATCGAAAGTCCACCTCAGGCTTTGATGTGTTTGTGGGTAGCTCTCTAGTTTCTTGGAAAAGCAAGAAACAAACAGTTGTGGCTAGATCCAGTGCTTAATCTGAATATAGGGCCATGGCACAAGCGAGTACGGAGATGATGTGGGTTCGAGTTGTACTAGAAGACTTACATGTAGATGTACCTCTACCCATGCAGCTGCACTGTGATAATCAAGCCGCATTGTTCATTGTCAATAACCCTGCCTTTCATGAAAGAACCAAGCATATTGAAGTAGACTGTCACTACACCAGAGACATGATCCAGAAGGGCCTGATCTCTACTTCACATGTTAGTTCCGGAGAGCAGACGGCCGACATCTTCACCAAACTGTTGCTCAGAGGATCATTCCAGAAGTGTACTTCCAATCTGAGCATGATCGATATCTATGCTCCATCTTGAGGGGGAGTGTGGAGAGAATTATGTAGTCGGTGTGCCGTTTGTCTATTTATTTTTCTATGTTCCGTCTTATGTAATTTACCCATGGGTTTTCTCTATATAAGAGACCCTAGGGTTTCCTGGAATAAACAACTCTTATTTTTCCAACATTTATAAAGAAAAGGGACCGCAGAGAAGTCCATATGGGCTACAGTGATACGACAATTGAAAAGAAAGGAGAGAAGAGAAAAGTCGGAAAAATGGTTTGTAAAAAAAGAGATGACTTAAAAAAAGCTGAGAAAATAAGAAAAGATACATGTTCAATATTGTTTTCTCCAAACTTGGTTCTTTATGTCCATATTCTAACAAGTACGGGAGAAAGGGGGAGTAAGATTAATAGCATATTCTTTTAGCTTGAGATGTATCTACATGATTCTATTGTCCATTATTATCTACTCATGGCTCCTTAGAAAGAGATCGCATCTCCAAGATTCCTATATTAGAGAACAGACTTCAAGTCCCTATAGCATTCTTAGGGTTCATGTATAGGAAAGGTCCAGCTCTTGAAATCCGCATATGAGAGACGACCATTGTATTTGTACTGTTAGATATCAACATCAACATCTCCAGTTGGACTTCTCTACCTGGGATCTTTTCGGTTTTGTACTGTCCATCAACAACATGAAGATTGATACTCCGGACTACTACTACATGCCAACCATCTTCCCGAGCATCCACTACAGGTACATGTCTCTCCTTGTGCGACTGCTCTCTGCATTGGTATCCTCCTTGAGCGACTCTACTCCAGGCGTGTTCTAGTCGTCACATGGTTGTCCTCATGCGAGCCTTCTCACAACAACAACTACTCTGAGCGGGTCTCCTCCGTCTCTCTCAGATGTTTCAAGTAAAGAGTTGTATATAATTTCTTTTGTTGCAATTTGCAGCTTTCTCAACTCCTACTTAAGGGAGAGTGTTAAAGTAAGTAATAGATAGGTAATTGGATCCTCCATGATCCAATTACCTAGCTCTCCTATTTAGTCTCACTTCTTGTAGAAAGGAGACTCTGATTTGTCTGTTGATCTATATAAAAAACCCCATACCCCCCCCTTTTCTTCATTGAGAGCTTCATAATACGATAGTCGGCCCTAGAGAGGCTTCCTTCCGTGGTTTCATCTTGTTCCTTATGAAGTAGAGTTCCACATAAATCTTGTGTATGTTTGGTTCTTGTTGAGATATTTCTATATTCTCTGTATACCTTTTCTTTCTTTTATTTCTTTGTATCCATCTTATGTAATTTACCTATAGGCATCTCTCCTATATAAGAGAGCCTAGGGTTATCAGGAATGATTATCTTTTCTTTTTCTCCCAACATGGTATCAGAGCCACGATCCTGGACTGGTGCTCCATACCCTAACCCTAACCTATCCCACCCGCCACCCTTTCTCTCTCCAAGGTAGATGTTGTCGTCGCTCATCTGAGCAGCAGCCCCGCCGCCCGTCCCTGCAAAACAGCCTGCCCCAGCGGTCCCCGCCTCTTGCCCATGCGGCCCCACCGCCACATATTTGTCCCCGATCGTCGGTCTTCGGTTGTGCTAATGGATTTAAGTGCATAAGTCCACATATGCATTCAAATCCACGCATGTCTGTGTTCATTCATTGGTCTACGTAACCCTAGTACTCCTCTTCCGCCAATATGTTAGAAAATAAAGTCGATGTACCTGCCACATGCGCTTTCAGAGGTCCAACGCTTATTGTCAAGATGGACGAGACAAACTATTAGCTCTGGGCTATGCAACTCATAAGCCTTATGAAGTCTAATTGTAAGAAACACATTCTTACCGAGGAGGAGCCGATGGAGAAAACTGCGGTTAATGTCTCGTGGGAGGCGGAGGATGCATACATCAAAGTTTGATTTTCCGGTACATTAACGATAGAGATCACCAATAATGTGTTAAACCAGCCCATTGCTCAGGCAGTGTGCAACATCGTCGTAGCAATCTATTCTCAGGTGAGGAACGAGACCAGGATTCTCCAACTTCAGCATGATATATTACTATCTGGCAGAACATGCAGCCTCTTCATTCACTGTATACATCCTTACGTGGGATGTTTGAGAAGCTACACAGCTTCATGCCTCTCACGGTCACGCCGGAGTTGCAGAAGACAGAGGAATGCTACCATGGTTGGTGTATTCCTAGCTGCCCTCGATTCTGAATATGATGTTGCCCGCTCTCAAATTCTAGCAGATGCTACTATTCCTCCCATGGAGGAAGCTTTTCGCAGGCTTAGCAGGATTACTGTTCCATCCACTGCCACTAACCAGACTTCTTCGACAATGGCAGCCTCCCGAGGCAGAGGTGGCTCGTCTTCTTTTCGTGGTTATGAAGTTCTGTATAAAAATCTCTACTCTAAGGAGGGTCAGAAGGATATATTCAAGTTTTCCAAAGAAAGAGAAAGAAAGACTAAAGACTTTTCTCAAGTGAGATGCATTAAGGACGAGGAAGGTCACGTGCTTGTTACTCAGAAGGATTTAGAGACTAGATGGGAGCAATACTTCCATAAACTTTTCCATGGGAAAGGAAATAAAGAGATCACTTTGGGTGATCTAGCTAGTAGCAACAGGTACTTGAATCGTGCAAGCTATAGGCGGATACAAAGAAAGGAAGTAGAGGAGGCTTTGAAGGTTATGAAACCTGGGAAGGTGTAGGACTGGATGACATCCCTGTAGAAGTATGGAGAGTTTTAGGTGAGTGCGGTTTGACTTGGCTTACGAATCTATACAATGTTATTTGGCGAAGCAAGAAAATGCCTGAAAATTGGAGGACTATCGTGGTGTCTCTTTATAATAATAAAGTAGACATTCAAAATTGTTCAAATTATAGAGGTATCAAACTGATGAGTCATACTATGAAAATTTGGGAATGTGTGATCGAAAGAAGGTTGAGGCAAGTTTCCAACGTAAAAGAAAACCAATTCGGATTCACGCTAGGTCGCTCGACTATTGAAGCCATCCATTTGTTGAGAAGAACAATGGAGATTTATAGAGATAAAAGAAAGAACCTCCGTATGATCTTTATTGATTTGGAGAAGGCTTATGATTCTGTCCCACAAGAGATATTATGGAAAGTTTTGGAGAAGAGACAAGTACATGTCCTATGCATTAAACTCATAAAGGATATGTATGATAGGGCTTCATCTTGTGCAAGGATCTCGTCTGGGAAGACTGGCTATTTTAACATCGACATTGGTTTACATCAAGGTTCAGCTTTGAGTCCATTTCTTTTTACTTCGATTATGGACGAGTTGACAAGTCGCATTCAGGATGAGTTACCTTGGTGTATGTTATTTGCTGATGATATTGTGTTGATTGACGAGACTAGAGATGGAGTAAATAAGAAGCTTGAGGTCTGGAGACATGAGTTGGAGACCAAAGGATTTCGTAAAAGTAGGGCTAAGACAGAATTTATGGAGTGCACCTTTGATGGAAGCAATGGTGAAGGAATCGAGGTGAAGATTGGTGACGATAACATTCAGAAGAGAGATTCTTTTAAATATATGGGATCTATTTTGCAAAATGATGGGGAAATTGATGGAGATATTACTAATAGAATAAATGCAGGCTTGCTAAAGAGGAGAGGAGGCTCTGCAGTCCTCTGTGATAAGAAAATTCCTTTAAAAAATAAAGGAAAGTTTTACAAAGCGGTTGTGGGACATGCTATGCTCTATTCTCGGGTCAGCGTTTTTATAAAGGAAATGTGGGGGTGTTCGCTAAACGCATGGTAGACGAGTGGATCCTGTAGCGTTCTGGTTGTAGTGGGTTTTTGTTTTTCTAGTTTTTTTCCCTTTTGCTATGTTTAATTAAATAAATTTGGGACGGACACCACCGAGTGTTTCCCCCTATCTTTTAGACTTCAAAAAAAAGAAGATCAATTGATGCACCTGTTAGGAGATGTGAGTGTTGGGATGTTGAGCCGGCTAAGAGAGGGCGAGGACGACCCAAGAAGTGTTGGAAACAGACTATACGAAGGGATCTTAGTTTTGTGGATATAAGCCCGGGATTGATCCACGATAGATCTGAATGGAGGCAAAGAATCCATGTAGCCGACCCTACTCAATTGTAGGAAAAGGCTTTGTTGTTGTTGTTGGACCTTGTGGTAGAGGAGGTCGCATTCATCATCCCTGCACATACTGTCATCGCCCAAGCCATTCAGACGATACATGCTACTGCAAGCTTGGTTTTCTGGCATCAGCCCGTGTAGCGAAACATGTCGATCCTTCAACTGCTCCTACTTCAAACCATCATTTTGATGACCTCGTGGCTAGACTACGGGATATTATACCCCTTGCTTCTTCACCATATTCAGGAGGCCACTTTGACGTAGCGGCCTCTACTTTTGCCAGTACTTCTGCTACTGCTAGTACTTTAGGTAGTACATATACTTTTACATTATGTCATGGCTCTGAGATTACTAAATGGATCATGGACTCTGGGGCGACGCATCATCTATGTGGGGACAGGGAACAGCTTACAGCTTATAGACATGTTTCACCCGAGAGAATTGTGGTAATAGCCAATGGGACTCATTCCCCAATCATCGGACAGGGGGAGATTAGTTTTGACGCCTTTGATGCGTCTTCAGAATGTGTTGCATGCTCCTGATTTCTCAATGAATTTATTATCTATCAGTCAGATTACGAAGGATTTGCATTGTTAGGCTATCTTTAATCCATCGTCTCTTGTTTTTTAGGACATTCGTACGGGCAGAGTGATTGGTTGTGGCCGTGAGCAGGTTGGTTTTATCCAATCGTCCGGACTTCCTATGCAAGTGCCTCCTCCCATTCATCAGGACCAATCTCTCCCTTCACTTGGCATCTACATTTTAGTCTCCTCCTTCTCCAGAAAATGTGTCACATTTTGCCGCAGATTTCACCGGGTCTTCCTTCCAGTGCGAGGCGTGTCAGTTGGGGAAGCATCATCGGTCTGCTTTTCCCAGTCATCAGAGTCGGAGCAGTAGCTTCCTTTTTGAATTATTTCATGTTGGCATTTGGGGTCTGAGTCGTGTACCTGATCATCAGAAACACAAGTTTTATATTGTTGTTGTTGACAATTTCTCTCGTCTGTCGTGGGTATTTTTATTGAAAAATAAAACTAAAGCAGGGCATGTGATCAAAACCGTTATCAATGAAGTGCAAAATGTTTTATCTTCTTCTGTGAAATTTGTGAAAACTGATAAAGCTTTGGAATTCTGTATCCGTGCTCTATCACATTTCTTTTCATCCCGCAGTATTTTCATCAAACGATGTGTGCTTACACTTCTCAATAGAATGGTGTTGCAAAGAGAAAGTATCGCCATCTACTCGATGTCACTCGGACGCTTCTCATTCAGAGTCGTGCCCATGGAAGGAAATATCGGCGATATATTGGCAATATATCGATATCGACATGGGAATGATATGGGCACCGATATGGCGATATATCCCGATTTCCAGACATTTTCTTCACAAAGGCTCGTCGATATGGGCGATATTTCGACGATATATCGTCGAAATATTGTATCGATACAATATCGATACGGCCTTCCATGGTCGTGCCCCACATTTGTTTTTGGATGATGTTGTTCATATGGCATGTTATCGGGTAAATTGTATGCCCTCGTTTTCTTGGGTGAGAAAATTCCTTTCTCCATAGCTTTTCCTAAGGAGTTGGTCTCACTTACTCCTTTTATCTTTGGCTCAGTTGCATCCATCCACCAGTTGACTCCGGGTCTTGACAAGCTCTCTCCTAGGGTTGTCAAATGTGTGTTTGTTGGGTACTCAAGGACCCAGAAGGGATACCGGTATTATGATCCGTTACGCAGGATGTATTATATCAGTGTTGATATCACTTTTTTTAGTCTATGATGTATTTCTCTCCTATAGGTGACAGGTTGGCTTCATCGGACTCTGATGATGAAGTTTATATGCCACATCCTCCTATGAGTTCGTCGTCTCCTATACCTATACCACCACCTCCTCCTCCTCCATCTCATTCTACCCAGTTGCAGGTGCTGATTGTTCTACCATTACCGAAATTCTATACCCATCGACCTGCCTCTGTTCATGGTCATCACCCGTCATCCAGCACGACCCAGATTTGTTTCGATAACATGATCTCGAATGATGGGTATAGAGATATATATGTGCAGGGATCATTGCAGGACACTAGCACATGAATGGAGGAGGCCCCTAATGACTTGGATATGCTCATTGCAGTTCGGAAACAAAAGCGTACTTGTGCAGCTGTGCTTCATATCCCCTTACTTTACAAGTCTCATGTCATCGTTTGATTAGGGAGTTTCAGAGGTTTGTAATTGCTCTATCTGTCGTGGAAATTCCTCGAAATTATTAGGAGGCCTTGAAGAATAGTCGTTGGCATTTAGCTATGGAGGAAGAGATGGTTGCTTTGCAATCGCGTGGTACCTATAGTTTGGTGCCTGCTTCTTCTGGAGCCTCTGTTGTCATTGCAAGTGGGTGTTTACTGTTAAACATCATGCTGATGGGAGCCTTGATCGTTACAAAGCAAGATTGGTGGCACGAGGATTCACTCAGACCTACGGTGTGGATTATATGGGCATGTTCTTTCCAGTTGCACGTCACTCGACTCTATGTATCCTTCTTTCAGTTGTAGCAGTACATGATTAGCCTTTGTTTCAGCTAGATGTTAAAAATGTATTTTTGTATGGAGGTCTACATGAGGAAGTGTACATGCAACAACCTTTGGGGTTGCTACTGAGGGGGAGTATCAGCATGTTTGTAGAGTTCATAAGGCAATATATGGCCTTAAGCAAAGTCCAAGGGCATGATTTCAGAAGCTCTCGGATCTGATTGAAAGGCAGGGGTTCAAGAGGTCAAATGCAGATCATTCATTATTTGTGCAGAAGACTCGTAAAGGTACTGTTGTTATCATGGTTTACGTTGATGGTATACTTGTTACAGGAGATGATGTGCAAGGGATAAAGATGGCAAAAAAATTTATGGGTCGTTGGTTTATTACTAAGGATCTAGGTACCCCTAAGGTACTTATTAGGGTTAGAATTTGCGAGGAATGCGCAGGATCTGGTGATGACCAAAAGGAAGTACGTTACATATATGCTTGATGAGATTGCATGATTGGGTATCGACCCTCTGCTACTCCTATGGATCCTATCATGAAGTTATATGATGATGATGATGATACAAATGAGGTTGATAAGAGGAGACATAGAAAGATGGTGGGGAAGCTCCTATATATTACTATTACTAGGCCAGATATCTCTTTTGCAGTGAGTTGGGTGAGCCAGTTCAAGGAGCAGCCTCGACAGGTACATATGGATGTTATATACATGATATTGAGATATCTAAAAAGTTTTTCAGGTGATGGATTACTATTCAGGAAAGGAGCAACTCTTTATGTTTCTGCATGTGCTGATGCAGGATATGTAGGATGTCCTAAGGATAGGAAATCTACTTCGGGCTTTACAGTGTTTGTTGGCAGTTCTCTTATTTTGCGGAAAAGTAAGAAACAAACGGTGGTCTCTAGATCAAGTACCGAATCTGAGTATAGGGCGACAGCACAAGCTAGTACAGAAATGATGTGGGTTCGAGCAGTGCTAGCAGACTTGCATATAAATAGACTTCTACCCATGCAATTATAGTGTGATAATCATGCTTCCCTATTCATTGCAAACAACCATGCATTCCATGAAAGAACGAAGTATAGTGAGGTAGACTGCCATTATGCTAGAGGTATGATTCAGAAGGGCTTGATTTCTATCTCTTGTGTTAGTTCAGAAGAGAAAACAACAGATATCTTTATCACGGCATTGCTCAGAGGATCATTTCAGAATTGTTCATCCGAGCTAAGCATGATCAACATCTATGCTCCATCTTGAGGGGGAGTGTAGAGATATTTCTATATTCTCTGTGTATCTTTTCTTTATTTTATTTCTTTGTATCCATCTTATGTAATTTACCCATAGGCCATAGGCCTCTCCTCTATATAAGAGAACCTAGGGTTATCAGGAATGATTATCTTTTCTTTTTCTCCCAACAGTTCTCTATGTAAGCGTCCCTTTTGGTCTCCACCGTACAAGAGACCGTAGAGCATCTTTTCTCATTATGCAATATTAGTCCCTTTTTCACCGGTATAAAATGGACAGAGTAGTTTCCGATCGAACTAAGGAAAATCAACATTAGAAATTATCTGGGGAGAAAATGACAAAAAGGACTTATAACAATACTGGGGATTTATTTTGAGGATTTATAATGTTGTAATTCTTGTGAACTGTTAAAAATTCTCAAAATATTTTTTTTGCTGTTTAGTTGTATAGCACGTTTTAAAGGCATTTTAAATTCTTGAAGTATTACCGTGGTTTTGTTTTAATTTCTAGATAGAAAATGTAGGTTTATATTTCTAATTTTTGTAATCAGATATCCATTAGCCCTTCGGCAAGAGATTTTCATGAAGGTTGAAAGGCAGTTCATGCTTGGGTTAAGGGCAAGGGATGCAGAAATTCGGCAAAGATTCTTTCATCTTTATCATGATTCTCTGGGGAAAACCTTATTTATCAGGCTTCAATACATTATTCAGTTGCAGGACTGGGAATCTGTCAGTGATGTTTTTTGGCTAAAACAAGGACTTGATCTTCTCTTAGCTATTTTGGTGGAGAATGAACCAATTACCCTTGCCCCAAACTCTGCTAGGATGCAACCACTTCTAGTGCCAGGTTCCATTCAATCTGGTGTGCAACTTCCATTTTCTGACATAGCTGAAGACTCTGACTTGGCAACTCTGACATTTGAAGCTATTGCAGTTCGGCACTCTCAGTTTTTGAATGACATGAGTAGGCTTCAGGTGAGTTAACCTTTTTAATGTTTTATGTATATACTGATGATACTAAATTGAGTCTGGATCACTTCATACCATATATGTCAAGATGGATTTCTGAAAAATTACTGGCAGGTATCTGATCTTGTAATTCCCTTGAGGGAGCTTGCTCATGCTGATGCGAATGTTGCATATCAGATGTGGGTGCTAGTATTTCCTATTGTCTGGGTCACATTGCAGAAGGATGAACAAATGGCTCTTGCGAAACCAATGATAGCCCTTTTGTCAAAAGACTACCACAAAAAGCAGCACGCACACCGGCCAAATGTCGTCCAGGCTCTTCTTGAGGGGATCCATTTGAGCCATCCTCAACCTCGAATGCCAAGTGAATTGATCAAATTTATTGGCAAAACATATAATGCGTGGCATATATCACTAGCATTGCTGGAAAGCCATGTTATGCTGTTTATGAATGATCCTAAATGTTCCGAATCACTGGCGGAGCTTTATCGACTGCTTAATGAGGATGATATGCGTTGCGGTCTGTGGAAGAAAAAATCTATCACTGCTGAAACTCGAGCTGGACTTTCTCTCGTTCAGCATGGTTACTGGCAGCATGCCCAAAATCTTTTTTTTCAAGCGATGATCAAAGCTACGCAAGGGACTTACAACAACACAGTTCCTAAAGCTGAAATGTGCCTTTGGGAGGAACAGTGGCTTAACTGTGCCACCCAGTTGAGTCAATGGGATGCGCTGGCCGAATTTGGTAAAAGTGTTGAGAACTATGACATCCTATATGATTCTCTTTGGAAAATTCCTGACTGGGCATATATGAAGGACAATGTTTTTCCAAAAGCACAGGTGGAAGAAACACCAAAGGTTCGCATGGTGCAAGGATATTTTGCTCTTCATGACAGGACGGCTAATGGTGCAGCAGAAGCTGAAAATATTGTTGGCAAAGGGGTTGAACTGGCGCTTGAACAGTGGTGGCAGCTACCTGAGATGTCTGTTCAGTCTCGGATGCCCCTTCTTCAGCAGTTCCAGCAACTAGTTGAACTCCAAGAGTCTGCAAAGATCATATTGGATATAACAAATGGAAGCAAACAGGTTTCAGGAAATTCAGTCAATGGAGTCCATAATGGTTATATTGAATTAAAAGATATACTTGAAACCTGGAGACTCAGGACTCCAAATGAATGGGATAATTTGTCCACTTGGTATGATTTGCTTCAGTGGAGAAATGAAATATATAATGCTGTTATAGATGCTTTTAAAGATTTTGCTTCAACTAATCCTCAACTGCACCTCGGCTACCGTGACAAAGCCTGGAATGTTAATAAGCTCGCTCATATAGCTCGCAAGCAGGGTTTGCATGATGTGTGTGTAAAAATACTTGATATAATGTATGGTCATTCTACCATGGAAGTGCAAGTAAGGAGTGCCTTGACCTGTTTTGCAATTCAGCTATTTATCATGGTGTATCTAATGATGTTATCTTTACTGCAGGAGGCATTTGTAAAAATTAGAGAACAAGCGAAGGCCTATCTGGAGATGAATGAGTTGACAAATGGTCTCAATTTGATCAATAATACTAATCTTGAATATTTTCCTGTTAAACATAGAGCAGAAATATTTCGTCTGAAAGGAGACTTCTCAATAAAGATGAATGATTCTGAAAATGCAAATCTTGCATATTCTAATGCCATAAGCCTTTTTAAGCATCTGCCTAAAGGCTGGATTAGTTGGGGAAATTACTGTGATATGGTATTCCATAGTTATTTTCTTCCTCTTCCTTAACACTAAATATCCACATTTAAAGAGCCGATTAATGGTTATATATTTTTCAAACAGGTTTACAAAGAAACTCGTGAGGAGATTTGGTTGGAATATACAGTTAGCTGCTTTCTTCAGGGAATCAGATATTCTGTTTCGAACTCTAGAAGTCATTTAGCTCGTGTGCTTTATCTTCTTAGTTTTGATACACCAAATGAACCCGTGGGAAAAACTTTTGATAAATATTTAGACCAAGTACCTAACTGGGTGTGGCTTTCTTGGATTCCTCAGCTTTTGCTCTCCCTGCAGAGGGCTGAGGCGCCTCATTGCAAGCTGGTTCTCATAAAGATTGGTCAAATTTATCCTCAGGTAAATATGGAAGGATTTTAACATTCTGCATTTAGATGAAGTTATCAAATTTTAGATGTTTTCACATATCCCGGCCCTCCCTGTAGGCATTATATTATTGGTTACGCACTTACTTAATGGAGCGTCGTGATGCTAATAAAAGCGAACCTGGGAGGAATTTGTCTTTGGCTCAGCAAAGATATTTACAGAATATTCCTGGGAATATTGGTAGTAGTCATGGTATACCGGATGGAAATGTAAGACCCCCTGGTCATGCAGGAGGTGGCTTGGTATCTGATAATCTGGTGCATCAAGGCCCTCAAGCTTCTCTTGCCAGTGGTTCACATGACAGCGGAGGTGGTCCTGTCCAAGAAGGTGATAAGTCTAGCACTGCAGAAGGTGTGCCTCATTCTGGGCACGATCAACAGGTTCAAGGTTCAAATTCTGAGGGTGGTCATACAGTGCAGAGACGAAATTATGCATTCGGATGGGTTGCTTCTGCTGCAAGTGCTTTTGATGCTGCAAAAGACATAATGGAAGCTCTAAGAAACAAGCATGGGAATTTGGCAATTGAATTAGAGGTGAGAAGTGTTATGCTATATTGCTGATGCTCCCTATATCGTTAACTAATGTTGGTCATGAAACTTGTAAATTGTTTCATGGATTTCTTTTCCCTTTGGCTATGAGGGCTTCTTTGGTCATCATTTCATAATCATATTGCTAATTTGCATCATGAAAAAGTATTGGTGTGTATATTGACAAACACAGCTAGGATGTGCATTACAAAGAACACAGATGTGTGATATGCTTTTTTATGCCATGGAGAAGTCTTACGGCAGAAAAGGAGATTAAAGGGTCGATGATGCATTTTTTACCAAGACTAAACAAGTTGTACTGGGGCTTGGCCCATACCCTCTAAAAAATCATAATGTCTTATCATTTGAATGTAATTTGACCAATGTAAAATAGATATTTAGTGGGATTTGATTATACATTTAGGCAAACAATATAAACAATAACACTGAAACCAGAGTATATAATGCTTGGCATGTTAATAACGAGGAAACAGCACCTCTGCTTTAGTTCAGAACATCTTCAAGCGGAGCCGTGGAAGAAGTGTGATTGAGCTTAGTGCATATCAATATGCAAACATGCGCATAATCCAATAACTAAGAGGTATTAGAGTGGAAAAAGATTGTTTTCTATCCTCTTTCTCCTTTATTGGTCATTTTGTAAAAGACTTTTGGGACTCCTATGTACCCACTTCAATGGTCTAGTGGTAGTGCAGTGTGCCTACCACCCAAAAGACCCGGGGTTCAAATCCCTCCTTGTGGGGGTTGTGTTAGGTAGTCGACAGCCAGCGTAAAAAATAGTCGGATCTTTCAACATAGATTTGGCAAGAATCCATGTAGTCAACCCTACTTAAAGTGGGAGGCGGATCTGCCATTTTTTCAGTTTTTTAGTTAGTTGCTTTTCCCGATGTTATTGGAGCATGACAAGCTGTGGGATTGCCAGTATGAAGGAAGTATAGTTGATATATTCATATGCAGTAGTTTGACTTGTTTTTTTAATGATTGGCGCAATGATTCATCCACAGTCCATGTGCCTAGATCTACAGCATCTTGTAATTCAATTATTTTGATTTTTTATCAGGCTTTGTTGTCAGAAATTGGTTCAAGATTTGTAACTTTGCCAGAGGAAAGACTTCTGGCAGTTGTAAATGCTCTTCTCCACCGATGCTACAAATACCCTACTGCCACCACAGGTGAAGTCCCACCGTCCCTCAAGAAGGAGTTATCTGGGGTCTGTAGAGCTTGCTTTTCTGCAGAAGCTGTGAACAAGCATGTTGACTTTGTGAAAGAATATAAGCAAGATTTTGAACGTGATCTTGATCCTGATAGCACCACTACATTTCCATCTACACTTTCTGAATTAACTGAGAAGTTGAAACTCTGGAAGAATATTCTTCAAAGCAATGTTGAAGACAGATTTCCTGCTGTCTTAAAATTGGAAGATGAAAGCAAAGTTTTGCGTGATTTCCATGTCGTTGATGTGGAGGTTCCTGGACAGTACTTTACAGATCAGGTCAATTTGCAGTTTTCCCCCTCTACTTCTTTTAATGTTTAATTTGGGCTTATAAACATCTATTGTGAATGTGAACTGTGAATATTGTGAATGTGATATGTGAATATTGACACAAATACGTGGCAGAAAAATTTTATTCATGTGTAACGTACTTTATTTTATTTTGTGGTCGTGTTAATTTAATTACTTTATTTTATTTTGTGGTCGTGTTAATTTAATTAATTTTTGTTTTCATTTCTTTATGATAATGTCTTGCAGGAAGTGGCCCCGGATCATACTATAAAATTAGACAGGATTGGTGCCGATGTTCCAATTGTTAGGAGGCATGGTAGCAGTTTCCGGCGTTTGACCCTGATAGGTTCTGATGGGTCACAGCGCCATTTTATTGTTCAGACATCATTAACGCCCAATGCGAGAAGTGATGAGCGTATGCTTCAGCTTTTCAGAGTATTGAATAGGATGTTTGATAAGCACAAAGAATCTAGACGCCGTAATCTATGCATCCATACCCCAATAATAATACCTGTTTGGTCTCAGGTAGCATTACATTTTTCTGGATTTACAATTCTCTCACTTTGTAGTTATCATAATGTTTCAAGCTTGCAACTGATAATTGTTCGTTTGCAGGTAAGAATGGTGGAGGATGATTTGATGTACAGTAGTTTTCTTGAAGTTTATGAGATTAATTGTGCACGGCATAATAAGGAGGCTGATCTACCAATCACCCACTTCAAAGAACAGTTAAATCAGTTTGTCTCGGGACAGATTCCTCAAGAATCTGTTTCTGAACTTCGTCTGAAAGTATATAATGAAATAGCCAGTAAATTGGTAACTGAGAATATTTTCTCACAGTTCATGTATAAAACCCTTCCAAGTGGCAATCACCTATGGGCTTTCAAAAAGCAATTCGCCATCCAGCTGGCACTCTCCTGTTTCATTTCTTACATGCTGCAGATTGGTGGAAGATCACCAAATAAGATACTTTTTGCCAAAAATACTGGCAAGATATTTCAGACTGATTTTCATCCAGGTAATTCATGACGTGCCTTTTAATGATGTCTATGAGTATGCAGTTAATGCAGCTTATGATCTATATTTATGTTCTGCTGGTTATGCAGCCTATGATCTGAATGGAATGATAGAGTTCAATGAACCAGTCCCTTTTAGACTGACCAGGAATATGCAGGCTTTCTTTTCCCATTTTGGAGTAGATGGCCTGATTGTATCTGCTGTTTGTGCAGCGGCACAATCAGTTATCTCTGCAAAAGTAAGTTCAGGTGTAAGAAGCTTAATTTAATTATTTCTGCTTTTAACTATTTCACATTGCCAAAATATATAGTCGCATAAGACTGTTCTGCATTATTCACTAGATATATATAGCCCTTTTTATGCAAGTCTGTTGAAATGAAAAAAAATACAGTTGCAAAATTGTATACTTTGCATGTGCAACAGGGAATGTAGCACCAGAGCAAGTGGTATTGAGGCATGTGCAATCATCGTTCCTTTTTTGGTTTAATTGTTACCAAGTATTTTTTATATATTTTCAGCAAAGTCAGCACATATGGTATCAGCTTGCAATGTTTTTTCGTGACGAATTGTTATCTTGGTCCTGGAGAAGACCTCCTGGGATGCCTTCAGCGCCTACTGCTGGTGGAAATATTAACCCTTTGGACTTTGAACAAAAGGTGACCGCCAATGTTGAACATGTCATCAGCCGTATTAAAGGAATTGCTCCTCTATATTCGTCTGAAGAGGTACTTCGTAATATATGTACTGTTTGCTTCTCTTGTATGAGTTATATATGCTAGGTGCTAATGCTAGTTTTGCACTTTTAAACTCATTGATTTATCATTGTCAATAGCATGATTGAAATTGTCATATATTATTTGGAATTAATTTGATGAAAATTTAAGCAATAGTAGTTGTTGCACATGTCAAATAATTGTTAAGATATGAGATCTCATCAATATTGAAAAGGAGAGAGCTCCATTCCATAATAGGAGTGGATGGCCACATGGAGTCTCTCCCCACGGTGGCTGCCCCTTATTATGGAAGGAGGCTCTTCTCCTTTCTATATCATTCCATAAAAAATGATTTAATTGAATTTAATTTGTTGAATATTCTTCAACATATTTATTTCCTTTAAAATTAATTAATTATTGTTGTAAATTTTATGCAACAAAATCGTGCCCATTGATTTCAATTATGGGTGTATCTCCACCATCCAATTTGTTATAAAAGAAAGGTTACCTTAGCTCTTTCTCTTACACAGGTTGAAAGCAACAAATATCTCTCTTCTTGTGTCTAAGAGGCTCCCTCTCTTCTTGTGTCTAAGAGGCTGTATAAAATTAGATACCAATTTTACGATTCTGAGACTCAAAAGTTTGTCTCTAGAGATATAAAATTCATAGAGGATGATTTCCTTAAGAGTCAAGGTAAAAGTGAAGTAAAGGAACTCGTTAAATTCCTTGAAGATATTGAGCTTCCTGAACCAGAAACTAAAGATGTGAATAAAAATGAAACACATGTACCTCTTCGAAGGAGTTCGAGGGTGGCTATACCACTTGAAAGGTATGGATTATGTGTCAGATGAAATTGACAACGATCCAACTTTATTTGATGAAGCACTCGCGGATCATGACATGGATAGATGCATGCTAGCAATGAAATCTGAAATAAACTCTATGTACAAGAACAGTGTATAGACCCTAGAGGATCTACTTAGAGGGGGTAAAACCGGTTGAGTGTAAATGGATTTTCAAGAGAAAAAGGGGACCTTATGGGAATGTAGAGACTTTGAAAGGACGGCTCGTAGCCAAGGGCTATACACATGGAGAGGGCATCGACTACAGTGAGACATTCTCTCATATAGCCATGATCCGTCATGGCACTACTAGCTATAGATGCCCATCTTGACTATGGCATCTGGCAGATGGACGTCGAGACTGCATTCCTCAATGGATAACTCGAGGAGGATATCTATATGGAGTAGTCTCAGGCTTCATAACTTAGGAGAGCAAAGTATGCAAGCTGAAGAAATCGGTCTATGGCCCCAAACAAGCTTCTCGTAGCTGGAACATCATATTTGATGAAATCATAAAGAGTTATGATTTCATTCAGAATTTCTTGATTGAACCATGTGTGTATAAGAAGCTTAGTGCGAGCACCATTGTGTTCACCGTGCTTTACATAGATGGCATCCTTATCATTAGAAATGATACAGGGATGATGAGTAGTGTTAAGGTTTAGTTGTCACATACTTTCGAGATGAAAGATCTTGGATAAGCTATTTATTTCTTAGGTATGAAGTTGTTCAGAAATAGAGAAAAGAGGATATTGAGATTGTCTCACTATGGATACATTAGGAAGATCTTGGAACGATTCCATATGAAAATTTTCAAGAAAGGTTTCATTTCCTTAAGACACAGTATACACCTATCTAAAGGGATGGCTCCTCGAAGTGTTGAGGATTGGAAAGACATGGCCGAATGCCCTTACGCATCAACTGTGGGAAGCCTGATATATGCCATGATGTGTACAAGACTGGATATCTGCCATGCAGTGGAAGTTGTAAGCCGCTATCAATCCTGCTACGGTGAACAACACTAGAATGCAGTGAAGAACATCTTTATGTATCTAAGACAGACACAAGATTACATCTTGGTCTATGGAGATGGTGTTCTCCAAGTCGTAGGAGACACAGATTCAGACTTCCATTCTGATATAGATGATTGCAAGTCAACTTCAAGGTTTGCATTCTTATTAAATGATGATGTTGTGAGCTGGAGAAGCAAGAAGGATACTATGACTGATTCAACAATAGAAGTCCAATATATTGTCGCATCGGATGCTGCAGAGGAGGCAGTGTGGTTACGCAAGTTCATTCTGTAACTTGGCGTAGTTTCCTCTGATACTCTCATTACGTTGCTCTGCGATAACACGAGAGCCATAACTCATGTGAAAGAACCCATATGGCATCAGAAGAGTAAACACGTGAAAAGAAAATACCACATCATTCGGGAGATTCAAAAGCGTAGTGACATCATCATTACCAAGGTGGCATCTGTCAATAATGTTATTGATCCCCTTATCAAGCATTTATCCCAAAAGGTTTTCGACCAGTATGTAATAAGTATAGGTTTAAAGATTGTACCTAAATGGTTCTGAGGGCTAGTGGGAGATTATTAGACATGTGAGCTTGGGGCGAACCATTTCACTATAAATGTTATTGTAATCTTTTGATATGTTAATAAAAAATTTTATTTATTTCGATCCCTATTTGAGATTAAATGAATGAATGCGCTTATAAAGTACCTTAGTACAATTAGGGTTATATACCATGGTCTTCTTAATAATCATACAGTTGTTGATTCAATGGTTGAATCATAGAGGTTGGTGCTTAGGTGATATCTAAAGTGTTAGATTAAGGAGTCATCAAGCATCGTTAAATGATTGTTGAGAAAGGATCTCTAGCCTGAGAAGGAGATGGCAATCCTTCTCTAAAGATTGATATCTAACAGATCTTTTGATGCAGGTCCTCTACATAGGAGTGGAGATTTGGAGGTGTCAGATAAGTTAGATTAAAGAGTTGACTTAACAAGATAGAGAAAACCAAGACATATGTCGTATGCTCTCACAAGATAAGGCATGCATCCTCTTATCGGAGACACATGTATTACTGTGTCTAAGTATGTACTTTAGACAGACCATTAGGTTGATGACCTAATCACAGTCTATAAATCGGAGAGCTGGTGTACATACAAGGGCATATGAGTAATACGATTTCTCAAAGGGATTAACATGTTCACTACTGAACCGGAAGTCATGAACTCACTCATAAGATATCGAGACCAACCAAATTCCATGCATGGTCATCCTGCTTTGGAAGCATGACAGGATTTGTTGGGTATGATATATGCTTTTGAAAAATGAAAAACATGTGATCAATACCAACTTCCAATAATCGAATGAGAAACTTGATGATAAAACCCTGAAGAAGATAGTTCAAATATGATATATCCAAAGTTCTGACCCTAGTTTGATTGTCTTTGGAACATGTCAATAGATTTTTCATTCGACAATTGGGCAACAATATTAATCATATATGTTGCAAAAGCATATATTAATATTTCAAATTCGTGTTTTATTTCATAAACAAGATGAACATGCATGGAATTCATTATTACCTCAAATTATCTCGAGTGAGATATGTCTCACAGTTCATCAACTATGAATATGCATGATTCCTTTGAGAGATCATACTTCTCATATATTTTGATATGCACACCAACTCATCGGTCTATCAACTATGGACCTTGGTTAGGTCATCAACTTAATGGCTTGTCAAATGTGCATACTCAGACATATAGGTGTATATCTGTCTCTAGTTAAAGGTTGTGTGTGTGATCGTGACAGTTACAAATCATGTATTAGTTTATCATGACCTCATCAATTTCAACATTTGACTTGATTCTAACACCTCTGAATCAGTATTCCTATGCTGAGGACCTGCATCAAGAAGTTGGTCGGAAATCAGTCTGTAGAGAAAGATTGACATTTTTTTCTTAGACTGGAGATCTTTATTGAATATTACATGTTAATGTCAGGTGTGTCCTCTCAACTGCATAGTATTCAATATGACCATGATATATAAACCTGATTGTACAAAAGGACCTTAATATTAAGTATATTCACAAACATTCATTTCAGAAGGACATGATAAAACAATAACATTTATTGTATCAGTGGGTCGCCACATAGTACCCCTCACCTCTGTCGTCCCTCCTCGACCTCAAACACTGTCCCCCACCTCCTGCCTTCAGCATGCCCTCCCAACTCTGTCGCCTCTAACCCCATCCCCCTCTAGCCAACTTCATGTTCCGTCTCCTACCACCGATCTATCTAGCCCCCTCTCCCTCAAGCTGATTTCCTCCTCTGACGATCGAATTGTGCCCTGATCTACCCTCCGTCCAACTTCCTCCTCTGAGGTCTTATGACGTAAAGACGATCAGAGCTCAAGTAATGGTGAAATACAAGATATCCCAGCTACCTTTTTGTAGAGCCCGAAGCTTCTGTGAAGCTTCTGGAGGAGCGCCACCTCCATTGTACAAGAAAACAAGAAAAGAAGAAGGTGCAAGTGTGAGGGAGGAGGTGGGGTTGGAGGGGGAGGGTGGAGGAGAAGGGCCATATTTGGAGGGCGGAGGAGGTTGTCAGAGGATGGAGGAAGAGTGGAAGGAAGGAGAAGAAAAGGAGAAGAAAACATTTATATCCTTGATTTTTTATTTAATTACCCATGTATCCTCAAAGTTAACATCCGTTTCAAATGGGGATGGACGATGTTAGAATTATTATATTACAATTATGGTTGTAATCTTTCGGGGTTTGTAACCCTTAACCCTTCGGGGTCTGCAACCTTTAACCCTTCGGGTTTCGTAACTCCTCAGGGTATTTATGTATTTTTCCTCTTATACTCTCTAGGATTTTCTCTCTATATAAGAAACCCTAGCCCTATGGAAGACATATCATATTCGTCTCTCTTCTCCACATGGTATCAGAGCTACGGTCCTAGATAAGGGTTCTAATCTAAAATCCCCACCGCTACCTTCAAACCTCGCAAAAGCTTGCACGGGCCATCTTCCCTAAATTAGGTCCCCATGCAAGGCCCTCCCATCGCCTCCAGTGCAACAGCTCGACCCCAAAGGAGCATCTCCAGCACCTACTGGTGCCACCAGGGGGCACCGGGTATACCGCTTCCTTGATGGCCTGCATTTAAGATACCATGTAGTAAAGGAGCAATTTCTTATATCAGACACACTGCCAACAATGAAAGCCACCTTTGGCCGACTTGACGAGCTCGAGACATCTGCTGCCCGGCCTCTCGTCTTACTTTCAACAGAGAATTTTGCACAGATCGCCTCATCTGGGCGAGGAGGCAGATACGGCTTGCGAGGAGAACGCAGTCGTGATCCAAGTCATGGCCGTGGACTGGAATCTGGACGAGGCATTGACTTTGGTCGTGGTCATGGGTGAGATTCTATTGGCCCATGCACTCACTGTGGTAGGTGGAACCACCTGATTGAATGATGCTGGCAGAAGTTTGGTGTACCTTCTTATCACGCCAATAATGCTTATGCGGATGCCCATGATGTGGAAGAGGCATCGCCTACCTCTGGTGGCAATGTTCATCTTAATGCTGCAGATTACTCCTGCCTAATGCAGATCTTTCAGACTCCAGGGCCTACCATCACTAGTAACACTACAACTGCTACTCTAGCTACTCCTTTAGGTACAATAGCCAATCTGTTATCACTCTTACTCCAGCTTGGATTATTGATTCCGGTACCTCCACTCATCTCACTGGAGATGGCAGTCTGCTCACCTCTTCCATACCATCTACCTCTGTGAAGTCAATTCAAGTCGCTAATGGGACTCAATCATAGATTACTACTGTCGGAACTATGGAATTCTCTTCCCATGTGCTCCTGATTTTCCTCTTACTTGCTCCTGTGCTCCTGATTTTCCTCTTACTTGTTGTCAATTCACAAGCTTTGTGTTGAGCTTCATTGTCGTGTGATATTTGATGGGTCTTGTTATTTTCAGGACACTCGGACGAGGCAGATTTTTGGTAAGGGTCGTGAGAAGAACGGCCTCTATTATCTCGACATACCCTCGGATTCCAATTTCTTGGTATTGTGTCCATCTTTGAAGATATGCTCCTATGGCATCTGCGCCTTGGGCATCTCCCTCTGCCAAGGCCATCTCTATGATGTTTCCTGAACTCTCTGCACTAAAGCCCTTTCAATGCCAGGCATGTGAGTTCAGGAAATACCATCGACCTTCGTTTCTTGTTCGTACTGAGTCTCGTAGTACTGATGCTTTTCATCTTGTTCATTGTGATGTTTGGGGACCTTGTCCGATCCGCACATTAAGTGGTCATCGTTATTTTGTAGTTTTCGTTGATGATTATAATCGATCTTCTTGGGGATATCTAATAAAGGAGCATTTGGAGATTAATCAAATTGTCAGACATTTCTTTCAATATGGTAAAACTTTTTTAGCTTGTTAAGATCATTCGTACTGACAATGCTCTTGAGTTAACCCAACGTGACTTGACCTCTTTTTTTGCATCCCAAGGAACTGTTCACCAAACATCATGTCCATATACCTCATAACAGAATGGTATAGTTGAGAGGAAACTCCGACACTTGCTAAATGTTGTCAGATCTCTTCTTAGTCAAATGAGTGTTCCTAAACAATATTGGGGAGATGCTATCCTTACTGCAATGTATCTCATCAACTGTGTTCCTTCATCTGTTCTCAAAGGGTAACTCCATTTTCCTTACTTTACCCTGTTGGGTCTTCTTTTACCATACCTCTGTGAATTTTTGGTTGTGCTGCCTTTGTTCATAACTTTCATGCAGCTAACAAATTATTCTCTCGTGCCATCAAATGCGTCTTTCTTGGGTACTCTCGTACCCAGAAAGTCTATCGCTGCTATGATCCTGTTGGACGTCGATACTATGTGTCTGTTAATGTCACCTTCTTTGAGCAAACAAGTTATTTCACACAAACTGTGAGTGACCTTCCTCTGGACCTCCCTCCTCCACCAATCGTCTATACTCGTCAGCATACCTCTATACCTTCTACTCTAGTGTCTGTACCTTTGCCTATCCCTTTTATGCAGGATGATATGACCACTTCGAGTGCTCCCACCACTGTTGTCCTGGATGTACCTGGGGAGCTTCCTATAGATCTACGCTAGCAAAAAAGGCAATGTACGTATCACATTTTACTTCTACAGATGGTTTATCTAGCTGTGACAAGAGATTTGCATATGCTCTGAATGCTATTTCTGTTCCAAGATCATTTCAGTGTAATGCAGGATCATGGTTGGCGACAAGCCATGGATGAGGAGATTGATGCACTTACCTCCCTGGGCATGTGGGATCTTGTGTTGTGCCTCCCGGGAGTTCGCCCTATGGCTTGTCGATGGGTCTTCACGACCAAACAATCGCCTGATGGTACTATTGACAGGTTGAAAGCCAGACTTGTTGTCAAAGATTTCACACAAATCTTTGGAGTTGATTATTTTGAGACCTTCTCGCTTGTTGCCAGAACGGGGTCAATACGTATCATTCTCTCTGTTGCTGCCAACAAGGCTTGGCCCATTTATCATTAATGTGAAGAATGTCTTTCTTTATGGTGATCTTGAGGAGGAGGTTTACATGATGCAACCGTCGGGGTATGTAGTCATGGGGGAGCATGTGTGTCGACTATGTAAGGCCATTTATGGCATGAAGTAGAGCCCGAGGGAATGGTTTAACAGGCTCACTACGGAGATCAACACACTTGGTTTTCAGAGGACAACATCTGACTATTCTATCTTTGTAGACGACGGTATACTGGCACGATCATCCTTGTTGTCTATGTTGATGATATGGTTATCACATGAGATGATATAGATGGGATTTAGGAGACCAAGACCTTCCTCCAGAAGGTTTTTGTCACGACAGATCTAGGCCAACTTCGTTATTTTCTTGGCATCGAAGTAATACACACAACAGAGGGGCTCTATCTTTTACAGAGAAAGTATTGCCTCAAATTCTGACTGAGGCTGGACTTCTTAGATGCAAGCCATCAGGCATCCCTGCAGAAGTGAGAAAATATTCAGCATTTACTGATCCAGCTTTTGAAAATGCAACATGATACAGAAGTTTAGTAGGAAAATTACTCTATCTCATTGTTACTAGGCCAAATATATCATATGTTGTGAGCAGAGCCAGTCGGCATATGGAGAAGCCTCTTTATAGTCAATGGCAGGATGTTCTTTTGATCCTTCGATATTTGAAGGAATCTCCCGGACGTGGACTCTTCTATGAGGTGAATGGGCACACTAATATCTCCGCCTATACAGATTCTGACTATGCTAGCTCTCCTGAGGATCGTCGATCTACTACAGGATACGACATGTTTGTTGGGGATAACCTTGTCACTTGGCGAAGCAAGAAGCAGACAATTGTCTAGATCCAGGGTGGAAGCAGAATACAGGGCAATGGCGCAGGCTACATGTGAGATCACATGGCTTGTTTCTTTCCTAACATAACTTGGCATGTTAGTTGGCACTCCTGTACCCTTATACTGCGACAACAAATCTAACACGTACATCGCCATCAATCCAGTTTGCCATGAGTGGACAAAACACATTGAAGATTTCCATTTTATTCGTGATGCAGTACGAGGAGGACGAATCAGCACTCCACACATCTCCACTTAACTTCAACTTGTAGACATCCGCACAAAAGCTCTTCCAAGGAAGTGCCTCATGTACTTAGTATCCAAGTTGGGTATGATCGACAAATATGCTCCAACTTGAGGGGGAGTGTTAGAATTATTATATTACAATTATGGTTGTAGCCTTTCAGGTTCCGTAACCCTTAACCCTTCGGGTTATGTAACCTTTCAGGGGTATTTATGTATTTGTCCTCGTGTACTCTTTAGGGTTTTCTCTCTATATAAGAGACTATAGTCCTATGGAATACATATCTTATTCGTCTCTCTTCTCCACAAACGGCAGCTAACCCAATAGGCACAAGTGATCATTGGGGAAGAAGTCAGGGGTACAATTGATATTGCAAAAAATGTACGGACATAACTGATATTGCAGGGTCTGATTATACAACTAATAAAAATCCATCCTCGTATTATGACCTGTAATATTTGTGAGGTATTATTGTGAATGATTTCTTTTTAGTTGATCTTGACGTCATGTTTTTTTTCAAATTTATCTGTTTCATAAGACAGTCTGATACTTATATTGCATTTAAACATGTGTTCTTTGAGAGGATGAAGCACAAAGAGATTGACGGTTATTTTCTTCGTAATGTGGTGGATTTATAAGAAAGAGAATTACTGTTTCACAACATGGGCATAAGCATTTTGGGCAGTGGTTAATGAGTCCAATTGAACATGAGTCCAATGAGTTATATGGGTTAGTTATCCTTGACGACGACTCGGAATTAAAACCAGGACATTACAGCTATGAACCAGCTTGAGGAGGCTTATAATTTGCTATGATAATTGCATTTAGTATATATATCATATATTTTTGGGCTCTCGTGTGATTCTTCCCGGCCATTGTTTAGATAAGAAAAAAAATCATTTGGCACATTTTAATTCTTCAGATATACCCACTAAAATGGTTTGTGGTATTGCAGTGTGTCTGCCACTCAAAAGATCATGGTTTAAATTACTCCTTGTGCGGGTTGTGTTAGGTAGTCAACAGTCAGTGTAAAAATTAGTCGAACTTTTCAATATAGATTTGAGCAAGAATCCATGTAGCTGACTCTACTTATAGCGGGAGAAGGTCTTGCCATTTTTATTTATTTATCTCTTCAGATCTAATCAGAAAAAGGACCATCTATTATTTTTCAAAACCGGGCACGTGTACCATTGGATAGGTCTTAAAACTGCAACGCACCATAGGTTTAGGTCAATCCCTTTAATATAATCCAACCCTTGATCTACGGTGTCAAGTAATACTCTGTGGTGTCATACCTCTTACGAGTGCGAAAATGCAAGTAAAGCCCAGAATATATGCTTTATTCTGGCACAAATAGGAGCGTTGGTGGAAGGAAATATCGCGATATATCGATATCGAGATGAGACCGATATGAGTATCGATATGGCGATAATTCCTCCTTTTCAGGTATTTCCTTCACAAAAGAGCGTCGATATGGGCGATATTTCGGCGATATATTGCCGAAATATCGTATCGACACTATCGAAACGATATCGAAATTGATATGGCCTTTGTTTTTTTGACTATGAGAAGACCGATAAATAATTTATACGGTGACGTTTTCATTTCAAAACTTCAATCGCATGTGCCAATAAACAAACAAGGTGCACTGTGGGCTCCCAGAAGATGGATGTACCTTAATTTGCAGTTTTGTTTTCTGAGTGATGATGAGCCTTGAACCTTATAAAAAAATTTCTTGGGGATCCATATGCTCTACTGTAGATTATTTAAGTGGTCATTTTGCAGTTTACTTTCCAGTTGTGGAGGAACTGATGGTTTTTGGTGGCTTTTTTCAGGAGGATAACACGACAGACACACCCCAATCCGTACAGCAAGGGGTTACCGATCTCGTGGAGGCTGCTTTGGCACCCACGAACTTGTGCATGATGGATCCGACGTGGCATCCGTGGTTCTAATTTTTTTCCAACACCAGGATCGCTGACCTGACCACAAACCGATGCGCATTTAGATCGTTCTTCTGGGAGGAGAGCGGCGTGAGAATCACATATGATGTCGGCTGCATGTAAATGTGTATATTTATACATACCCCTTCCGTAGTTGTGGTCTGTGGTATTTATCCATAGCCAAGTATTGTATCGCGGTGGCGCGGTACCCTTTGCATGGGTGATCCAGTGTTGTAAAAGTCGTCCGACTGGCCCAACTAGTAGGTCCGACTGGTCTAGTCAGTGGGGTGACCGACCAAGTATCGATTAATTCCGATTAGGTACACTAATCAACCATTTTTTGCTTGGAGATAACATAATTTTTTTAATGTTTTGCTTTTTCTATAAGCAAACTTATTATAATATGCTTAGTGTTTTATATAAGAGTTCAATTACTTCTTTTATTTTATCATGTTAGTATAAAAATGTATAAAATCTATGTAAATATATGTATAAAAATGAGTTATATATTTAAAATAATCATAAAATTAAAAGCTGATTAAAGTTTGACTAAATCTAATTAGTCGTCCGACTGCCGATTAATCCTTAGTCAGTGACACAGCTGACCGAGTACCGGCTATCGACTTTTGTAACCTTGGTGTGATCTAAGCGAGTAAATGTAGGAACAGCTGCTGCCTACCCCCAATTTTCTTCTCAATGGTAAATCGTAACATCTCCCATTCCGATAACTTTTTGTTGCTGGAAGTTGCGGAAATTTTAAATCATGCAATGAGCCTGTATAATGTTGCCTACAGGAAATGCTTAGCAGGGGAAAGTGGAATTTGGACTATTTATTTACTTTAGCTTTTTTGTGGATAAGAGGCAAGTCGCATAATATTGACATGAAAAATGTTAGGGATTTTTACACCATGGCCCTTAAAATCTTGTCCAATTTTACCATAACCCTTGACATCTTGCCATCCGACATGGCAAAACTTGGACAGGGGCTTGTGTTAGATAGGCTAAGAATTACAGGTGTCATGATGTAATTGCGCGAGACTTTAAGGGCTTGTTTGGATGCTGGGTTGGAGTGGGTTGGGTTATCCCCCCTGGCTGGGATGAAGAGGTGGATATCCTGATTGTAATAGTGGTGTTTGGTTGCTGGGGTGGATTGAGGTATTTTGCATTTTCAGCCCTGTGTGAAATTTGTATATTCTTTTTAGCCTTTACAATTTCACCTGTCTTCAAAAAAGTCATGTTACATTAATGCTATAGACCCTTTATTTTCATTTTTTTTACGTAATGGTCACTCTACATGTCCCGTAATGTGGCTATGCACGTGACAGGAGTGGCGATTTGCAGCGGGAACCCTTGCCTGTTTTCCTATTTCGTTATTGTACAGTGAATAGTAAATACATTGTAGTAATTAAGGCATAAATTGCATATGTGCAAATCGTCGTTTTGTTACATAAAGCTCAAACTCCATCCAATGCTAAAGTAGTAATTGTCTATAACTTTTTTTGCATATAAACCTCTACGTTTCCATGAGGGGTTTTGGAAATTAGGAATAATTTAGATAACATACTTTTACGTCTCTATTACTTAATTATTTATCAAACTATTTTCGTAAAGATAAATAACTGCATTATAGTGTTATTAAACTAAGACGCCAACAAATTTACTAGGTGCAATATTGTTTGTAACCAACATGTAAGACTAACACGTGCCCCATCACTGTTTGCATTACCATAAACAGCGAAATCACCATCTCACGTTAAATGCGGCCAACGACCTATAACAGGCTTCATTCTTACGCTACGCACGCCTACATTGCGACAAAATGCCAAAACTAAACAGACAGACTTTCCTCATACGACGTGCTTGTCAACAATACGGTCGTCCACTGTGTCGATGCCCACATGTTGCAATTGTATGCGTAGTGTATTCACCATGTCTTTCAGCGAATTTGTTGCGTCCTCAGCATCGTCCAGCTCTGAGTAAACGAAGGCAAGCTCGCAGTCCTTATTGTCTATTGTTGACGCAGCACTTTCAATTTTTGGTTGTAGAACAACATTCTTACGCTCGGCCTCCCACAAAACGTCGGCGATAAAGGAGATCTCCTTTGCGTGATTGTCCGTTGTTCTTGGAGCATCTGCGTAAGGCAGGCGATAACCGCGGTGAGTGGTTGAGCAGACATAGAAAAGGCGCATCAACGGGTTCTGTTCGCCCTGTTCGTACCTCAAAATCATAGGGATACCGCATCTACATATAGCAGTAGGAGCCATAACCTGATACATATAATTTAAAAAATATATGATCAACAGAAAAACCTCAATTCCAACACACGGCAAGAAAATCGTACTACAACCAACAACAGCTAACAACAACCACTGACGATGACATGTGATCTACTCGTTTTGGGGTTTTGATGACATTGCAATAACTACCATTCTTCACGAGAAGATAAGTACAAACAACAAGTACTGATGTAGACATAGACATTGCAAAGGAAACATTACGCTTGTTAAGATGATTCGATGTCTCTATTCATCCCTCCTCCTCCTATTATTCCACATTGCACGGGCTATCCTATCACGGAGGACCTCACCGCGTCTAATATCCTCCCGAAGAATAGCAACCTCTCGAAGTTGGTCTTCGTCCACCTCCTCCGGCAACATCTCCTCGTCCGCGTCCTCGTCGGATACTACGTCTCCACCATTAAGTCGAACGAAATTGTGTATGATACATGTCGCTCTAACTACGTCCCTCTGCACTTCAAATGGATAGGAGGGCATATGTCTAAGGCAGCTGAACCTGTTCTTCCACACGTCGAACGTGCGCTCCACTACATTGCGCAGCTTGGCGTGGCGGTGGTTGAATAAGTCCTTGTGGTTGTCGTATATTCATCCACGTGCCCGCCAAGCCGGTAGGTGGTAGAGAGAGCCGCGGTACGGAGCGAGGAATGTGTCCGTATTCGCGTAGCCGCAGTCGACCAAGTACTTACACCCTTGTGGTACAAGTAGGGACCCTCGCTCAACGGAGTCACGAAGCACCGTCATGTCGGCACAAGAACCTTCCCATCCGATTACCACGTACGTGAAGCATAAGTTGAAGTCCACAGCGGCCATTACGTTCTGTGCTGGAAATAGTTTCCTACACCGATATGCTCCTTGCACCTCTGGATCTACATATGCTGGAATGTAAGTACCATCTATTGCTCCAATCACCCCATGTTTCAGGAATGAAAATTCAGAACCTAAAACTTGGACTACATATAAGTAATATGATGATGCCTTACTTTGAAGTACGGGTAGTAGCGAGGATCTCCAGTGATCCTAGATGGAGTAACTGGCGGAGCCAATCGTATGTACTCATGCTCCAACGTCAAGATCTTCGCTAGTACATTTCTGATGTGGGGGGAAATGGTCTCAGCACTATGCTGAAATGATTCTTGGATGACCCTATTGGAATGGCCATTTGTGAATGCGTACAGGAACATGCAGACCTGCTCGTCCACATCCATATACCTTGTTTGTGTCAGGCCATGATCCGTTAGTACACGCACAAATCTCCTGAGCATGTTGGGCCTCATCCGGAAGTTTTGAAATGCCATGTCGTCATGGCCGTCTAGCATCTCCCTAATCCAGTCGCGACCTGTCAATGGGCGGGTATGCAATGGACGTGGTACTTGTCGAATACGTGAGTCCCACTCTTGTATTGCAATCACACCTACCACTGCAGCACACGCTAGGAGGACTTGTTCCTCATTTCCCCAAACGGATTGTATCCACGTAGTGCCATATCCGTGCACTGATCCTTGCTAGTTTATAATCGTCATTAGGTACCCAAATAGAAATGTTTTAACTAAATCATGCATGCCGTATAAACCAGTACGCCCTCTCTCAAGTCTGCTATCTAAGAAGACGAGAATGGAAAACAAGCATAGGCAAATGTCATGAACCACGGACAAAACCAATATCGCTTCAACAAGCATAGCCCCAATTACCCTGCAGTACAATGTCAGTATAGATATTGTTAATTTCACATTCTACGTAGCAGCCCATCGATGTACCTATATAACAGTTAAAGGCAAACCTGCAAGTTAATCGCATTGGCCATTACGAATTACCTGCATTGTAAACCCAAATGATAATGCATACGGAATAATGTCAAACGACTGTTAGGTACATGTTAATGTCCGAGCAAGCAAATATTAAGTCAACGTCTAAAGCAGGGAAATAAGCTAACGTCTAAAGCATGGAAAATCAAATGAACTGTCTGTGCATCTAAAGCTAACGTCTAAAGCAGGGAAATAAGTCAACGTCCGATGGTTTTGTCAATCCAAGCGTTCAGCTTCTCCGGATCGGCCTTGAGATGGTAGAAAACATTGCGACCACTAGTATTCGTCATTTTCTCTGCCATCTTCTCGAACTCATCAGCGTCAAGATCCGGGCGCATCTGACTGATTTCCCTGCACACCTCGTTCGCCACCCTGTTAGGATCCTCCCTGGCCTCTGCAAAAGTTTTTGGGAGATTAGTCAGGAAATTGGCCAACAATTCTTGAGCAGCTACGCTGAGCGTCCCGCCACTTTTTGTTTTCTTTGTCCTTCCACGTTTCCCAGCTACATTTCGTTTTCTGGATGCAGGGGTTTGAGCAAGTCCATCACTGTCGTCCGTGTCATCGCAAGGTTCAGGCATACATTCATCGAGATCTTCGTCGAAGTCCAACTCCCTCTGCGTTGACGCGACTCGTGAACTTCCTTCCCCAACCGTCGATCTACCCCTTCCAGGTCGTGAAGAAGCTGCATGCGCACCTGTTGCAATGTCTTTCACCAAGAACCTCTGAATCTCACCGAAGTACAAGAATGGTTTGTTCCGGTACTTGCGGTATCGGTCGGGTACCTACAATTGAGAGAGATACATATTATAGGCGTTCAAGAGAAACTTTGTAATCACATAATATGCGAAAATGGAACATCGTAACTTACCTCATTCCAAGCATTGTCTGAAGGTGGAATTGGCATGTTGTAGATGCTATCCCACCCCCATCTGGACTTGTTGTGCAGGTACAGATATGAAGAGTAGTCTTTCTTCAGGTTTTTCCATCGATATTGCAATTGATTCTTTGTGTAGCTGCGACATGCGACTTCGTTGAATCTCTTGACGATAGAATGCCAACCGGGGACTATAAATGTGCTTCCCGCCCACGAACTCTCGTGCTATAGCATAACGTCCACAAACAATTTGTCTAGGGCGGAGTTTCAATGTGCATTTGGTGCATAACCTGTAGCGGGTGCTCCTCCTACATCGTCTGTGGTGCCCATCGAGTTGTCTCCTCCTGGTGCAGGAACCCTTGCGAGGGATGGTCAGAAGAACATTGACCTGAATCTTGGATGATAACGACGACAGGAAGGCTACTGGCGTGCGGATTGAAGGCACCAGTCGCGAGCGTTTATGGAGAAGGAGATGAGGAGCTGTAGCGGAGAAAGGCTGCAACCCCTGCAAAGGTATCCCCAACACGACATCGAAAACCCCTTCCGCACACCACCGATGCCATATGCCAACCCGCATATCCCGGTTCCCAAACGTGGGGTGGGTCAGCCCAACCCACTCCACACCAGGTACCAAACAGGCCCTAAGGGCCCCAAAATGTTAAAATACAAAGAAGGCTTCCACCCAAATGATACATGTTTAAAATATGGATATAAATATGGGTAAGTTCCAAAAAAAAAGTCCTTAACTATACATCGGTTCTCAATTAAGGGTTTCTTTTTTGAAATGTAATGAAGAGAGACTTGATCTTACGTTTTTGTCTCTCTATAAGATTTCATGATCTTTTAAAGTTGATGTTAACATGGGCGGACACATATAGATTAAGGGGGGCACATGCCCCCCCCCCCCCCTAATTTCTCAATTTTCCCTATTTTATCCTTTTGAACATTAATATAAAAAGTAGCAATGTACGATTGTGCCCCCCCCTGTCCCTCGAAAATTAGGAATTGAAAATCCACTCATGTCATCTGCGGTTCTCCATCATCCGTGAAGCTATAATTGAAATTGTGCCCGCCATATAGGGAGGCCAATGGATAAAGGTATATTGGTATCTGATCTGCCATCGTATCTGTTGTATAAAGTTTTTGATATCCGTGTCCGCATTCGTTTTAAAGTGGATACAGATATAGATATAACTTTGATTTTTGTAAACAACATTATCCGTAATCATATATCTATTTTAATATATAAATATATTTATAAATTTATTTTTAATCATATATAACATTTATATATAACTTCTTTCAACATATTTGGCATAATTCTTTTGATATAAGCACTATATTTAAGTTAATCTATTGTGTATTTCAAATGTTATATCTATGTTTTACCCGACAGACCTTATAATCTTTGTCAATTACCTCTACGACCTTTGAAACATCGTAATTCTTCCCTCACCCCTGTAAACTTGTTAACATTTATCCTACAAACCCTGTGATTAACCCTCATCCATTTAGCGGTTAAAATTAATCGGATTCTGTTATCTTCTTGCACATTATACCCATTTTATCTATCAAATTTACCATAAGTGCCACTTCCTCTCCCTCCCCCTGCTTAGCCTCCATTGCTCCCCTCCCCCTAGCTGTCGGCGCTCCACCGGCTCCCTGCTCGAAGCACTCCTGCGGAACCCCCCGGCCCCCCAAAAGAAGCGGGAGGGAAAAAACACCGCTCCTCCATCGCCAGTGTGCTTCCTCTCTCACCCCCCATTCTCCCGCAAATTAGGGTTTCTTCTCCGTTGATCGCCAATCCCTATCGACTCAGCGGTCCTATCTCGTCATAGACGACATGAATCTGTGGAAGGAGAAGGTCGCCGACAAGCTCTCACGCCTCCTTGCCGAATCACGCACTTCCTCCTCTACCAAAGCACTGGAACCACCTGCTGTTCCACCCGGGCAGCCTTAGGTACTGCGTGAGAATCATCTGCAATGCTGTCATTTTAAGTAGCTGAATCAAGTCACATTGTCATTTCACGTTTTGTTAGTTTTTGTTTTTGATTTCTTTGATTGCTGCTTGGTGCACGGCTGTCATGTTTTTGATTTAGGGTGGATGCTCGTGCTGCTGTTTTATTGATCAGATTCAGTGTACTGTGTTGCCGATTTGAAGCCCCTCTCCATCTCCTTCCGCCGCGAAGCACCCACCCTATCTCCCTCGCCGCTGGAAGCTCTACCTTGTCGAGGTGGAACGCCGTCCCGCACCTCCTCCCGTTAGGTCGAGACTCGTGGGAGGGGATGCTGTAAGAGGAGGGAGGAATTTTTTTTCTTTTGCTTGATTCTAACCTTCCGATCGCGGATTGGTTAGATTAACTCATCTTTAACCCAAAGAAGTTAACTCTAGATGTGTCAATTTAACGGTAGGGTTCGTGGGATAAGACGGAGCAAGTTTATAGGGTCGAGGGAGGAATATCGATATTTCAAAGGTCATAGAGGTAATTGACAAAGATTATAGAGTCCGCCGAGTAAAAATCCCTTTTCTGTTTTACACATTATCCATATTTTAAGGATATGCTGAAATAATTTTAATACATGTCAATATCTATACCACATTGTATTTGTATTTAAAAATGGACAAGGATCCTTCCTTTCTTTTGATATGGATGCGCCATGCAAGGACTAGGAGCATGTCTCCGTATCCCTGGCTCCCTCGCAGCCTCGCATATCTCTCAGACGTGTTGTGGCCCCGTTCCCCCACGGATCCACTGCACCGTTTGCACCTTTACACTCTCAATCATTCGCGGACATAATATGCATCTAGTTTCTCATCATGGCAAGATTTAGTCTCACACTCAAAGTCTCCAACTCCAACGCATGCAACAATAATACAATATATTTGTACTTTATAGGTACATATGTATGTCTATAAAGAAAAAAATAACTTTTTACTAAAAATGACTAATGCAATCAAAACCAAATCATTTTACCATCCGTACTCTAATGTTGTTTATGTCCCTTGGATGTGTGTTATAAACATGTATTTTCAAAATACAACAATTAGATGTATAATTCTTTATACATCTCCACGCACATGTATTTATACTTATTTATTTTTTATTATTGCATCTTATTTATTATTATTATTATTATTATTTATCGATGTGCCCCACCTAGTATGTAATCATGGGTCAACCACTGGATGTTAAATCCTAACGTTGAAAGTTTGGGCCCTCCTATATTGCATTTAGAGTAAATTACAAAAAAAATGCTTTTAGTATACACTTGATTTCAATGTCATACTTGAACTTTTAGAAGTAATAATGTGATACCTCAACTCTCAAATTTGTCTCAATGTGGTCTATCACCATAGAAATTTAGTTGGTTATTGCGTCATTTTAATCTTAAATTTCAGTGGTTAGGAATCATATTGAAATAAATTTAAAAGTTCAGGTATCACATTGTTATTTTTTAAAGATTAGATATGACATTGAAATCAGGTGTATAGCTCAGGAATTTTTATTACAATTTACTCTTACATTTACACAAATAGGGAGTCATCCAAATCACCCAAATGACAGTACCCACTAGGTATGTAAACAGATACGGATATCCATATTCGATCCGTCATCGTATCCGTTTTATACATATATTGACATCTCTATCTGTATCCATTTTAAAATGGATATGGATATCATTTTGATATGCGCAAACATCCGTTTTCATATATCTGTTTTCGTATATAAATATAGTCATAGATTTATTTTTAACCATATATAACATAATTCTCTACCTCCTTTCACCATATTTATATAATTTTTATGATACAAATATATTTAGTAAATTAGTATCATGTGTTTCCATCTAATTCTTATATATTTAAGCCGATTCTATAGAGTATTTCTAACATTACTCGTGTGTGATCAGTATTTGTTTTACATCCGTATCCGTTTTTAAGGATATAGTAAGATAGTTTTAATATCCATCAATATCTGTATCCGCATTCGTATTAAAAAACATATAAGGATATGATAATACCTATATCCGTATCCGACCATTTGCATCCCTGGGACCCAACTCTCCACTTCGACCCATCACTCCCCCCCCCCCTCCCAGACATGCCTTCAAGAAGAGGAAGGAATGCATCGCGATCGTTTTTGTCAAAATATGCCCCTTTGATCGGGGTCTTTCTTAGTTTATTCCACAGTTGTGTTGAACATGTATTCAGAGGGCCCTTAGATGAAAACCAGGCCCTATTTGGTTGGAGAATAGGCCCTGGAATAAGGGGCCAATTCTCCTCCCGACACGGTTCCCAGTGGTACGACTATTCTTCATTATTCCATCTTATTTCACTCTTATTCATATCTTTATCCCACCTTACCTACCTTTATTTCATCTTATTCTCCTTATTCCTATCCTCCAGCCAAACAAAGAATAGACCCTTATTCTCCATCCTTATTCATGCTTATTCCCGAACCGAACGCATCCTAGAACAATGGACAAAATAAGATATAGTCAGGACTCGATGATCTAATGCACATTCTGAAAAGAGATTTAAGTGAGATTCGAAGCTATAGAAATATTTGGTGCGGATAACTAGTAGAATACACAAACTGAAACAAGATAATACTTCGCCACCCATCCACCACCTTCCACAGTTCGGACAATTGATGCTATGTATAGGAGATATGTATGCGAAGCTTCTTAAATATTAATGAGTATAAAAATGTATTCCGATATATTTAATATTGGATATCAAGATAAAATATATTTGAATTGGATATGGATAATAGAAGAAGTATTTTATACTTAAGTGTGTTTTAGACAAAATAAACGTATTAAATGTATTTATTTTATAATAATTGTATCAGATATGATAAAAGAAAATATAATTTTGTAGTATATGTAATTGTAAATAAATCTACAATTATTTTTATATATTCAAATTAGGGATGCAAAGGGATAGATACGGATATATGTATATGTTATACCATATTCTTATTCATTTTAAAATCTGGAGTTGATATGGAAACAGATATCTTAGGGAGATTGAAAATCTCAAACCATTACCCTTAAATGTTGATATTGATAGGGAAATAGTAATATTAATTTGGATATAAATATTTGGCAAGTGTGTTTGATTATTCCATGAACAATGAAATGTCCCCTAAAATTTACATTCAACATAAATTTTTTTGGAAAGTTAAAATTTATAGTTGGTTAAATTAAATTACATAAATTATGCAGACTATAAGATAAAAAAAATAAAACAATATGTTAAATTAAATAGCTTGTTTAATAAGTAATTAAATAGCATGAGATATATATTTCTTCTTGCATTTGAATAACAGGCTTAAGTGCTCTAAGTTTTGAAAGAAATGAGCCTAACGAGGGATTTACTATTTCGTATTGATCATCTACTAGCCTTCCATCATGATAAGAAAACACTAGGATTAGGAATTCATGCATGGTCAGACTTCCCCCGAGAAAATCACAAACATCATGTTTGAGGTCAATTAGGACACCAGCGATCACCTCTTCCCCTCGTGTCCTTGCCCGGGGGATATGAAGAAAGACACCTATTGTGAAATCATGTATTTTATCTTAAAATTTTGGAGTATTTTTGACATAAAAATTATTAAATATCATTTTGTGGAACTCAACGAGATCTTTCCAACGAACTCAAGAATATCGTTTTTGGCATTCCTAACCCAAAATATTGATGTTTTAAGTTGAATGATAAAGACCCGTATATGGATCCAAACCAGATCCAAATTTCAATCAAAATTCACCTATCCTTGTATAAATAGGAGATGTAGGCTAATCTTTCAAAACCCTAACCACCACCATTCTTTTTTTTTCCTCATTGAAGCACGAGCACATTGGCCAGATTTGTCGTCAGAGGGCTGCCATTGACATTGGAGAAGGTGCTTCGATCGAAGATCCGCGACCACCATCGCGTAGTGGAGCTCAAGGTCACCATTTTGTGTGCTTTCATGTTGTTATCGAGTGACAGAAATACCGTTTCCGTGCAAGAGGAGATCTCGAGGGAACATCCTCGGAGGTAACAATGCTATACCTTCCTCTTGCTGTTGATTTTAAATGTTTTTTTTATCCTATGTTTTGAAATATTTTTTAGAGCCTTAGGCGTTTTATGACATGCCTCGCGTATCATACTCATTGTTGATGGGTTCAAGTGATTTTAACAGTTTTAAATGTAAATCATTTTCCGGATTCCAATAGACTGTAAGATTTTGTTCGTGGCTCTCAATTCTTTTTTTTACGTCAATGTAATAAATTATTTCTCACATGACCGAATTTATAGTTCACCAAAAGTTTTATGCATGCGAGAAGTACAGAGCTCAATATCGCGGATATGGGGATACAACAGAAACATTAGGAATGCCCGCCCCTCTAAATTTCATTATTTCATATACCATACATTTTTAACAAAATAAATAATTCTATACGTAATAATGTAAGTGGAGGAAAGAGATAAGCATAGATCTAGATGGATGAGGGACTGTCTAAATTTTAAGTCTCATACTCAAACTTAATCTTTTAGTTACTGGAATTCTTTTAAAGTATATCTATATAGATATAAGGGGAGCTGTGGTGCTACACAAAGGTTTTTTCGTGATTAATTGTTGCAATTAAATAGATCTTTTCGTGATTAATTGTTGCAATTAAATAGACTGTGTGTAATGTAACAATAAGTAGAAGGAATTATTTTTCCGTAAACCTTATTGTGTAAATGTAGGGTGGATCATTGGGTTGGACTGTGATCCGGACCCGACCCGTACCTGAGATAAATGAGGGTCGAGCCCAGCCCAAACCCGAGTTGGGCCTCGACAGCCGGGCACGGCCCGCACCTCTTGATTTGAATCCCAAAGGTCCTTGATTTGAATCCATCTTTGAGTTTAGGGAAAGATTGGTTTAAATTTGCATGATTCATGGAACTTGAATGATTTGATTCCTAAATTGACAACTTCCCACCAATGCCCCCTCCCCTTCCTCTCTCTCAATCTCGTGTACCCGTGAATCCCCTCCCCATCACCACATTCTCATGGCCACTGCTAAGTCGTTTGCTTTCCGGTGGTAGCACGACATCCCATCCTCGATTCGCCTTCGTGACTTGTCGAGGGCCCTAGACGGTTAGACTGGATTCTTATCCTCAACATTCTCTCGACCACCATCCCTCCGGATGTCTAATCCTCTTGCCGACGGCTCATCCAGCGAAGGTGTGACCATCATCGTCGACTCTTGAGTTGGTAATACATCCATGTGAACCTCCTCAACCCGGAAACCACCATCGGTAAATCTTCGATATATTTTCAATATGTCTCTCGATAAATATTACTTCATCCAATTTGAACACCCAAGAATAAAGTGCTCGATTTGACAACAACATTCTTACACTTTTACGTGAATGTTATACTTATTTACACATTTGCTCTATGATACACGCATAATCAGTCTCATATTTCATAAATTATATTCCAACTTATTCATAAACTTGATGCATTCATCATGCGATATTGTTGGTCCATGACATCATCTTTAGCGTTCATCATACAGTATCATTGGTTCATGCAATCATTCGTAAATTTGTAAATCATACTTTTACGTGCATGCTATACTTATTTACCCATCGAATTAGTATTCCTAGTGTTCATCATCTTTGTTGTAATATTTTATTGAAAATAATTATTTTGGTAACGTATAAGGTAATGTTCGATGATGCAAATATGTATGTCATCAATTGATTATTTCATGAGTATACTATTTATTTACAATATCCAATTATGGTTAGGTACTGGATGTCGATAATGATAATATTGGTGGCAATTGTGATTCTCCCATTGAGATTGGCAACAAAGGATGCAAGCGACCCAAGCATTTTTTATCAGACGTTGAAAAACTTTAAAATCATTGAGTCTTCAGATTATGGTGAAGAAAATTGAGAATGCTTAAAGTGTCATCATATTATGTCATGTGGTACACAAGGCAGGACTAGCCATCTAAAAAGATATGTCGATAAGTATTGCATTCACAGCAAAAGTAAAAATGTCGGCCAACAACTCCTACATTTTTCAACATTTGAAAAAACAACTACCTCTTTTGGGAATCGGAAATTTGATCAAGATAGAAGTCGAGAAGACTTAACTCGATTATTTGTTAAACATGAATTACCATTCTGATTACTTGAGAAAGATGCCTTGAAGATATTCCTGACAATTCTCTAACCAATGTTCAAGCATGTTTCTTGATTTGCTGTAAAAAGAGATTGCATTAAAATGTATGATACAAAGAAGGTTAAATTGAAAGACGAGATTAGAAAATCCTCGTACAGAATTTGCATTACAACGGATCTCTGGACATAAATCCAAATGATTGGATATATTGCTATCATTGACCACTATATGATGAGCATTGGATTCTCAAGAAAAAAATTTGAGTTTTTGTGTGCTTCCACCTCCGCACACTGGAGATAATATTTATGATATGATTATTCATCAGTTATCTAAGTGTGGTATTGAAAACTTATGCACTATTACAGTGTACAATGCATTTGTGAATGATGTGGCAATAAGCAATTTGACTGAGCATTTTGCTTCCAAGTCTAGTCTTATTATATACGGACAGATTTTTCATATAGAGTGTTGATCACATATTTTGAACCTAGTTATTCAAGATGGTTTGATCGAAATTAAAGATATTGTAGCTAAGATCAGAAATTTGGTCAAGTTTGTAAAGTATTCACAACATCAAAAAGAGGAGTTTGAGGAGGTCTACGAGTAAGGAACTAGTTCTAGACGTAAGCACACGGTGGAATTCTACTTTTTTTAATGCTACAGTCGGCCTTAAACAATATGAAAGTTTTTGTTTGCATGAAGTCACGTGATCCGTTCTTTTTTGACATCCCAAGCATTGTAGAATGGAAGAAGACAGACAATATTTGTAAATCTCTAGAGGTATTTTATATTGCAACAAAAGTTTTTTCTGGACATTGCTATTCCAGCTCCAATTTATTTTTTATCAGATCTTCGAAGTCAAAAGTGAGTTGAATATTTTACTTGCAAGTGACAACTTCTCTATAAGAAATATAGCAGCAAAAATGAGTATTAAGTTCAAGAAGTATTGGAAGGAACCGGATGCAATTTACCATTGGTGGTCGTTGTCACCCTTGATCCTCCATACAAGTTCGTTTTGCTTATCGAAAGTTTACTCAGACTCCGAGGTTGATGATTTTATGAATGAAGTTGAGACATCCATGTACAAAATATATGACGAATACTCTATGCAATTTCAATCTACAATGACAGAAGAGAGTATACAGTCTTGGTTGCCTATTGTATTTAACGACAACATAGGTGAATCCGCTACTGGAAAGAGAAGAGAAGATTTTAATGCAAAATTTTGCAAGAAGAAGAAAGAGATGGTGGGCTTGGAGATAGAAAAATCAGAAATTGATATGTATTTACTTGATAGCTCTGCATTGGTGGAAATCAAATTCTAGCAAATACCAAATACTTTCCATATTGGCTCGTGATTTTCTGGCCATTCCAATGTCCACAGTTGCTTCAGAGTATGCATTCAACATAGGAGGTCAAGTATTAGATGCTTACCTGATGAATCCCCATTCATCACTCTTTATTCTTTTATTTTAGCTAAAAATCTTTGCAAAACACCATATATATGTTTGTAAATATAATAAGTTGTCAAACTGCATGCTTTGTGTAAATAGCAATAATTAGCATGTTTTTGTGCAAAAATAAAAGAATAAAGAAATAAATAAAAAGAGGGAACTGTTTAGAATAAATATTGAGTGACCCGAACCCAAGGGAGGGCCAAGCATTGGCCTGACCGCAAAATAAAACAACTAGAGAGAGATAGGGCCATTCATCATTGTACACATCTCCTTCTTGATGTATATATTTTATTTTCATAAAATAAATATATATATATATATATGTGTTTCTGACACTTTGTATATATGTCTAAAAATAAAAGAAAAATGAGAAAAATAAAATAAAAATAAAAAAAGAAATAATTTCTCTCTCTCTCTCACCCTTGTATATACCATGTACACATGTACCTATATCTATTTTTTTACCCTTGTAAATAAACAATAAAAATAAAATAAAAATTAATTTATGTCTCAAATTTTATGTTGTAAATAAATAAAATATAAAATTGTGGTAACTATACAAAAATAAACTAGTAAAAATAAAAATGTAAAATACCTATGTATTTATACTGTATATAATATAATATTATGTATATACATTAATTTATTTTTCAAAAAAAATAAAAATCACTAAAAATAATTGGAAAATAAGAAACATTTTTCATGTTGTAAACAATTTCGGGACTGGAATTTTCTGATTGGTCCACGGGGGATTGTTGACCCCCGGCCAACTCCCCCCTGGACCACATCCTTCGCGGACCCGGTTTGGACCCGACTTCTCCAAATTTTCCTGGATTAATCCGATCACCGTCTTCTAAAACCATGGGCTCCGATTGAAGAGGCATGACCCAAGATCCACGCCAGATCGTCTCATTAGGTATCTGTGCCTCGATCCGTGTGCTCCACTCCCATCTTCTCGGATCTTTCACATTATAAAGCTTCACCTCCAGCCACCTTTTCCCGCATCTTCGGCCTTCATCTTCGACTCCCAGGACCTCCATTCCCTTGCCTTGAGTGACAGCAAGCTCGAGGGGGTGTTGCAACGAGGAAGGAGACGCTCTAGCCCTAGATCCGGTGACCCACATCGTCGTGCTCCGCCACCGGCGAGCTCGAGCCTCTGGAGGCGTCGCTCCATCTAGGCGAGGACCCTAGGAGGTAGCAGACCTCCAGCAGAGACGACTGCGACCATCAGGTAGACTCGTTTGCCTCTAGACCGTCTTAGATTTCCAATTTTCAAAATCCGACCACCGACGTTTACCAACCATTCCGGACGCTTCGATCATCGATTCGCCCATCCGACCACACCGACATCTTCACGAGACTCCTCTCCATCTTTTCACCCAATCGCTCACCCTGGTTCACCCCGGAACTGGGTACCGACTCTCCTCCGCCGTCGCTCGCCAGAGAGCATCGCCCCGACTCCCCAGATCACCCATTTTGCCCATCACCGGGTCGAGGCAGTTTGCCCTCGACCCAGCGTTCTTCCTGTGCAGGTTTGAAGACAAAGGAGCCTCATATGGAGGTCCGACCGTCGAATAACATGAGCTCTAGGTATCCTTCATCGCCGGAGCACTCCGGTCGCTCCCGGCCTCATCGGAGCCCACCAGCAGCTGCGAACCACCTTCAGCTTCGATTTCCCCATTCCAGCAGCATCGAAGGACGTCCCCACCGCGCACAGTGGTCGGGCAAAGTTCGTTGGCGACCAGTCCATCCAGGACCCTCCACGACCGTTCGATCGACCCCCTCTGCCAGTTCTAATCTCCACCGTTCATCTGTGGGAGGCTCGTAGACGTCTGATCCATCTGGGATCTGATCTGGGACATCCATCGCTGAAGGGGTACCAGCCATCCTCCACCGTTTGATCTTACGTGGATCCCTCTCAAGCCGTCGGATCATAATAAAAGGGTATATTTCACTTAGGCCCTTCGTAGTTTAGCATTTACCTTTCAGTCATGTAAATATTTTAGGTAGTTTTTTAATTTGGATAATTTGCATCTTGGACCTTAGAGTTTTCAAATTTGCATTTTAGTCTCTCCGATTGTGGTGCACGTGCTTCGACACGTGAGTTTTCTAGGCTATTTGCATGTATGGGCTCAGGGGTTTAATGAATGTTATGGATTGAACTTTTAGTTTAAATATTTGCATATATGCCCATGTGCGTACTGAATTGAATATGTGTTGAAATTAATGTGAAATTTACATTGAGCCCCCTACAATTTTCGCACATGTTTTATAAGCCCTCGGAACTTATTTTCTTTGCAACTAGATCCTTGTGTGATGTGCTTTTTCTATTGGTTGAATAAAATATCAAAGCAACTCCAAATCTATTGAAATTTGGATGTGTGGCCCCTGCCATTGTGTAAAAATTTCAGTAATTTTTTGGGACCAATTTTGCTTTGATTTTCTTTTTTTAAAAATTCAAAAACCTCTATTTTTGCTATTGTCTACATTTATAAATCAATTAAAAACATTAAAATGCTGCAAAAATTCTAAAAAAATAGTATGTGATTGTTTTTATGTCTTGTTGCTTCAGTCCAAATTTTGCTTAATTTGGGCTTGTAAAAACCTTAAAAATTGAAAAACACTAAAAAACTCATAAAAATCATTAAAAATTATAAAAAATTCAAAAAATGCAATTTCTTCTTCTGTAGTTAGGATTTTATTTGTAGTTTATTATAAAATTATCTCCATATTTTTAGAGACTATTTTATATTTTTAAATAGCCTTTCAAATCTGGCTGCACAATAGCTTCCTGTTTTTGCCTTACTTCATTCTTATAAAATCAACAAAAAAATATAAAAATCTGAGAAAATTATCAAAAACACTTAAAAATTATAAAACCCAAAAATATTTTTATTGCAATTTTCTGATGTATTTTGATGTGTTGAATAATTAGTTGATTGTTCTCTTTTTAGCCTTTTTCTACATTTTCTTCAAAATTAAAAAAAATCACAAAAAAATAATCCACCAAAAATATTTTCTTCCCTTTATTTTGAATTCAGACTACTTCATAGGCTTTTTAAGCCAATTTGTGCTCCTTGAGTTCGACCGTGGTCGCTATACCAGGTTAAATAAAAATAGCGAGACCGCTATTCGATTTTAGTGATTGATTACTTTATTTGGTGGTCTTAATTTTCTTGTTGATTGAGCATCGAGGTCTGGGTTGCAACGACTCGTATTTTTACCTTTACCCAGATCCCGTGAGTTTCTCGATCATCAAAATGGTGTTGTTGCCAGGGAGCACGGCTTAGTAGTCGTTTTTATTTTCGCGGCTTTTTCACGGCTTTTCTATCCATATTTGCATATAATTTTTTATCTCATTTTGACTGCATATTTTTATAATAACTGTGTCTGACATACTTCTGTTTATCTTTCTTGCGAGGGCCTGAGGACCGAGGTGGCTTTCTTCAGGAAGCCAACGCAACCGCGGGAATCGGAGGCGGCTCCTTTCTGCATAGAGCCGCAGGAGAGCGCGAGGAGGCGAACGGAAGTTTGGGAGCTATAAATAGCCGCAGGATAACCGTAGAATAGTCGTAGTTTAGCTTAGATTAGTTTATTTTTCCTACAGAACCATATTATTGTAATAATACAGGACCAACAGACTTGGACTTTGGTGATTTATCGGGGTCTATTTCGCTAAGCACCGGTGTGCTCAGGGGACCTTACCGCATTTTCGTCGGTTTTGATTTTCGTCTTTATTACTACTTATCTGATTTTCGAGGATTTAGCCTTAGCCTAGAATTTTCTCTTGATTGTGGCGTAATTACTTAAGGCCCAACCTTAATTATCTGTCTGCACCTATAGATCGTTAATTGGACCTCAATAATTAAATCAGAAGAAAAAGTTGGATTAATTAGGCTTGAGTCCACGTGCCGTGATTAGTCACATACAGCGCGTGCAGGATCCGCTGTAGCAGACACCGAGTGGATCTCAAGATTGAACTCCGGACGTAGCTTGGTTACCTGGCTACTGTTCTTTCACGTGTAGAATTGCTTCGTCTAAGACCGGTTTTCCTCGTGCATCATATAGGTAGTTTATTTCTGTCTTTATTTTTATGCGTGGATCACCTTACATGTAGACTGTTGGAGTCAGGTATGCATCTCTTACTCTGCATGCATCATCGTGTTTGATCGTGCATCGGCTTTTTCGTCTTCTCCCCCCGTTTTCGGACTTAAATATCCAGGAGAACCAAAAAGTTCGTTAGGCGTTGTTTGCTTGAAAAATACTTAAGAAAGAAAAACTATAAAATTGGGACTACTAAACACACTTGATCTTAAAAGACACCTCACTTAAAAATCTATCTTGGGGAGAGTAACCCCCTCCTTGTTTGGTTTGGATGAGCGAGAGAGTGACTCGAACGCTAGGCTAGAGCCATATCCGATTTCCTATCAGACTACCGGCCTTTTATACGGGACAGTCTGTTGGGAGTGTTGGATTCCCATCAGCTCGCTTAATTGCTCTGATAGACTGACTTGGTCACCTAATAAAATTGACAAGATAATTGATCGAACCTTTACGGTCTTCAGCTATGTGTTGAATAGGTGAATCGGGGGTTTGTCTTCTCATCTTGTGTGTTTCCAGATCTCATCCGCCTTCACTCGCCAGATCAAGATGATGGGCAGGAGGTCTCTTAGGTAGCCTTTGGCTGCACCGCTTCATCGCATTCTAGCCCGCTCATCTAGGTTGGTTCGTGAGAGCCGAGACCCGCTCTCCGAACCCGAGTTCGATTCCACCCTGTTTCCCCTTGACCACCCTTCTACCACCAGTTCTGAGATGCCAGTGCCAGATTGATGAACCTCCATTTCATCACCTTTATTCTATCATTTTGGCCTCAAAAACCCCAGCAAATGCATGGAAGTAGCATCAAATTGTACATAATAGCATTCATCATCCATTGTATTAATTATACATTAAATAAGGTGTTTAATGCCAAAATTATAGAATAAAGGGGAGAAAAGAAAAAGGAATAAAATATTGCAAATATTTTATGACCCTAACCCTGAGACCAAGACCAGCATGGAATTGGTCGACAAGGAATAAAGTAGGAGGAGATAGGGGCCAGTGTCCAATGAATACCTCATTTATTCATGCATTTATTTATGCATTTTTGACACCTATTTTGTACATAATTATTTATTCATAAAATAAAGAAACTTTGTTCATGAAAGTTGCAGACAATAATGTAAATAAAATACAAAATTGAGTTTGTGTAAAAATAACACTCAGTGTACATTTTATACACAGAATAAAAAGCCAAAACCTCGACTTCACATACCCATATCTTGCAAATAAAAACTCCAAATCACCCAAACTCACCTTTAATTGTATATAGCTTTCCAAGAACTATTTAATAAAATTGGTTTCATAATTTTTGGAGTCCATCTGCAAAAGTTAGGTTTTTGGCCCTCCTTGTATATAGTATTGATTAAAATATTCCATTTATTCATTATTCATGATTTTAACAAATTTATATTTTTAGAATTTTGAAAATAGTGTATATAATACATGTACATAGTAAAAGTAAAAGAAAACCAAAAATGATTTGTAAAATAAAATAAGTCTGTAAAATTCATAGACAAAATACCTATGTTATCTATTTATATATATAAGGGTTTTATTATTTTGTTCTTCTATTCTTCTATATTTTTACAATAATGTATACATTATACATAAATCATTAAAAATGTAAATCCAAAGTAAAAATCAAGAAAATACAGTAAATAAATGAAGTATATAAAATACATAGATAAAATACCAAGAAGTATACCTACATATACATATACCTATTTATTTAAAAATGAAAATAAACTCATAAAAATTAAATAAAAATACCTTTATACTCACAAAAATAAATTATAAATTTATAAAATAAGCCAATAAAATAATAAAATAAAATAAACAAATAAAAAAATTAAAAGATACAAAATACATGTAAATACACACACATACACTTTATTAAAATAAAACTATAATGAAACACTTCAAAAAAATTAAATAAAAATCGTAAATAAATACTACACGAAAAATACATATTTTTATTTTATAAGAAAAAAATAATAAAATCATTTACTCGGTTAAATAAATCAATTTCGAATAAGATCTCCTATTTTGTCTTCTAGCGGCCGATCTGGACCAATGGGGCGCGAGCCCTTGTTGACCGCCTGGTCAACTGTCCCATCCAAGCTCTGGCATCTCTGAACCATCTTTTCCCCGGATTTCATCCCTTTTTTACGGCCACCTCGTCCATCTATCGGGCTTGCTTTCTTCACAAGAAATAATCTCTGATGATTGCTGATACCCGCCGTTATCTCAGATCCACCCGATACTCGTTGGATTAAGCAATAATCGTCGGTCAATAAGGCTCCAGGTCATTGTCTATAAATAAGAAGCTCCGCTCCCTTCCTCAAATTTGGCCAATTTTAATCCATCCAAAAGCCCTGATTTCGTTCCTGGGACGTTCCTCGTGACAGGGGGGGTGCTCCAGCACCTTGAATCGGCCGGAGGAAGGACGATTTTGACGCGGCGGAGCTCCGGCGTCCGTCCTGCTCCCTGGTGGCCCCCAAGTATAAGAGATGCTTCTTTATCGCTTTTTAGTTAGGTTTTAATGTTAGCTTTTGATTCCAGTTGTTAGTTTAGTGTTTAGTTAATCAGTGTAGCTTAGCATCCAAAATTCGAAGTTCGCCGGAGCTCAGCTCCAGAGACTTCTTCACGGTGACCTCGACTGTATCCGACCGCCTTTCGCCTCCCATTTCATCCCCCATCGTTTTCTCCATCGATCGCACATCTGTGTTCAACCCAGGACCTTTGGTCTTGGCGAATCGGAGCTCTACCTCCGCCTTTCGCCGGAGCTCCTCCGCCACACCTCATCTTGCGGCATAGCTTCAAAACCCGGGGTCGAGGAGGAAGCCCTCGCTTCCCCGGTTCTTCCTATGAAGGTTCAGCGAAGAAAGGATCCATCTGGGCTCGATTCAAGCCAGGAAGAGGTTCCTAGAGGTCTTGTCCTTCATCGACCTCATCTGAGCCCTTCAGACCTCCAGGAGCCATGGCGTGACCTTCAGGAGATGCGGAAGACCTCCAACCACGTTTTGAGCAACCCAGATGCGCGGGAGACGCCCGGAGGAGCCCAAGCTTCACGATCGAAGCTCGCCGGGGGCGAGCTTCTTTCCTGTTCTTCCGGTGGGCTCCAGCACCGTCAGATCAGGAGGGTCGCCCCAGATTGAACGAGCACCGTCAGATGAAGCCTCGCATCCACCGTCCGATCAGCGAGGCTGATCTGATCTCAGCCATTATCTGCGAACAGGTATCGGCCAACGGATACGTGACGCGTGTCAAGTGGAAGACGACCAACCATCGGATCAAGCGCCTGTTGGGGGAAAATTTCAGACACCTCCCCCGCCTTTTTGTATTTATATTTTAATGCTATAAATAAAAATCCATGTTGTAAATAAATTGTAAAATTTACAGAAGCCCCCATGTCGTTTATGTATTTACATGTTAGTCCCTCTGCGCCTCACGTGTAGCACCCACGTGAGGCGCGTGATTTTTGCATTTAAACCCCGCCGGGTTCTGTTAATAGTAGAACAACCCCAAAAATAAAAATGAATGTTTATTGTTGTAGTAATATTTGCACTGATGCCCCTGAGAAACATTTTATTTGCAGATATGCCCCTGTCATGATGTTTAATTGTTGTGTGCTTTGTCCATTTATTCCATGCCTCATCTTGATTTGAAAAAATTTTGCAAAAATGGATATAAGCTCTTGTTACCCTGTTCTTGCCTGCTATATTTCTAGTTTTTAAGTGTGTTGTATTTTTGCATTTATTAAAAATCAAAAACATGCATTTTATTCCCTGACTAGTTTAGAAAATTCCAAAAAAATAGTAAAACACCTCGAAAAATTCCAAAAAAATTACATGTTACCTGTTTTAACTTATTTTAGTGCCAGTCCAAAAATCACTAAAAAATTCAAAAGGAAAACCTTAAAAATTCAAAAATACCCAAAAACTTCAAAAAATTGTGAAAATTCTAGAAAACCCTAAAAATTGCAAACTCAACTTCTGTAGGTGCTATATTTTATCCTTTTTCTTCTAAAAATCATTGGGAAAAATTTTGTGGCTATTTGTATTTTTAATTTTCACTTTATCCCCAGCCAGTAGCTTCTTCCCTATTTTCCCCTTATTTTTGCTATTTAGAAATACTAAAAATATTTTGAAAAATGCCCAAAGACCACAAAAACAGTAGAAAATCATGGAAATACCAAAAAGATTTTATTTCGGAATTTTTGACCATTTTTGTATCTTTTTATAAATATTATATCTCCCCCTCCTATACATATTCCCCTATAAAAAAGAGAAAATAAAAAAATGCATATCTATATATATACATACCTATATATGACATTCTAAAAGTAAAATACAAAAAAAAATAATAATATTAACTATATACATATATATATAGAATGTATGTATTATATGCTTTATACCTACCCTCTAGGGATATATATATCTTGATACATTTATATTCTATAAATTATATATATATATATAACATAACTATATTATTAAAATAAACACAAAAAATGAAAAAAAAATGAAAACCCACAAAAATAGGCTTCTCACAAGGATGACTCTGTGGTACATGCACATCATAGGCTATTGCATTTTTGTATTGCTCTATGTGGTTCGACCTCTACATGCTTGTTCACTATACATTTTGTGGTAGAGTAATAAAGATTAATTCACATTTTTGGGACTTAATTCATGCATTCTTTTGTTGTGGGTTAATTGCTGACTAACCGATGTTCTGTGAGCGGTCACCTCAGCGACAACGTAATTTTGACCCTCGCAAAATGTCCAGTTATCAGATGGCGCCGTTGCCAGGGAGCAATGAGCGTAGCCTATTAATTTTATCATTCTTGTTTAAAAAGTGATGAGCAGCTATTTATTTTGTAATTGATCACCATGCTTTATTGATTTATTTCTTTATTGTGATTAATTCTTTTCTGCTGTATTTTATTGATTGAGCTATACTAATTCAATCTCTTTATGACTTTGATGCGAGGGCCCGCCACGCAAGGATGGTTTCTTAGGGAGCCAAGGCAGCAGAACTTGGAGGAGGGTGGTCTTCACCTCATGACCATCTGGAGAGAGCATCAAGGATACCAAGGGATGGGAGTTAGATGGGTCTAGAGCAATTAGGATCATTTTTGTAATTTATGGTGAGAGAGAGACAATTTTGGCATGTAATACTTAACAGGACTCTACTCTTCACAATGAGGTCCAGTGCTCGGGTGTCTGTTCACCTGGGGGCCTCATCGTTGTTTTCCGTGTTTTCTACCGCCTTCTTTTCTTTGTTTTCCGTTGTTTTGTGCTTTCCGCCTTTATTTTACTTTGTTTTGTGTGCTTGGAGACCCTAGATATAGGTTGCTTGATTTGGTAGCTAGGTCCAAACATTAATAAGAATGCATGTTCCTATAGTCTACTTAGTATGGATCTAGTCAAACTTAAACAGTTCGGTCATTTATCTCTTAACCCATGTGCCGTGAGCGAGCCCCATCAAGCGCTACTCCTGAACTCGAGTGTGTCGAGAAGAGGAGGGGTAAGCCAAGACCGGACCCTTAGGTTAAAGATAAGTGACCAACTTGTGGTTCTTCACGTTAATAACAGCTAATGTTTAGGGTGATTTTGTCGAATGCACACCGCCATGTAGATAGGTTTAAAAATTCTGTTTTGCATACCACATGGAGAGAGCTGGGATGCACTGTAAGTCTTCTAACTCAGCATGCATCATTCGGTTCAATGGTGAGATTTCCATCATAGAACCAACTTGCACGGCTTTTCCGCTATCTCCCTCTGATTTTGAGCACCTAGGACTTAAATGAAAATCTACAAAAACGTTAGGCGCTGGTATGAAACAGACTCAAAAAACAGTGAAAACCCAAAAAACTAAAACAAGGGGACTGCTAAATAAACTTTGACCTTAATTAAAATCTGTAATGGACTATCATTGTATTGGGTTCATAAAGCCCTCATTGTTTTCAGGTACCTTGGAGGGGGGACCAAAACCCTACTCCCTTGAGCGAGGCACGTCCCATAAGGAATAGAGCCAAAATCCCAGTCTACAACTGCCTTGCGTATCGCCTGGATTACCGAAGTATTGGCGCTTCTATCGTACGTGGGCAAGTAGGGCTTGGTCACCAACGATGACTCTCTATTGTGTAGAGCATCGACCCTGTCCGAAGTACCGAGCATAGGCCACGCCTTCACGGGGGTGTCTGTCTCATCGTCTTGCGTCCGAGTAGGTTCTTGTACGCTCACGGGTGATTCCGTTGCGAGCGAGAACCGAAGTATTGGTTTCGCCTATTGGCTTCCTTTCTCTATTTCTTTGGCTGAGTAGGGATCCAGGAAGGGTTACAAGGACCTCAAAAAGTACAAACTACAGGTTACAAAGGAGGAGGACAAGTACGGGATACTTTTCTGGCAGTACTCTCTCTCCTATAGGGGTAGTGTTGGAAATGCGAGCCCACGGAGAGCCATTATGCAATAAATATTATTGCAATTCACTCCTTAATCTGAAATGAAGAATACATAATTTGCATAATAGGTCCCTTAGTACAATTAGGGTTATGTACCATGGCCATCTTGATGATCATATAGCTGTTGATTCAACTATTGAATCATAGAGGCTGGTGCTTGGATGAATATCTAAAGAGTTAGATTGAGGACTCATCAAGCACCGTCAGATGATTGTTAAGAGATGATCTCCAGCCTGAGTAGGAGATGGCAATCCTTATCTCTGAAGGCTGATATCTGACCGACCTCTTGATGCAGGTCCTCTGCATAGGAATAGAGATTCGGAGGTGTCAGATTAGTTAGGTCAAAGAGTTGACTTAACGAGATCGAGATAACCAAAGTCCTATATCGTATGATGTCATGATATAGGCACGCATCCTCTGACCGGAGACAGATGTGTTGCTATATGTCTAAGTATGTACATTTGGCAGACCAATAGGTTGATGACCTAATCAAGGTCTACACACCGGCGCGCTGGTGTGCATATAAGGGCATATGAGTAATACGATCTCTCAAAGGGATCATACAGGTTCAGTTACTGAACCGGAAGACATGAGCTCACTCATGAGATATTGGGAAGAATCAAATTCCGTGCGCACGGTCGTCTCGCTTTGGAAGCTTGACTGAATTTGTAGGTTTGATATATACTTTTGGAAAGTATATGATCAAGACCTAGGTATGATATACGCTTTTGTAAAGTGTATGATTGATACCAACTCCCAATGATCGAATGAGAAACTTACTGATAAAACCATGAAGTAGACAGTATAAAGTTGATCCAATACTTCGGGTTTAGTCTGAGTCTTCCAGTATGCAGGATGTACAGGTATTGGGAATACCTGAGGGTGATGTGATCAGAAACGATTGTATAACCATGACACTTCCATTCCTAGGGAGTGATGAAACGGGTCTAGATTTTAGTGACTCCTCTCAGTAGAGAAGTAATGTTATCTTGGTCCAAGTGTTGGACATTGATCTGAATGTGATTCAGATGCAATAAGAAGATTAGATTTACGGTCTTGATTTAATCAAGCATCTATGGGAGGCCCACGATCTGGATTTGAGATATGATCTCAATATCCATGTCACTATACGTGGAACAATACAATCGCCATGTCTTTATCTCCAAGTATCTGCGGAGAGAGCGCATTATCCTTGAAGGAGTTCATGGATAATTCTATTGTTGATTTATTTATCCGAGCATTGAGAAAATGGATAATTAAATGTGATTTAATTGTCATGATTAATATGAATTTGATTCATATTATAAAGAGAGCTATCTTAGATAATTAAATGTGATTTGATTATCAAAGATGTAAATAATGTGAATATGATTCATATTATTTGAACACAAGAGAATAGAGATCCAAGATGATTAAGTGTGATTTAATTATCATGGATATGAATAATGTGGATAGCAATATCCATATTAGTCATATATATTATAAATGTGAGAGAGAGATGTTTGTAATTTACATTTATTAATTAAATGTTAATGTGAATTGGATTCACATTGAACATTAAATTGAAAATGTAATTTACATTTTATTTTGGGTTGTGAATGTAATTCACAAATTTCCAATGGCATGATTGCAATGTTCACAAAATAAATTGTATTTACTTTTGTGAAATAATTTGCAACAAATGTTGTTGCAAATATTGGAGAGAATCATGAGATAACGTAATCTCATGTAATAGGAAAAAGGAAGCTCCCTTCCTAATGAGGAGAGGGGACGGCCACAATTCCATAAGGAATGTGGTGGCCGTCCACCCTCCTTATGGAAGGAGGCTTGCCTCCTTTCCTATCTCTCCAATGGAGATTGATTTGATATAAATCAAATTATATTTAATATATATTTGATTTTTATTAAATTAATTGTTGTTGTGTTTTTAGCAACAAATCATGACCATTAAAAGAAACACAAATTAATGTGGACCATTGAATTTGTGTTGACACATGGATTGAGATCCATGGATCCCAAAACCCTATAAAAGGAGAGGCACCCCATTGCTCTTCTGGGCACATAAGTGAGACAACAAGTCTCTCTCTCTCTCTTTCTTTTCTCTTTCTCTCCCTCTCATGGCCGTCAACCATGGATGCCCTAGAGAGGCTCTCCATCGCCGTGGCACCGTCGTTATGATGCCCTATGTTTTGCTTGTGGAACTCCGTCTACTTCGGCATGCCTTGCTCGTGAAGAAGACGTCGGATCTCGTGTGTCGAGATCAGGAGATCCACCGCTTGGATCATCAACATGGATTGCAAGAAGCACGCGGTTCATCCCCGCGCTCGCAAGCGTCTCCTCCGACGGATCGGACTTGAGACAGGAGGTCTCTTCGTTTAGAGACTTGATCACAACCACGCTTCAAGAGGTAAACCTAATACTTGGTTGTGGTTTAGACGAAAGGATCCGAGAAGTGTTCTTGGATCATGTGATTTCGTCACATGAAAATTTTTTAATTTCCGCTGCATTGAACAACTAGTGCGACTAGTCGTTCTTCGTCGTATTCGATACGACGATCACGCTTCCGTGATGCGCTTGAGGATCTAACCATATCCTTCAAGTGGTATCAGAGCCTTAGGTCGGTGGTTTTGGATACGATCCATAAACGAGGATGACTTGGGTTCATTAGGGTTTGCGAAAGTTTTCTTGCATTTCATTTTCGCATCTCTGTTTTGATATTATTTTCGGCACTGTTTAAATTGTTTAAACACGAAAATAATATTTGGATTTTATTCCCCATTAAATAAGAAAACCGTAGGATCTGAGTTTGCGTGATTTCGATTCCGTTTGCTCTAGATATGCTCATTTTAGTGAACATGTATCCACTGTTTCGGGGACTGCGGATCATGACGTAATTAAGATGTTAATTGCGGATTTGAAACGCCTTGAAATGCGTGCAAATCACTTGGGTTCTGTTGTAAATCAAGTTAGCAAACTTTAGAAATTTACTTTGCTTAATTTGGATTTAAATTGATTGAGATATGGTATTTTTAGTAAGTGAGGGTCACTGCTGAAAATACTTTCCTAATCAAGAACCTAGTGATTGTCATTTAATTAATTAGTGAAATTAAATTGTTTAATTTCCTGGAATAATTATGCATAAATATTTGTGAAATATTTAATGATAATTATGTCCTTAAATGACTTTTCCCTAACCAACAAATGATTAGATGTGATCTAGATCAAGATTGGTTACATGATCTACATGATCAACATTCCAACAAACATGTTGCTTGAATAGGACTTGGGATTTGTTTAGCAAATCTCATTATAATGTTAATCAAAATTATTTTGATTATTACTATATGGTATAATTTCGGTTGAAGAACCGATGATCATCTCAAGTACAAAATGATTTTTTTTGCATTATCCTTTCCCGAGGTGGATATGGTGTCTAGTCGGAGAGCATTGGGGTTGCGGGTTGCAACGTATGTGGTCCGTCCCACTCTCGTCGGTACTGGCCATGACATCGGGTAGGGTTAGTATAATGCTTAAGAAATCATGATGTATTTCTAATTATTAAAATTCGAAATAATATGTATTTGAGATAATACCATAATTCAAGTAACAATTAAAAATTGTTTGTTGGATATTAATTGGATCATTAATTTAATAAGATTAGATTAATTGGAATCCAATTAAAATTAAGACACTCTATTATAAATAGATGTGTTATTTTCCTTGGAAGAATTAATCATAATGAATATGATTCATAATGATTAATTAGAATTTGAATATGATATGGAGGATCACATAAGTGACATCCATGGTCTCCCGTCAAGGCGAAGGGTTCCGTCGCCAGATATTGTATGTAGGAGACGCCTGTCCGAAGTGACAGCTCCTGCATACGATCCATTTGGATCGAGCTCTTCGCTTCTCGAAAGAGTAAGGACGTATGCGTAGTGACCCCAATATCGGGTCCTCATATTATTGGGGCGATATTGGATTGCGCATAGCGAGTTGTATTCCTGTTGACGGTTGGTTCAATTAATGACGGGTCAACATTGCCTTAGGGGTGGTGGGCCCGGGTGTTAAAGACCGAATTGGGAGATGCAAGTTGGACTTGCAAGGCGGAATGTGTTCCTGTTTCTTTTTATCCGAGTTGTAGGTTCTCATATTATTGGGATGCAACAAAGATAAGGAAGGAGATCCCAGATCTTGTTGAGATATAATGGTAAGTATATCTCTTACATTGAAAGTGATTAAGGGAATGAACTTTCAGTGTTGACAAGACAAGACAACTTTGATATAAAAATCCTAAATCAAAGTAAAATATATATATATTTATATATTTATATATTTATGCAAATTTCTTATTTCAGATAATCCTTCATTAAAACCCACTCAATGATATACTCAATAATAACCAGTAAAATATCATGGATTGGACTCATGATCCAGATATTGTACTTGCAATTGGACACATAATGTATGTGGTTGCAATGTGCAAGTTTCCTCATAATATTGAGGAATGACAATTAAATGGATAATAGGACAACAACCCTAGGGTTTGTATGTCTCTATAGTCTTGATCTCTCATCGGATGTACTTTGGAAGTGACATGTCGATGATGATCGCAATTGTCAAATAATCCTTATAAAATTAATGAAGATATTCTGGCATACATATGTGCTCTTGACATTTAACATGAATGAGATGGTTCACTGCATCATGTAGAATGGTGGCTCTATGAGAGATGATGTATTCAAATTGTTTGAGTACCTACCTGAACCTATGTTTTAAGAGTTTAGATGGATGTAGATGATGAGTGTCATCATTCTACTATCTATACTCTGGTCATTCATGAAGCTTCATAATATTCATATTGTATGAATTTAATTAAGCATGTATAAATGTTGAAATGCTCTTACATAAGAGATCCTTAGTCTTAAGCAATGGTTGCTTATAGATAAAGGGAGCGCAGTGGAAGCATGGGTTGCACCCGAGTAAGAAGTATGGTCAAAGAGTTGACTATACATCTATGACTTCCATATGTCATCCGAAGAGTTGGATGAATACCAATACTGCAATAAGTTGATGTGTTGATAGTATGACTATCAAGTCTATCTAGAATCCTTAGAGAAGGACTGGGATGGAGCATCGGATTAATCTACATAAATCATTGATAAGATAAAGTCAAATAATTGTATCTCAATCTTCTGATGACATTTGCAATAGGTTGCATATGTTTTAGAAGACTGGAAAATTTGATCTTAAAGGTTTATAGTTATCCACATGGATATTGATGCAATTGTTGCAACAATCTCTGTTGGATTGATAGACTTGTTAATTTCAGTGGGAGAGTCCTTAGTCTTAGAGAATGTCTCTATGACCTAGATATAAGAATACACTCATTGTTTGTTTCTAAATGTTAGAAATGAACATGAATCTGAGATAGAACTATCATAAAGAGTTATGATGTATATATTTCAGATAGTAATCTAATAATCTAGTGGACTTCACTAAATTAGAAAATTAATGAATGGTTCATTAACATTTCTAAATACTGAAATTAAACCTTAAGATCAATAGGAGGATGAAGATCATTTGACAATGATCTAGCATCAAGCCTTGGACATTTGTCTATTGATTTGATCAATAGACTAGTAAGAGATGAAACTTTAGAATGTCTAAAATTTCAAAACTTACATACTTATGAATATTGTATTCAAAGAAAAATGTCCAATACACCCTTCTTAGAGAAAGGTATAAGATGCCAAGGTATTCAGGATCTCATGGATATTGATGTATGTAGATCATCTATATCATAGTAAACATTATGGATATGTGATATCTGTTGATGATTATGTATGATATGAGATTTCTTCTCTTCACCTAAGAAACCTTTGAAATGTTCAAAGATTTCATTATTTTTTGGTTTAGAACCAACGTTTGAAGGAAGATAAAATGAATTTGATCTAATCTAGGTAGCAAGTACCTACTAGATAAATTCAAAGAATACCTTATAGAGATATGAATATCACTTCTATCTCAATCCTCCTAACACACCTTAACTCAATAGAGTTATAGGTAGATACAATTGGATCATGTGTGACATGATCTTATCAATGATGAATTTTAGCATAATTATCCCTTAGTTTCCAGGTATATATGTGTAGAAAAGACTACAATATATATGCTTAATATGATTCCATGCATGCAAGCTGAAATCTAGCACTTGAGAGTGCTACTTCATTAGAAAAATAAAGGATGGTATTGGATACCTACTTTATGACCTTGAGATTCTTAAAATATCTCATCTCTGAGAATGTGATTCTTAGATGTTGAGACTCTTGAGAATCAAGATAAAAATGAAGTGTAGGAACTCATTTAATCTTGAGAAGATAATGAGGCTCCTGAAATTGGAAACTAAGAGGACAATTAAAAATGAAACACTAATACCTCTTCAAATGAGTTTGAGGATGGATTCCATGTGTCAGAGAAATCTGACAATGATTGAACTTCATGTGATGAAGCTTCTGAAGATCATAGCATGGATAGATGGATGTTAGCAATAAAAGTCTAATGTAGACTTCATATGCAAGTATTGTATATGGACCCTTGTGGATCCACCTATATGGGTAAAACCTGTAAAGGTGTAAATGGATCTTCAAGAGAAAGGGAACCTGATGAGAAGGTAGAGACCTTCAAAGCACGGTTTGTAGCCATGAGCTACACACTGGAAGAGAAGACATTGCTTGCAATAAGACTTGCTCTTCGATGACCATGCTTAAAACCATCAGAATATTGCTAACCTTAGCTACACAACTTGACTATTGCATCTTCAAGATGTAAGTCAATATTGCATTCCTCTACGAATACCTCTTTGAGGATATTCACATGAAGTAGCCCCAGAGCTTCATGATTGAGGAAAGCAAGGTGTGCAAACTAAGGAATCCATCTAAGGACTCAAATAAGCTTCTTGAAGTTGGACCATAAGATTTGATGGAATTATAATTGTTATGATTTCAGATAGAATCTTGATGAGCCATGTGAAGCTTAGTGGGAGTGCCTTTGTGTTCATCTTGCTGAATGTAGATGATATCCTGATCATTTAAAATAAGGATAATAATAAGTATTTTATTATCTGGTTGTTCCATAACTTGAGATATGATCTCAAAGATACCTCTTAGATCTTAGTTCTGAAGTTGTTCAGAAGCCAAGAGAAGAGGATAATTGGACTATCACATTTGTAGTATACCTTGGACATATTCTACTCATAGAAATTCCAAGAAAGGCTTCTAACCCTTAAGATATGGTACTGACCTATCTTAAGGGATAGCACCTCAAAGAGTTGAGGAAGTAAATGCTACAACTACTTGCACTTGTGCATTAGTTACGAGAAGCTGAGTGTATGCTAGAGTGTACAAATACCAGATGTCTGTCATGCAGTGGGAGTAGTAAATTGTTACTAATCCTATTGTAGAGATAAAACACTTGATTGCAGTAATAACAAAATCTTCATAGATGAGGAGATTTTTGAGATAGTGATCTCAAAGTCTTATCTTCAAAAGTTTAAGACCATGTAGATAGTGATCTATAAAGGTCTAAACTTTAGATACCTTAGGAGATAGAGATCTCCGGGAATGAAGGTATTCTAATAAGGATTATGGGGATACTGGTTATGATGTCAGGGACACTGTAACCAACTAGATTAAGTATTGGTTGCATGAGATGCAACATTCGCATTAGATGCGAGCACTGTTACTGGGGATATGCAAGTGCCGTAAAAGGACTTGGCGTAGTCTCGCGGGAACAGAGTGACTGATCAGCTTACCTAGCTATTTTCTTAATAGCCTATGATTGTCACATGAGTGCGGGTTTAAATGATTAGCCCATTAATGGCTCTTTGGGCTAGTGGGAGATTGTTGGAAATGCGAGCCCACGGCGAGCCATTATGCAATAAATGTTATTGCAATTCACTCCTTAATCTGAAATGAAGAATACATAATTTGCATAATAGGTCCCTTAGTACAATTAGGGTTATGTACCATGGCCATCTTGATGATCATACAGCTGTTGATTCAACTATTGAATCATAGAGGCTGGTGCTTGGATGAATATCTAAAGAGTTAGATTGAGGACTCATCAAGCACCGTCAGATGATTGTTAAGAGATGATCTCCAGCCTGAGTAGGAGATGGCAATCCTTATCTCTGAAGGCTGATATCTGACCGACCTCTTGATGCAGGTCCTCTGCATAGGAATAGAGATTCGGAGGTGTCAGATTAGTTAGGTCAAAGAGTTGACTTAACGAGATCGAGATAACCAAAGTCCTATATCGTATGCTGTCATGATATAGGCACGCATCCTCTGACCGGAGACAGATGTGTTGCTATATGTCTAAGTATGTACATTTGGCAGACCAATAGGTTGATGACCTAATCAAGGTCTACACACCGGCGCGTTGGTGTGCATATAAGGGCATATGAGTAATACGATCTCTCAAAGGGATCATACAGGTTCAGTTACTGAACCGGAAGACATGAGCTCACTCATGAGATATTGGGAAGAATCAAATTCCGTGCGCACGATCGTCTCGCTTTGGAAGCTTGACTGAATTTGTAGGTTTGATATATACTTTTGGAAAGTATATGATCAAGACCTAGGTATGATATACGCTTTTGGAAAGTGTATGATTGATACCAACTCCCAATGATCGAATGAGAAACTTACTGATAAAACCATGAAGTAGACAGTATAAAGTTGATCCAATACTTCGGGTTTAGTCTGAGTCTTCCAGTATGCAGGATGTACAGGTATTGGGAATACCTGAGGGTAATGTGATCATAAACGATTGTATAACCATGACACTTCCATTCCTAGGGAGTGATGAAACGGGTCGGGATTTTAGTGACTCCTCTCAGTAGAGAAGTAATGTTATCTTGGTCCAAGTGTTGGACATTGATCTGAATGTGATTCAGATGCAATAAGAAGATTAGATTTACGGTCTTGATTTAATCAAGCATCTATGGGAGGCCCGCGATCTGGATTTGAGATATGATCTCAATATCCATGTCACTATACGTGGAACAATACAATCGCCCTGTCTTTATCTCCAAGTATCTGCGGAGAGAGCGCATTATCCTTGAAGGAGTTCATGGATAATTCTATTGTTGATTTATTTATCCGAGCAATGAGAAAATGGATAATTAAATGTGATTTAATTGTCATGATTAATATGAATTTGATTCATATTATAAAGAGAGCTATCTTAGATAATTAAATGTGATTTGATTATCAAAGATGTAAATAATGTGAATATGATTCATATTATTTGAACACAAGAGAATAGAGATCCAAGATGATTAAGTGTGATTTAATTATCATGGATATGAATAATGTGGATAGCAATATCCATATTAGTCATATATATTATAAATGTGATTTATAATATATAAGAGAGAGATGTTTGTAATTTACATTTATTAATTAAATGTTAGTGTGAATTGGATTCACATTGAACATTAAATTGAAAATGTAATTTACATTTTATTTTGGGTTGTGAATGTAATTCACAAATTTCCAATGGCATGATTGCAATGTTCACAAAATAAATTGGATTTATTTTTGTGAAATAATTTGCAACAAATGTTGTTGCAAATATTGGAGAGAATCATGAGATAATGTAATCTCATGTAATAGGAAAAAGGAAGCTCCCTTCCTAATGAGGAGAGGGGACGGCCACAATTCCATAAGGAATGTGGTGGCCGTCCACCCTCCTTATGGAAGGAGGCTTGCCTCCTTTCCTATCTCTCCAATGGAGATTGATTTGATATAAATCAAATTATATTTAATATATATTTGATTTTTATTAAATTAATTTTTGTTGTGTTTTTAGCAACAAATCATGACCATTAAAAGAAACACAAATTAATGTGGACCATTGAATTTGTGTTGACACATGGATTGAGATCCATGGATCCCAAAACCCTATAAAGGAGAGGCACCCCATTGCTCTTCTGGGCACATAAGTGAGACAACAAGTCTCTCTCTCTTTCTTTTCTCTTTCTCTCCCTCTCATGGCCGTCAACCATGGATGCCCTAGAGAGGCTCTCCATCGCCGTGGCACCGTCGTTATGCTGCCCGATGTTTTGCTTGTGGAACTCCGTCTATGTCGGCATGCCTTGCTCGTGAAGAAGACGTCGGATCTCGTGTGTCGAGATCAGGAGATCCACCGCTTCGATCATCAACATGGATTGCGAGAAGCACGCGGTTCATCCCCGCGCTCGCAAGCGTCTCCTCCGACGGATCGGACTTGAGACAGGAGGTCTCTTCGTTTAGAGACTTGATCACAACCACGCTTCAAGAGGTAAACCTAATACTTGGTTGTGGTTTAGACGAAACGATCCGAGAAGTGTTCTTGGATCATGTGGTTTCGTCACATGAAAATTTTTTAATTTCCGCTGCATAGAACAACTAGTGCGACTAGTCGTTCTTCGTCGTATTCGATACGACGATCACGCTTCCGTGATGCGCTTGAGGATCTAACCATATCCTTCAGGTAGCGTGCTAAGGACTTGTTAAAAGATATGCATGAAATAACAACTCTAAAACTGAAAAGATAATAAGTAGCCGAACCTTTACGGCTTCACATGGCGTGAGTTGGTAAACCCAATCTTGTATTGTGTTTGTATGGATCTAGATTAAGGTTCAAAGATCAAGTCCCACGTCCTTACGCAAATTTTGTTGTGTCACTCCTCTTTGACCCCCGCTCAGTTTGAGCCTTTCTACTGTTTTGCATTCCTTTTTACTCCTTGTTGACCATCGTATCCTTCCTCCAACATCCACTCCTCTCTTGCTTTGCGAAATCGATCCATGGATGGTTTCCGTCGGGACCCTTGCCGACACCCACATCGATTCCATGGACTCGATTGCGCCAATAAATTCGAGGATTCCCGAGAACTCGATCCGGACTTTGCGGATTGATCTCCAGACTCCTCGTCTTCTACCTCCCTTTTGACCACCCAATAAACTGGGATCACTTTTGTCCCACTTTTGCCGTTGTGAATGGAAGTCGATTACAGTCTACATCTTGTTCCATTCACAACATGTTGAGGTTGACCTTAACTCCAACAATTATCATGACGGCTGAACAATAATGCCAGTGGTCCGATTCGGATTCTTTCATCCTGCAGATAGAAGGGCAGACTGAGCCCTGGCTTCTACTCCGGAATTCATTTCGTCCGACTCAGACTCTGATATGGCTCCTCAAGGAAAGGGCAAGGGTCAGCAGCCACCTCAACTAGAAGGACAGATGCTAGATCAGAATCAGGTTAATGCACAGCTATTGGCATCTATCCAAGCTATCCAGCAGCAGCTGACAGAGCAAGCCCTAGCCCAGACCGCTTTTCAGGATATGTTGAATGATGTGATGAACAGAGCTGAGGGAGGAGGAGGTAGAGGAGGAGGTGGTGGTCCACCTGATGATGACGGAGAGCCAGAAATTAGGGGGACAAAAGCCTACACTAAAGGAAATTTATAATCCTGGAGACAGCCAGATGACCGAGTGGATTCTCATTCCAGCGGTACACGCTCACTTTGAGCTGAAGCCCCAGTTCCTTGCTCTCCTTCCATCTTTCCATGGAAACACAAGTGAAGAGCCGTACATCCACCTACAGCAATTCTCCCGCATCTGCCGAACTACTCACTATCCGAATGTCCCTCTAGACATTGTCAAAATGATGGCATTCCCCTTCAGCCTGCAAGACAAGGCCCTTTATTGGGTCAACCATCTGGGGAAGGTTGTAACCACCTGGGAGGAACTAAAGTCCGCCTTTCTGCACAAATATTATCCTCTCGGTCGGATCAACCAGATGCGAGCACGTATCAGCAACTTCTCCCAAGGGGCACATGAATCCATACATGAAGCTTGGGAGAGATTCACTGATCTGCAAGAGAAATGCCCCCATCATGAGATCCCAAAGACCAGTTTGGTCCAACACTTTTTTTGGGGTCTGAACATTGAGAGCCAAAGGCTCGTTGACGCAGCATGTCGGGGTTCACATTTCAACAAGGATGAAGATGTAGTCTGGCAGATATTCGAAGAAATGGCCGAAGGAGAGGCCGCCCTCTCTTCATCAAAAGCATACCAGAAGCAACCCCAGATCCTCCAGAAGCAAGTACACATGGCAGCGTCCCGAGAGGCGGAGAGAGATGAGAGCTCCAACCTCAGCATCATTGGAGGCCATCTCTCGAAGGTTGACATTATTGAGAAACGATCACAGGATCTCGAAAAACTTGCGGTGATCGAAAAGAGGACTCAGAACCTTGACAAGCTGGATCAGATCACCAAGCAGTTAGAACTGCTGGTGGGTACCATCAATTCTGTTCAGTCGACAGCACCACTAGAAGCTCCAGCTGAGAGGAAAGACGAGCAACCACCGCTACATCAGCCTCAGCCAAGCCAGCAGCCACCGGCAGTCCAGCACGTGTACTACGTGCAGGCACCCGATCAGGGCCAGCCGCAGCAGCAGATGGTGGTGTATCAACCAGAGTTTATATCAGGATCTGGTTCAGTACTCCCGCCACCACCCCTGGTTCAGGAAGTGAACGGGGTCTGGAATCACGAAGCACAGCCGACCCGTCCTATGGGACAACCTCAGGGTCAGCTACCAGCCAACCGGCAACACCACCAGCCTCAGGGTGGTCGTTTTGGGCAGTCCTCACATCCGCCGCCAACGTATCATCAGCCTCCCCAGTACGCCAATCAATGGAGGCAGAACCAGCAGTATCAGCAGCAGCCATACCGTCACCCACAGTCCTTCCATCAGTATGCAGCTGCTCCACCTCAGCAGTACCAACAGTATCCTCCTCCCTCTTATCAACAGCTTCAGCTTCCTGCACCACCTCAGCATTACCAACAACAGCCTCAGCACCAGCATATGCAACAACAGCATGGTCTGCACGCTGAATCCACCGAGGCACCTCCAGTGAACCCCACCATGGATTGTCTGGCCCAACTTGTCAAAGGGCTAGCGGATATGACCAAGAGTCTTGACGACCTGACTGCCACTAGAATTGTCATCCAAGCTCAGGTCGAAGCCAACCCCAATAACTTCAAGAAGAAAGAGCAGGAGCGGTAGGGCTTTGCCTCCGCCTGCTGCAAAGATTGGGGTGAATAAAGAAACAGGTGGATCATCATCTTCCGCATCAGCCGTGCTAGCTATAGGGGCGGGTGAGGAGGAAGAAGTAGGAGAAGCCAGTCCAGCCGTCGTGCATTCCCAGCATCAGTCCCAGCCAAAAATACAAAAAATCAGCAAAAGCAAAAACAACAAAAAGAAGCTTGTAGCCGAAGCGAAGCCGTGCCAGCCTTGGAGGAGCCGCCAGCAGCAGCGGATCCCTTGCCAGCCGATGGAGCCGAAGCTATACTTTTTGCTCGCCCCTCAGCACCAACACACCAGTATACAGTTTGTACTCATTTTTGTAGTTCGGATGTACAACATTCTATGGGCGATGATTTTGATGTAAATAAGAACTCTATTTCTCCTGCTAGAGATGTACATATTCCTTTTCCTCATGCAATAGAAAAATCCAAAAAAATTGCAAAACGAAAAAAGGCATTGTCTTATCCAGGAGTTGTGGAAATATTAGACAAGTTGACTGTTGAGATGCCCTTATTGAAGGCCGTGGAGTACATGCCAGCTGTGAAGAAAGGACTAAAGGAGGCAGGTACCAACAAGCGTCGCCCAACACTTGAGAACAGACGCAGAGATGTGGAGAAGCACGTGCTATCCATGACCATTGTTGCAGCTATCAGCAACCTCCCACTGAAGAAACAAGACACAGGAGCACCTCTGATCAGTTGTGAGATTTTTGATCTGGTCTTCGAGCGCACTCTCCTTGACAGTGGATCTTCCATCAACCTTCTGCCCTCATCCATAATGCAAGAATTCGGGCTGGGTCCGCTCAAGCATACACGCATGATCCTTCAGTTCGCTGACCGATCCGTCAAGCGGCCCTGAGGTCTTTTGGAAGATGTTGTAGTTAAAGTGCAGGAAATGAAATTCCCAGCTGACTTTGTAGTCCTTGATATGGACTCGCCTGCACCCCTGCTCCAGACCCCTATCATCCTTGGCAGACCATTCCTTCGTACTTCAGGCGTCGTGGTTGATTACGAGTCTTGCAAGATTACTTTCAGCTCGAACACCCAGCAGATCACGATAAACATGAACAGAGAGCCGAATGCCACAACTGATGAGAGCCAGGCAGCGTCCGAAGCAGACTGTGATTTTATTGCAGAGATCAGAGACTCAGCCTTATCATTGGACGATCCATGGACCCGAGAAATCCTCACTCTTGAGGAGGACTTGGAAAGCACAATCACCTTATGCTCCGACGATTCTTGGAAGACAGATTCTCAGATGCAGGCGCCTCTACTTGAGCAGTCACTCCAGACCGAACACGATCAGCTTAGTGCAGAACCGTTCGGGATATCACTGGGATCTCAACAAGATGATGAGGATGGTAGCAGCTTCAGAGAAGTACATCCCACCACAAGCATAGTCTCTGAAGTGACCGACAAGATGGACAGGCCGAAACCAGAACTCAAGCCACTTCCTGCAGGCCTGAAGTATGCTTTCCTTGCGGGTGAAGAACAAATGTATCCGGTCATCATCACCCCTGAGGATCAAGAGAAGACTACCTTCACTTGCCCGTTCGACACCTATGCCTTTAAAAGAATGCCCTTTGGATTACGCAATGCACCTGCAACCTTTCAAAGATGCATGTTAGCAGTCTTCGCCGAGATGGTAGGCAGTTTTCTCGAGGTGTTCATGGACGACTTCTTTGTTTATGGTGATAGTTTCGATTCTTGTCTTGAGCACCTAGACAGAGTACTTCAGAAGTGCCGAGAAGTCAATTTAGTGCTTTCATGGGAAAAGAGCCACTTTATGGTCACTGAAGGCATTGTGCTGGGCCACGTCGTTTCCAAACGTGGCATGGGAGTCGACCCGGCGAAGGTGGATGTCATTTCAAATCTTCAACCACCACAGTCAGTGAAGAATGTGAGGTCATTCCTGGGGCATGTGGGATTCTACAGGCGATTCATCAAGGATTTCAGTCGCATTGCCCGACCTTTGATAGAACTTTTGTGCAAGGAGACTGAGTTCATTGTTGATCAGCCGGTTCTCCTTGCTTTCAACCAGTTGAAGGAGCTTATCACTCAGGCTCCAATCTTACAACCACCCGATTGGACTCTTCCCTTTGAGATAATGACCGATGCGTCAGACTTTGCAGTCGGGGCGGTTCTTGGGCAAAGGAAAGACAAAGCGCCCTATGCCATTCACTATGCCAGCAGAACATTAGATGAAGCACAGAGGAATTATACAGTGACAGAGAAAGAGTTGCTGGCTGTGGTTTTCGCCCTTGAGAAGTTCAGATCCTATTTACTTGGATCGAAAGTCACAATTTTCACGGACCACTCTGCTATCTGGTACCTACAGCAGAAGAAGGATGCCAGGCCAAGACTGATTCGTTGGATCCTTCTCCTCCAGGAATTTGATTTGGAAATTAAGGATAAGCCTGGAGTTCAGAATGTGGTAGCAGACCATCTCTCCAGAATAGAGCAGCATGAGCCTCCTCTGATCCATGCACCTATCACAGAGACCTTCCCTGACGAAGCCATCTTAGCAGTGGATTCCCTTCTTTGGTATGCTGATATAGTCAATTACCTCGCCTCTGGGGTAATACCTTCGGATTGGACGAAGAATCAGAAAAACAAATTCATGTTGACCATCCACTTTTACCAATGGGAGGATCCTCTTTTATTCAGGGAAGAAGCGGATTGCATTTGGCACAGGTGCATCCCTCAGAAGGATCAATCTAGTGTCCTCAAGCATTGTCACTCGCTCGAATCTGGTGGACATCACTCTGGAGATCGTACGGCAGCAAAAGTTCTTCAGTGTGGCTTCTGGTGGCCTACAGTAATCAAGGATGCAGCAGAATTCGTCAAACGATGTATTGACTGTCAGAGACTGAAAGGTACACTCAATGCAAAGGATTCAATGCCCCTGAAAATTATTCAGATAGCAGACGTTTTTGATGCATGGGGCATCGACTTCATGGGACCTTTCCCTAACAGTCAAGGTTTTGAGCACATCCTTCTTGTTGTCTGATAACCGCAAATTATCGAGGGTCTAAATACGTCGTTGTGGCGACCCACAATAAAATGTGATTAATCAACAATGAACCCACAATCAAATATCAAACAATGAAAAACAAGTGTGGAGTCAAATTTATTTTTAACCCTGCACAAATGGTGTATAGTGACAAGTATGCAGAGAGTTCGAACACAGGGAGCAAACAGGGTAGTTCAAAAATTGTGCTCAAGTGTGCGTATGTGAAGTGTCTACACTAAGCAAGCAAGCAAATACAATTTTGTGGGTTTTTAATTTTTAAATTTTTTTTAATTTAATTTTTGATTTTGTATTTTGCTTTTTAATTTTCTGATTTTTATAATTTTATATTTTATATTTTTCTTTTTCTTTTTTCAATATTGGAATTTAAAGACAATGGAATAAAAGACAAGGTAAAATATTTATAAAACTAAGTAAAAATTACCAAAAATTCAGAAAGAAATTGTTTTTGATATTTTTATGATTTTTTACTGTTTTTGTGATTTTTGGGGATTTTTCAAGGTGTTTTTGATATTTTTTAAATAGCAAAACAGGGCAAAACAGTGAAATATGTGCTGGCTGTGAGTAAAATGGGATTTAAAAATAGCAACCAGTAACCAAAATTTTTCACACTATTTTTCAAATAAAAGGAACAAAATAAGGAACACACAGAACCTGAGTTTGTATTTTTTTAGAGTTTTCCTTGATTTTATATATTTTTTTGAAGTTTTTGAGTGTTTTTACATTTTTAGTGTTTTTCTTTTGATATTTTTAGTGATTTTTGGACTGACACTAAAATAGGATAAAATAGACACTATGGAATTTTTTTGGAATTTTTAGAGATGGTTTAATATTTTTTTGGCATTTTCTAAGCTAGACAGTAGAGAAAAAGCTTGTTTTTGATTTTTAATAAATATGAAAATAAAATAAAATCAAAAACTAAAATGATAGCGTGAAAGTACACGTGTCCAGGAACTAAACCCTATTCTTGTGGAATTTTTGAACTTAAGATGATAGGGTAAATAAATACAACAAGCATCCAATCAAAACAAGGCCTGGCAGGAGTATTTATGCAATTTCTCAAACATCCAAGGGCATACATGCAGTTTTCCACAAAAATATATATTGAATATTCAATTCATAGCTCCAAAAACTAATTACAAAAACCGCCTGGGTCTCTTGAAAATTTTCCCACCAGGGCGCGTGACTTGCACGCGCCTGGCGAGGACTGAAATGTAATATCTCAAAACCCTGGGGGCCTACATGCAAAATATCCAAGAGGTTTACCCGTGATATGAAAGTTTTAGTACTAAAACAAAATACACAAATGACCGAGGGTATCCTTGCAAAATGCCCACACCTCACGTGTACAGGTCACGTGAGGTGACGTGGCGAAGGACCTGGGTGCAAATACATAAAGCTTGGGGGTCTTTGTGCAAATATTACAAAAATATTACACTACAGACAAAAGTTTAAATACTAAATAATAAATACAAAAAGGCGTGAGGGTGTAGATGCAAAATACCCTCGATGCGTGATCCGACGGCGATGAAGGAGCCACTTAGACACGTGGCGCTTGATGAACGGCTGATGACGCTTCGTGGATCAGCGGCTACGATTAGATCTCCCAGAGAAGATCAACGGTCGAGGCGTGGCGAGATCCAACGGTTGCTGATTGATCTGGAGGAGGTGCCCTGATCGGACGGTGGCGAAGCCGGCTGGAAGAACACGGCGGAGCTCCGGCTGTGCGAGATTCCTCGAGCTCCTCCGGCCGACTCCGATGGCTTCTGAGCTTCAAAATTGGACCGGAGCCTCCTCTGGTCGTCCTCTATCTCCTGGGGGCGTCAAAAAGCCACGGCGGAGGCCGTGGTGCTCTTTTTCAATCCGACCCACCACTTTTTTTTGGAGTTCTTTTTGCATTTTTTTTCTTTTTTTTTTCTTTCTCTTCTTCTTTTTTTTTCTTTTTTTTTCTAAGTGCATCTGTACAACATATCTACATGGTGCAGCATATATACAAGAAATTTTCCTCTTGAGCCAGTAGACTATCCCTCTTTTGAAGCTTTATTGCAACCCACGGCTTCTGTCTTTAGCCTTCATCACCACTAGACCAAGTTGAGGTGCACTTCCTTCACTATAAGAAGAAGAGAGGTTCCGCCTAGAAGTACTACCCTCATATGCTACCCCAAGCCAAAGGAAACTGCCTCCTCATCACCTCATCCGTGGAGAGCTATGTGAAAGGTGCAGGTGTCCAAGTTAGGTCATTATCAACAAGAGTCGTGCGTGTGCTCCGAAATACTCTACTTAGGCAGTCAAGAATCCGTTGAACCAAGTCCCATGATCCTCAAAGAATTAAGTCAACTAGACCTGAAGTACCTCAAACCCAGTTCCTATAAGGTTCCTGTTATTAGGTAGATTTTAAGGTCCAATCAAGCTCCAATCTCCGGATTTTACTTAGACTTGTTCAACTATCAAACTCAATCCGAAAAATGCGAATGCTATGCAATGCAAGAAAATATTTTTGTGATGCAATTTTCAAGATGTTTTGAACTTTTTATGGATTTTTGAAAAGATGATGCATGCGTATGCAGATGCATTTTTTTGTATTTTTCAAAAAGATATTTCAAATGTTTTTGGATTTTAGTTTTGCAAATGTTTTTGGGATTTTTGAAAACAAAAAGTTTTGGCCGAAAATTAGGTGAAAACTATGTACACGGGAGTGCTTCTTATATATACAAGAAGTGGATTATTAAGAATTTACAAGAGTAAGTGATCAATTTTATAAATACATATAGTGGATTTTGGTGTGATGTAGGTATTCCTCAAACTTATTTGTCACAAGGTTTTTCAAACAATTTTTGAAAACTATAGTTCAAAATAATTTTTACAAACATTTTACAAACATGTACACACATTTGAAAATCATTTTGCAAAGGTTTTCAAAACAGTATAGATAGATTTTTCAACATATTTTTGCAACCATTTTTCAAACCATTTGCAAATCATTCTTCAAATATTTTATTTCACACAAAGAAAAGAAATTTTACAAACCACACATTTTTACACAGGTTGAAAACTTGTAACAAAACATTTTCAAAATAGTTTTCAATAGATGTTCACAAAGGTTTTCAAACTATTTTTCAAACATTTTGCAAAAAACATTTTCACCTGATTTATTAATCAGTAATTACAAAAAGAATTTGAGGAATAAAACACCTTTTTATTAAGGAATTTTAATGAATTTTAAAGAATTATTAGCCATATTAAGAAAATACGAAAGTACGAGTTATGGCTAAAGTATATACGCAGTATATACGACCCCCCTATACTTAGCTTGAGCTATGTACTCATAGATCGGAGAGAAAAGAGAAGACATAACTCGTACTAAGTATAGGCAAGTCTAAAGAATGAATGAATCAGTGAATGAGAAGTTGACCGTCCCCCCTATACTTAGGATCAAATAATCCTAAGTATAGCAGACTGTACACAACGCAGGGAGGGTCAAGGGTGGGAATGAACAGATCATACTCAGATTGTCTCCCCCTATACTTAGGGTAAGATACCCTAAGTATAGACAAGAAGAGGAGACAATGGAGAGGATCAAAGACTGGAAATACTCGGGGTGCACACCCCCCTATACTTAGGACAAAGTACGTCCTAAGTATGGAAAACTGTCTACAAGGGCGGCACCTTTTTGATAGATAAAGAAGATAGAGATGGGAAAGAAGAAAAGAAGAAAATGCATTAACAGATGAAATCGTGATATGAACAGATGGATCTGTACAACGAAAGATGGAACTGATCACCGTGTATGAGATGCAGATGATGTGAGTCAAAGAGTACATCTCATACCACAAGAATGGGGGCAACATCAATGGTCGGCGGATCATGATCAAGATATAGTTTCAGGCGTTGACCATTGACGCGGAAGGTAGAGGAAGATGACGGTTCGGATATGTCGATGCTGCCATTGTCATATACCTTCCTGACCACATACGGACCTTTCCACTTGCTCTGCAACTTCCCTGGAAATAATTTCAGCCTGGAATCAAACAACCATACTCTCTGATCTGGCTCAAACTGTTTATGGCTGATATGCGAATCATGCCATGTCTTCACTTTCTCTTTGTACTGTAGGCTGTTCGAAAAGGCTGTGTCTCTCAGTTCTTCCAGGGCTGCCAATTCTGCTCTTCTCTGGTCTCCTATACTCTCGGGATCCAAAAGCAACTCAGTGACTGCCCAAAATGATTTGTGCTTGATCTCCACTGGCAGATGGCACGGCTTGCCATAGACGAGACGAAAGGGAGATGTCCCCAATGGATTCTTGAAAGAAGTCCGATAGGCCCACAAGACCGAGTCCAAAAGCTGTGACCAATCCTTTCGGTCTGGGCGGACAACTTTCTGCAAGATAGTCTTTATCTCCCGATTCGATACTTCGGCAAGACCATTAGTCTGAGGGTGATAAGGAGTGGCAACCCGATGGTCAATGCCGAACTCGTCTGCAAGGGCCCTGACTTTGTCATTGATGAAGTGAGACCCCCCGTCTGAAATCAAGACTCTAGGTACCCCGAACCGTGAAATGATATTTTTCCTCAAAAATTTGCAAATGGTTTTAGCATCTGCGGCTCGGGCGGGGATGGCCTCAACCCATCGGCTGACATAATCCACAGCGAGCAAAATATGCTTGAATCCCTGACTCTTAGGAAATGGGCCCATGAAATCAATCCCCCATGCATCAAAAACCTCACAAAAGTGAATGGGTTGCATGGGCGTCATGTCTCTCTGTCCGCAGGTTCCCATTTTCTGACAGTCAGTACATCTCTTCACGAACTCATCAGAATCCTTGAAGAGAGTAGGCCACCATAGGCCGTATTGAAGCACCTTCTGTGCTGTCCTTTTTCCAGAATGATGTCCTCCTGCCTCAAGCTTGTGGCAATATGTGAGGACGCTTTGCTGCTCTTCTTGAGGAATGCACATCCTCCAGATACTATCCCCTCCTTCATGATAAAGGACGGGATCCTCCCAATGATAAAACTTGGCCTTGGCTAGGAAGGTCTCAAGTTTCTGTCTGGGCCAACCCTGAGGGACTGTCTTGGCAACAAGATAGTTTACAAAGTCAGCATACCATGGGAGTGAGGTGACAGCCAAGATCGCCTCATCTGGAAATGTTTCTGTGATAGGTGCGCTGGGCTCAGATTCCTCAAGATTCTCCAACCTGGAGAGATGATCCGCCACCACATTCTTGACTCCAGGCTTATCCTTAATCTCAATATCAAATTCCTGGAGTAGAAGGATCCATCTGGTAAGACGTGCTTTGGCATCCTTCTTAGCCATTAAGTACCGGATGGCGGTGTGATCAGTGTAGATGGTCACTCTAGATCCGAGAATGTAAGATCGATACTTATCAAGAGCGAAGACTACGGCCAGCATCTCTTTCTCAGTCACAGTGTAATTCCGCTGAGCGGCATCCAAAGTCCGGCTGGCGTAGTGAATGGAAAAAGGTAATCCATCCCTCCTCTGTCCGAGCACAGCCCCAACGGCAAAATCTGAAGCATCCGTCATGATCTCGAATGGGAGAGACCAATCGGGTGGCTGAAGGACAGGAGCTGAAACAACCATATTTTTGAGAGTTTCAAAAGATTCAAGACACTTATCATTGACAATAAACTCGGTGTCTTTTGTCAGCAAGTCAGTGATCGGTCGGGCAATTCGACTGAAGTCCTGAATGAACCGTCGGTAGAAACCGACATGCCCCAGAAAAGACCGTAACTGACGCAAGTTGGACGGTGGATTGAGTTTTCTGATGATATCCACCTTAGCCGGATCGACCTCCATGCCCTTGTTGGAGACGATATGACCAAGGACCGTCCCTTGAGTCATCATGAAATGACTCTTCTCCCAGGATAAGACAAGATTGACCTCAATGCAGCGCTTCAGAACACGGTCTGGGCAGTCAAGACAAGCGTCGAACCCATCGCCATAGACCGAGAAGTCATCCATGAAGACCTCTAAACAGTCACCCACCATGTCCGAGAAGATGGACAACATGCACCTTTGGAATGTCGCAGGAGCGTTACATAGACCAAAGGGCATCCGTCTGAAAGCATACGTCCCAAACGGACAGGTGAATGTCGTTTTCTCCTGGTCTTCGGGCGCAATGGCCACTTGATTATATCCAGAGTACCCGTCAAGGAAACAGTAATGACTCTTCCCAGCTAGCCGCTCGATAATCTGATCAATGAAGGGCAGCGGGAAGTGATCCTTCTTGGTGGCCTCATTCAATCGTCTGTAGTCCACACAGACCCTCCAAGAAGTGGGTACTCTGGTAGCGATCTCCTCTCCAGACTCATTGACAACTGTAGTGATACCCGTCTTCTTGGGTACCACATGTAGCGGACTCACCCATTTGGAGTCGGAGATGGGATAGATGAAATCGGCGCTCCACCACCTTGAAATTTCTTTCATGACTACGTCTCGAAGATTCGGGTTCAGCCGTCGTTGGAACTCACGCGACGGCTTAGCGTTATCCTCAAGATAGATGTGGTAAGAGCAAAGATTTGGGCTCAGCCCCTGGAGATCAGCTATACTCCAACCGATTGCCTTGCGGTTTCTTTCAAGAACCTCCATCAGACGAGATTCTTGTTCTCCAGTCAAATCTGCTGAGATAATGACTGGGTACATTTCTGGCTCACCCGCAAGGAATCTGTATGTCATCGACTGCGGCAGAGGTTTCCGTTCTGGACAACTGGGAGGTGGCAGATCTGGCTTCTGATATGTCTGTGTAAATGCTACCAGGTCTGCATGGGAGAACTCTCGCTCTGCATGAATTTCAGACGAAGGGCGGCCTGCTGAATCATTTATAAACTGCACTGGCTCGCACTCTGTCGTGGCTGTCGGCTCAGAAGGAATCAGACAAGGCAAATAATCATCAAAGTCATCCCAGTCAATGTCTGAATCTGAGGGATCTGAAGAATATGAACATGATTGAAATTCCTCAGCACCACTCATCACAACACTGTCAGCCTCAGATATATCCTCATCCAGGGATGTGCTCTCCCAGCTCTCGATTGCCATGAGCTTGAGATATAGTGAATCTGTAGGCAAGGCGAGGGCCGGCGCTACGGGATCTTTCCAGTTGGATTCATCATCAGTTATCTCGAAATCACAAACCTGGTGGATGTCTAGCTCCTCTTCTGTCATCTGCTCGGCTTCGCTGGATTGCTCTGGTTCACCTAAGCGATCCGCCTTGCTCCGCGGTCCCTCGCAAGAAGACAAGAAAAGAGACGGTCAGATAGCTCAACATGATATAACAAAAATGTAAGAGATGGAAAATAATGCTATGGTAAACAATCACACAATCAAACAAAATGTGAACTACTCGCTGTTGCTCCCCGGCAACGGCGCCATTTGATAACCGCAAATTATCGAGAGTCTAAATACGTCGCTGTGGCGACCCACAATAAAATGTGATTAATCAACAATGAACCCACAATCAAATATCAAACAATGAAAAACAAGTGTGGAGTCAAATTTATTTTTAACTCTGCACAAATGGTGTATAGTGACAAGTATGCAGAGAGTTCGAACACAGGGAGCAAACAGGGTAGTTCAAAAATTGTGCTCAAGTGTGCGTATGTGAAGTGTCTACACTAAGCAAGAAAGCAAATACAATTTTGTGGGTTTTTAATTTTTAAATTTTTTTTATTTAATTTTTGATTTTGTATTTTGCTTTTTAATTTTCTGATTTTTATAATTTTATATTTTATATTTTTCTTTATCTTTTTTCAATATTGGAATTTAAAGACAATGGAATAAAAGACAAGGTAAAATATTTATAAAACTAAGTAAAAATTACCAAAAATTCAGAAAGAAATTGTTTTTGATATTTTTATGATTTTTTTACTGTTTTTGTGATTTTTGGGGATTTTTCAAGGTGTTTTTGATATTTTTTAAATAGCAAAACATGGCAAAACAGTGAAATATGTGCTGGCTGTGAGTAAAATGGGATTTAAAAATAGCAACCAGTAACCAAAATTTTTCACACTATTTTTCAAATAAAAGGAACAAAATAAGGAACACACAGAACCTGAGTTTGTATTTTTTAGAGTTTTCCTTGATTTTATATATTTTTTTGAAGTTTTTGAGTGTTTTTAAATTTTTAGTGTTTTTCTTTTGAGATTTTTAGTGATTTTTGGATTGACACTAAAATAGGATAAAATAGACATTAGGGAATTTTTTTGGAATTTTTAGAGATGGTTTAATATTTTTTTGGCATTTTCTAAGCTAGACAGTAGAGAAAAAGCTTGTTTTTGATTTTTAATAAATATGAAAATAAAATAAAATCAAAAACTAAAATGATAGCGGAAAGTACACGTGTCCAGGAACTAAACCCTATTCTTGTGGAATTTTTGAACTTAAGATGATAGGGTAAATAAATACAACAAGCATCCAATCAAAACAAGGCCTGGCAGGAGTATTTATGCAATTTCTCAAACATCCAAGGGCATACATGCAGTTTTCCACAAAAATATATATTGAATATTCAATTCATAGCTCCAAAAACTAATTACAAAAACCGCCTGGGTCTCTTGAAAATTTTCCCACCAGGGCGCGTGACTTGCACGCGCCTGGCGAGGACTGAAATGTAATATCTCAAAACCCTGGGGGCCTACATGCAAAATATCCAAGAGGTTTACCCGTGATATGAAAGTTTTAGTACTAAAACAAAATACACAAATGACCGAGGGTATCCTTGCAAAATGCCCACACCTCACGTGTACAGGTCACGTGAGGTGACGTGGCGAAGGACCTGGGTGCAAATACATAAAGCTTGGGGGTCTTTGTGCAAATATTACAAAAATATTACACTACAGACAAAAGTTTAAATACTAAATAATAAATACAAAAAGGCGTGGGGGTGTAGATGCAAAATACCCTCGACGCGTGATCCGACGGCGATGAAGGAGCCACTTAGACACGTGGCGCTTGATGAACGGCCGATGACGCTTCGTGGATCAGCGGCTACGATTAGATCTCCCAGAGAAGATCAACGGTCGAGGCGTGGCGAGATCCAACGGTTGCTGATTGATCTGGATGAGGTGCCCTGATCGGACGGTGGCGAAGCCGGCTGGAAGAACACGGCGGAGCTCCGGCTGTGCGAGATTCCTCGAGCTCCTCCGGCCGACTCCGATGGCTTCTGAGCTTCAAAATTGGACCGGAGCCTCCTCTGGTCGTCCTCTATCTCCTGGGGGCGTCAAAAAGCCACGGCGGAGGCCGTGGTGCTCGCCGGTGGCGGGCGGAGCTGGTGGGCTGCGTCTGCTCCGGCGAACTCCAAAACTCGCCTCCAGGTGTCTTCGCTTGTGCTTTGACCTGCAAGAATGGTCAACGGGTCCAGGGCAAACTGCCTGGACCCTTGGAAGGTCGGGGAGAGGTGCTAATCGCGATGGAGATGCACGGCCGGAGGTGCGCTCCGGCCAAGGTGCTTGGTTCGGGGATTGGGTCGATTGAACTTCGAAATTTTTTGGGGTTTTCGAACCTTAGGCTAACAGGAATAAAATGACGCCAAGGAATGAGCGGGGTGCGCCCTCAATGGCCGGAGCCAGAGGGAAGAAAGAATCCTCGACCGGCGACTTTGCGGGAGGTGGTGGAAGCGCCTCCGACCTCGACTGCCTTGGCTGATGGCTTCGTGATGGAGCTGTCACCTCCAGGAAGCGCTGGAGCTCGGAGTAGGCGCGAGGGGTGGACCGAAGGTGTTCGAATTCGAATCGAAAGGTGAGGGGTTGATTTTAAGTGGGTTGACCCGAGGTTGCAGGGGTCCAAAGACCAATGATTCTGGAGCGTTTCAGTGATGCAATCTCCAAGGAAATCACAAGGCGGGCAAGGTGGTTGGTGGGGGAAGGAGATTGCAGAAGGGCGTGAGGCAAAATAGTGAAAGGGTTGGCTGGGAAAAAGCCAAGAAATCGGCTCAAAAACCAAGCCTCTGACGTCGCACATGGGGAAGGACGGCCAGTTGACCGGGGTCAACTGGGACCGTCTCCTGATTGGTCCACGTGGACCAATCAGGAAAAATCCTGGATAAATGTTTTATAAATTCAATAAGAAATAGAAAAAGGCCGAATTTAATAACAGTCATAAAATAAAAAATGCTTAAAATTTTATGTAGTATTTTATTTTGATTTTTAGTTAATTTTATGAGTTCTATTTTTATAAGTTACCTTTTTAACCCTATATAGGTATAATACCTACATATTGCATCTTTTTATTTTTATTTTGTATATTTTAATTGTATTATTTTTGTTTCTTATTTTGTAAAATTGTAGAATACGTTTATACACCTAAATATATTTTTATTTTATTTTTCTGATTTATTATGTATAATTAATAAATTATAAGAGTGTTTTGTACAGGTATATGTATAGGCAGTATACCTATGTATCCTTTATACAAGTATTTTTATTCTTGTATTTTCTTTGCATTTTATTCTGATTTTAGTACACATATGTATTACAAGTAATATTTACATAATTATAAAAATATAAAAATGAATAAATAACGAATAAAGAATAAATTGAATATTTTATTCAGTACAGGCATACAATAGGGGTCCACAACTCAACTTTCAAACCGTAGCTCCGCCAAATGCGAAACCACCGCCATTGGATGGATTATTTTATTCTATATACAATTAAAGGTGAGTTTGCTATATTTGGAGTTGTCAGTTGTGAGATACGGGTCTGAAAGTTGGGATTCTGGATATTTATTCAGACCATAACTTTTTATCTGTACATTATTTTTCTGTGAAATCAATTTTGTATTTTTCTTTATAAAATTATCTACAACTTTTGTGTATAAAGTTTCTTTATTTGATGTATAAAAAGTGGAACCAAAAATAGGTCCCAAAATGAATAAAGAATGAATAGGTATTTTATCTGTATTTCTGACCTTATCTCCCCCTACTTTATTCCTTGTCGACCTATTCATCAAGATGCCTAGGTCTCGGGGTTTTGGGTCATAAAATATTTACAACATTTTATTCTTTTTCTTTTCTTTATTTATTCTATAATTTTGGCTTTAATTACAGTATTTTATACACTAATATAATGCACATGCATGAATGCTAAGACGATGATTTTAATGCTATTTACAGGCATTTGCTAGGGTTTTTGGTGCCAAAATGATAGAATAAAGATGATGAAATGTGGATTCATCACTGTCAACTACGTGAGTCGTTGGGTTGAATCTATCCCCGCTTGAGCCGCCGACAGCCGAACCGTATGCCAGTTCCTGAAGAAGAACATCATTTCGCGGTTCGGGATACCGAAAATCCTCATATCAGACGGGGGTAGCCACTTCATTAACAAAGAGGTTAGGAAGTTAACGAAGGAGTACGGCATCGACCATCGTGTCGCATCTCCTTATCATCCTCAGACCAATGGCATGGCAGAGTTATCAAACAGAGAAATCAAGACTATCATGCAGAAACTGGTTAGGCCAAACAGAAAAGACTGGTCCCAACTCTTGGACTCGGTCCTATGGGCTTACAGAACTGCCTACAAGTCTCCCTTGGGCATGTCGCCCTATCGTCTTGTATATGGGAAGCCGTGCCATCTGCCAGTTGAATTAATTCACAAGTCTTTATGGGCAGTTAACAGTTGCAACTTGGACTCACGTAAAAGTGGTCAGAAAAGAAAGGATGATCTGAACAGACTCTTGGAATTCCGAGACTATGCATACGATAACACATTGATGTACAAGGAGAAAGTGAAACGCTGGCATGACCGGCACATCAGACGAAAGACCTTTGACGTTGGACAGAAGGTGTGGTAATTTGATGCAAAGTTGCGGATATTCCCGGGCAAATTAAAGAGTAAGTAGACAGGGCCATTTCGAGTTTGTGAAGTGCGTGACAACGGAAGTATTGACATATCAGAATTGTCCCCTGACGCACAACCCTTCGTCGTCAACGGTCAACTACTGAAGCCTTATCTCGAACCAGATGCATTCTTGGCCATTGTAGACTCTATTCGGCTAGTGCACCACGAAGACATCTCCACAACCGCTGCAGCATCAGAAGATTCAGACGATGTACTCCAAGAACTGTTTATCTGATTTTATTCTTTTCTTCTTTTCCTTTTCGGTCTTCTTTGTGTATCAAAAAAGTGTCGTCCTTGTAGACAGTTTTCTATACTTAGGACGTACTTTGTCCTAAGTATAGGGGGATGAGCACCCCGAGTTTTCATTTCATTGCGATCCTCTCCATTGTCTCCTCTTCTTGTCTATACTTAGGAATATCTTACCCTAAGTATAGGGGGAGACAATTTGAGTACGATCTGTAGATTCCCACCCTTGACCCTCCCTGCTTTTTGTACAGTCTGCTATACTTAGAATTACTTGATCCTAAGTATAGGGGGGACGGTCAACTTCTCATTCATTAATTTCATTCATTTATATTCTTTAGATCTGTCTATACTCAGTACGAGTTATGTCTTTGCTTTTCCTTTCGATCTATGAGGACATAGCTCAAGCTAAGTATAGGGGGGTCGTATATACCATGTATATACTATAAGCCATAACTCATACTGAAAAATAACTCATACCTCGATATAAAATATAGTATGAAAAGTAGTTCTATAATAATGAAAGATGATTGTGAGCTCCTCATACTCTTTGTACTTGTACTGATCATTAAATCATAAAAAGCGTTCTGTGCAAAAAGTTTTCTTTGAAAAACCTTGTTAAAATTGTTTGAAAAATAGTGTGTACAAATATTCAACCTTTGAAAAATCAGTTTTGTGTGTAAAAATTTATTTTCTTGAGTGAAATCAAAAGGTGTGAAAATCAGTATGCAAATGATTGTAAAAATGGATTGTCAAATTGTTTTGAAAAACCTATCTATGCTGTGTAAAACCTATTGCAAAAATCATTTTCAAATGCGTGAACATGTTTGTCAAATTAGATTGGACTATAGTTTTCAAAACTCTTGTGAAAATGATTCTTGAATAAGTCTGAGGAGTCTGCACGAAAATCTCTCATACAAAAAAATAAGAATAAATCCGACTAAAGCTTATAAGAGCCAAAACCATAGTATACATCAAATACAGTTTTTCTTCTTTTGTATATATTGATTAATAAATCAGGTTAAATACCTATACAGTAGGATTTGAAAAATAGTGTGAACTGTCTGTAAAATTTGCTGTGAAATGTTCTTAACCTGTGTAAAATTGTTTGGATTGCAAAACTTTTCTTTGTGTGGAATAAAGGATTTGAAAAACCTATGTGCAAATGTTTTGAAAATTGTTTGTCAAAATTATTGTGGAAAATGTATATATGTAGTGTGAAAAATCCTTGCAAAAATAGTTTTCAAATGTGTGTAAAGGATTGCAAAAATTATCGTGTACTATAGTTTGTAAAAATTATTTTCAAAACTAGATACGAGAAATAAAAACATCATGACAAATATTTATAAATTGTGAATAAGATACATAAAATTCTTTCTGAATAACCTGAATAAAGTATTTAATCAAACCTGTAAAGCCTTTACCTTTTGTAAATAGGGTGGTACGCCCGTGTAAATAATTGTTGATACCTTTGTATGTGTCAAGCTTTTTGTGTAAAAAGATTCTTTGATTCTTGTAAACTCCTTGTGAAAAATTGCATCATTCATTGTGCATAGCATGAGCATACCATTCATATTCTTTTTGAGTGAGCTTGATGATTGAATCAGTCCAATAAAGTCTCAAATTGGAGCATGGTTAGACCTTACCGCACCTAACTGCACTGGAACCTTATGGGAAATAGGTTTAAGGTACTTCAGGTCTATTCAGACTTAATTCTTTGAGAAAGCAGGGCTGGGTTCAAGTCACCTCAGTGGACTAACTAGAACTTTTCGAAACACACGTATGACTCTTGTCGGCCGTGAACTAACTTGGACACTTGCACCTTTCACTTGGCTCAACTCAGTTGGAGTGGCGAGGGGGTTGGATTTGCCAGTCTGAGACGCACACGAGTGGAAACATTCGTCCTCATCTAGGGAGGGAAGTGCACCCCAACCTGGTCCAGTTTCAATGAAGTCGAATGACAGGAGAGTGTCGGTTGCAATAAAGCTTCAAAAGAGGGATAGTCTTCTAGCTCAAGAGGAAAAAGTCCTTATGTAAATGCTGCTGTAAATAGTATGTTGGAAAAAAACTCCAAAAAGTGGACAGGCTTGTAAGAAAAAAATAAAAGTGCCTTCCGGAGTATGTATACACGTTGTACAGAAAATAAGCAAGCTTGAGCATCAAAGTTACACCATGTGAGCCTGCAGCTGGATGACTTGACTACACTGGTCTTGCATCCCAGGATAGGTAGCTACACTGACTACCGTCCATTCTTTTCTTCCCCTCCTCCTCTTGAGTTGGATGCTACTTGAACTTAGAAGGGAATACCTCGCTCCTCGACGGTAAAGGGCTGGATTGGGCAATCATTGGGTTGTCATTCTGGAGAAGTCAGTCCCTTTGTCATTACAGTTGGGGAGAGCCACCATCACTTACACCGTACAAGTCAGCTTCATAGTCATAAGGGTTTGCGTATGATGTAGGCTAGTTCTGGCCTGGCTATTGAGGATATTTGAACCGAGTTCTGTGACTCTCGAAGGCTGTTGTGTTTTAAATTTGATTCCCAGTCAGGTTCCACACACATTATCACACCAAGGTCTAACCTGTGCTCCAAATTCCGATTTTGTAAGGACAAGAGATTATACTGAAAGCTATCTTATTCACTTTATCTTTTTCTATTTTCAATTTCCTTTTTCTTTTCTTTTCATTTCTTTTTTGTACTTATTGCATAAGTATTTGCTAGGGACTAGCAAAGGCAAGTATAGGGGGTTGATGAACCTCCATTTCATCACCTTTATTCTGTGATTTTGGCCTCAAAAACCCCAGCAAATGCATGTAAATAGCATCAAATTGTACATAATAGCATTCATCATCCATTGTATTAATTATACATTAAATAAGGTGTTTAATGCCAAAATTATAGAATAAAGGGGAGAAAAGAAAAAGGAATAAAATATTGCAAATATTTTATGACCCTAACCCCGAGACCAAGACCAGCATGGAATTGGTCGACAAGGAATAAAGTAGGGGGAGATAGGGGCCAGTGTCCAATGAATACCTCATTTATTCATGCATTTATTTATGCATTTTTGACACCTATTTTGTACATAATTATTTATTCATAAAATAAAGAAACTTTGTTCATGAAAGTTGCAGACAATAATGTAAATAAAAATACAAAATTGAGTTTGTGTAAAAATAATACTCAGTGTACATTTTATACACAGAATAAAAAGCCAAAACCTCGACTTCACAGACCCATATCTTGCAAATAAAAACTCCAAATCACCCAAACTCATCTTTAATTGTATATAGCTTTCCAAGAACTATTTAATAAAATTGGTTTCATAATTTTTGGAGTCCATCTGCAAAAGTTAGGTTTTTGGCCCTCCTTGAATATAGTATTGATTAAAATATTCCATTTATTCATTATTCATGATTTTAACAAATTTATATTTTTAGAATTTTGAAAATAGTGTATATAATACATGTACATAGTAAAAGTAAAAGAAAACCAAAAATGATTTGTAAAATAAAATAAGTCTGTAAAATTCATAGACAAAATACCTATGTTATCCATTTATATATATATATAAAAGGGTTTTATTCTTTTGTTCTTCTATTCTTCTATATTTTTACAATAATGTATACATTATACATAAATAATTAAAAATGTAAATCCAAAGTAAAAATCAAGAAAATACATTAAATAAATGAAGTATACAAAATACATAGGTAAAATACCAAGAAGTATACCTACATACCTATTTATTTAAAAATGAAAATAAACTCATAAAAATTAAATAAAAATACCTTTATACTCACAAAAATAAATTCTAAATTTATAAAATAAGCCAATAAAATAATAAAATAAAATAAACAAATAAAAAAATTAAAAGATACAAAATACATGTAAATACACACACATACACTTTATTAAAATAAAACTATAATGAAACACTTCAAAAAAATTAAATAAAAATCGTAAATAAATACTACACGAAATAATACACATTTTTTATTTTATAAGAAAAAAATAATAAAATCATTTACTCAGTTAAATAAATCAATTTCGAATAAGATCTCCTATTTTGTCTTCTAGCGGTCGATCTGGACCAATGGGGCGCCAGCCCTTGTTGACCGCCTGGTCAACTGTCCCATCCAAGCTCTGGCGTCTCTGAACCATCTTTTCCCCGGATTTCATCCCTTTTTTACGGCCATCTCGTCCATCGATCGGGCTTGCTTTCTTCACAAGAAATAATCTCTGATGATTGCTGATACCCGCCGTTATCTCAGATCCACACCCGATACTCGTTGGATTGAGCAATAATCGCCGGTCAATAAGGCTCCAGGCCATTGTCTATAAATAAGAAGCTCCGCTCCCTTCCTAAAATTTGGCCAATTTTAATCCATCCAAAAGCCCTGATTTCGTTCCTGGGACGTTCCTCGTGACATGGGGAGTGCTCCAGCACCACGAATTGGCCGGAGGAAGGACGATTTTGACGCGGCGGAGCTCCGGCGTCCTTCCTGCTCCCTGGTGGCCCCCAGGTATAAGAGCTGCTTCTTTATCGCTTTTTAGTTAGGTTTTAATGTTAGCTTTTGATTCCAGTTGTTAGTTTAGTGTTTAGTTAATCAGTGTAGCTTAGCATCCAAAATTCGAAGTTCGCCGGAGCTCAGCTCCGGCGACTTCTTCACGGTGACCTCGACTGTATCCGACCGCCTTTCGCCTTCCATTTCATCCCCCATCATTTTCTCCATCGATCGCACATCTGTATTCAACCCAGGGACCTTTGGTCTTGGCGAATCGAAGCTCCACCTCCGCCTTTCGCCGGAGCTCCTCCGCCACACCTCATCTTGTGGCATAGCTTCAAAACCCGGGGTCGAGGAGGAAGCCCTCGCTTTCCCGGTTCTTCCTATGTAGGTTCAGCGAAGAAAGGAGTCCATCTAGGCTTGATTCAAGCCAGGAAGAGGTTCCTGGAGGTCTTGTCCTTCATCGACCTCGTCTGAGCCCTTCAGACCTCCAGGAGCCATGGCGCGACCTTCAGGAGATGTGGAAGACCTCCAGCCATGTTTTGAGCAACCCAGATGCGCGGGAGACGCCCGGAGGAGCCCAAGCTTCACGATCGAAGCTCGCCGGGGGCGAGCTTCTTCCCTGTTCTTCCGGTGGGCTCCAGCGCCGTCAGATCAGGAGGGTCGCCCCAGATTGAACGAGCACCGTCAGATGAAGCCTCGCATCCACCGTCCGATCAGCGGGGCTGATCTGATCTCAGCCATTATCTGCGAACCGATATCGGCCGACAGATACGTGACGCGTGTCAAGTGGAAGACGACCAACCATCGGATCAAGTGCCTGTTGGGGCTAAATTTCAGACACCTGCCCCCACCTTTTTGTATTTATATTTTAATGCTATAAATAAAAATCCCCGTTGTAAATACATTGTAAAATTTACAGAAGCCCCCCTGTCTTTTATGTATTTACATGTTAGTCCCTCCGCGCCTCACGTGCAGCACCCACGTGAGGCACGTAATTTTTGAATTTAAACCCCGTCGGGTTCTGTTAATTGTAGAACAACCCCAAAAATAAAAATGAATGTTTATTGTTGTAGTAGTATTTGCACTGATGCCCCTGAGAAACATTAAGTGCAGATATGCCCCTGCCATGATGTTTAATTGTTGTGTGCTTTGTCTATTTATTCCATGCCTCATCTTGATTTGAAAAATTTTTGCAAAAATGGATATAAGCTCTTGTTACCCTGTTCTTGCCCGCTATATTTCTAGTTTTTAAGTGTGTTATATTTTTGCATTTATTAAAAATCAAAAACATGCATTTTATTCCTTGACTAGTTTAGAAAATTCTTAAAAAATAGTAAAACACCTCGAAAAATTCCAAAAAAATTACCTATTATCTGTTTTAACTTATTTTAGTGCCAGTCCAAAAATCACTAAAAAACTCAAAAGGAAAAACTTAAAAATTCAAAAATACCCAAAAACTTTAAAAAAATGTGAAAATTCTAGAAAACCCTAAAAATTGCAAACTCAACTTCTGTAGGTGCTATATTTTATCCTTTTTCAATTAAAAATCATTGGGAAAAATTTTGTGGTTGTTTTGTATTTTTTATTTTTACTTTATCCCCAGCCAGTAGCTTCTTCCCTGTTTTCCCCTTATTTTTGCTATTTAAAAATACTAAAAATATTTTGAAAAATGCCCAAAGACCACAAAAATGGTAGAAAATCATGAAAATACTAAAAAGACTTTATTTCGGAATTTTTGACCATTTTTTGTATCTTTTTATAAATATTATATCTCCCCCTTCTATACATATTCCCCTATAAAAAAGAGAAAATAAAAAAATGCATATCTATATATATACCTATATATGACATTCTAAAAGTAAAATACAAAAAAATAATATTATCTATATATATAGAATGTATGTATTATATGCTTTATACCTACCCTCTAGGGATATATATATCTTGATACATTTATATTCTATAAATTATATATATATATAACATAACTTTATTATTAAAATAAACACAAAAAATGAAAAAAAATGAAAACCCACAAAAATAGACTTCACACAAGGATGAATCTGTGGTACATGCACATCATAGGCTATTGCATTTTTGTATTGCTCTCTGTGGTTCGACCTCTACATGCTTGTTCACTATACATTTTGTGGTAGAGTAATAAAGATTAATTCACATTTTTGGGACTTAATTCATGCATTCTTTTGTTGTGGGTTAATTGCTGACTAACCGATGTTCTGTGAGCGGTCACCTCAGCGACAACATAATTTTGACCCTCGCAAAATGTCCAGTTATCACAGATCAGGGAGAGCAGCAGACAGCTGATTTATCGGCACCTGAGTTTGGGTCTTTTGCCTTTGTAGAGACCATGGACAGTAGCGAGGAGCGCACCGAGGGTCCCAGAGGAGAGCAGACATACGTGTTGGACCAGGGTGCGATCAACAACACCATGTTAGCTTCCCTTGAGACTATGCAATGACAGATACGAGATCAGGGAGCTTTCATGGTGGAGATGCACAGAGAGATAGAGAGATTGAGAGCAAATAAAGATCAGCTGAGAGTCGATGGCGAGGGAGATGTACCAGATCAGCCTGAGGAGCCGGTCCAGCCAGCACCAGCCAGACACATGCGGGAGTTGCACAACCCCGGATTAAAACTTATACACCGGTGGATCATGCTTCCAGCTATCGTGGGGGACTTCAAGTTCCCCACACAGATGATTCAGCTTCTTCCCTGATTCCATGGGCTCGCGACTGAGGAGCCTCATCTTCATCTCCGGGAGTTCGAGATGATCTGCAGCACCGTCCACGATCAGCATGTGGATGAGGACACCATCAGGATGATTGCTTTTCCATTCTCCCTTGTTGATAGAGAAGCCAACTGGCTGAAGCATTTGGGGAGATTTGTTACCACCTGGGAGCAGCTCCGCACCGAGTACTTGAACAAGTACTATCACTCCGGCGGACGAATGCAGCGAGGGCCCTGATCAGCAACTTCTCCATGCTCCCCAACGAGCAATTCCATGAGGAATGGGAGAGGTTTCGAGAGCTCACAGACTGGTGTCCCCATCACGACATATCCAAGCCCAACCTAGTTCAGAGTTGTTTCTGCGGGCTTACACTGGAGCTGCAGGGGTTAGTGAATGCATCCTGTGGGGGCTCTTATTTCGCCAAGGATGAGGATCAGGTCTGGGCCATCTATGAGGAGATGGCCGAGAACTATACAGTGATGTCCCAAACCCGACTCTACACTCAGGGGAGACCCCAGCCACAGGTCGTGTCGTATCAGAGGATAGCACGGGTCGATGCCGGTCCTTCCACTTCATCAGCGACAGCAGCACAGGCAGAGTCGACAGCCGCCGACATGGGCATCATCAGCGAGAAGATGGACCGGATCGAGTTGATTGAGAAGAAGCAGTGCCAGGGCATGACGCAGATCAATCAAATGGCACAGTCGCTAAGTGACCTGAAGACACAGATCATGTGTCTCCAGGAGGCACAGACAGCTTCTCAGCCCCGTCTCAGGTCATGGGCAGACACCGGCAACAGCAGTTCGGCCCAGTCCTCCGTCCAGTAACGACAGGTTCACCATGTGCAGGCGGAGCACTACCAGCCACAGCCGCAGCAGTACGTCCAGTCGTCGCCATCTCAGGATAGCCAGATGGTGGTGTATCAACCGGACCAGCCCCTGGTAGTACCTCCCCCACCCTCTTATGAGCAGGAGTCGTTGATGGATGTCAACGGAATATGGTACGACCGACCCCAGCCCGCTATCCGACGAGACCATCCCGGATTCTGTTGGTCGGCCGGAGGCACCAGTTCCCAGCAGTAGCCTCCAGTTCAGGGTGGCCAGTAGGGCCAGCATCGTGAGCAGCACCAATAGCCCCAGTTCCCAGCACACCAGCAGCCATCCCACAACAGAGAGTAGTATGGTCCTCATCCCTATCAGCAGGGACAGCATTGGAGGCAGCAGCAGCCTCAGCAGCAGCAGTATCACTCACAGTACCCCTCTCACCCTCCTCCACAGTAGCTGCCTCAGTTTCACAGAGGCCACCCGTCAGGTTCTCATGGGCCGACCTATGAGAACCCCACCTTGGATGATCTAGCCCGCCTCATGTCCGAGCAGCAGACCACCTTATGACAGGAGATGGATGAGTTTCGCCAGGAGATGAGGGAGATTGTAAGAGGGAAGGCCACCATTCCTGCACAGATAGAGTCGAACCCGAACAACCTAAAGAGGAAGTCTGAGCAGGTAGAGTTCACTGAGATTACCACTCCTAGTGCTTCACTTGGTGATGTTTTTGCATACATATTTGATGCTGACTTTGTTACACTTAGGAGCGGTAGGATACCAGCAGGCAGTGCCTCGTCTGAGCGACAACCCCATGCCACTTCAGGAGCGCCAGACGAGGAGGAGAGTGGTGCTGATGCCGCTAGAGATGATGACGGTGACGCTAATGCCACCACGGATGTTGATCCAGCCGATGGTACTGAGGTCTCGCTTCACCATATGGAGGAGGTGGTACCGATGCCACCATACCAGTTGCTGAGCCCGAGCGTGGTACTGAGGTCGCGATTCCAGATGCCGAGGGTGGTACTAAGGCCACTATTTTTAGTTCTGCTAGTCCTGTTGTTTTCCCTTCAGTTCATGTATCTCAGGACATACCTTTGAATAAATAGAAGGGTTTATTATTTTCAGATCCACTTGTGTTGATTGATGATGTATGCGTGGATTCTGCTTTGCCTGAGCATTCCAGGCACGTTCCTAGTCCTTCATCTGAGAAGGACCCAGCAGTCCCCTTTCCCCAAGCACTCCACTTGGCTAAGGGGCATAAATAAGAAAATCAGAAAAAGTCCCACCAACTAAAGTTCCGCCAGCAGATGATGGACAGATTTCACATATAGCTGACTCTACAGGAGGCCTTGGAGCACATACCTCTCTTCCAGAGATCCCTCAGAGACAGGACCACAGTTAGGAGGAAGAGGCGGAACCACCAGTCAGAGATCCACGTGCTCACTCGCACTACATGCTTTGCAATTCAGAATCGTCTGCCAGCCAAGAGGCCAGATGTAGGAGCCCCATATGTCAGATGCCATATCCATGAGCAGAGGTTCGACCGCATTCCATTAGACAGTGATTCTTCGATCAACCTACTTCCGGCAGCCCTACTCGATCGCTTCGAGTTGGGCCCTCTACAACATAGCAGGACGATCCTTTAGTTTGCTGATCTATCTGTCAAGAGGCCTAAGGGGTTGCTAAAGGATGTTGTTGTCATGATTCAGGGCCTGAAATTCCCCATGGACTTCGTTGTGTTGGACGTGGAGATCCCTGAATCCGTGACTGATACTCCCATCATTTTAGGACATCCATTCTTGGCCACAGCCAAGGCAGTGTCCGATCATGATAGCGGGAAGGTATACTTTCGCGTCGAAGGCGAGAGTATACAAATAGAGACGGTCGAGGAGACTAGAGCCAGAGATTCAGCTTGCTCAGAGCCGACTTCCGATTCAGAGTAGATGACAGAGGCAGGGCGAGACATCCACCAGGACTGTGATTTTGTGATTACAGATGACGAGGCAGTTTGGGCAGACCCAGTAGCACAGGTCGTCCTCTCACCCTCAGAGTTCGCTGATGCATAGATGTTAGCAGAGGAGAGCTTGGAGAGCGCATTCCTAGTCCTGGATACATCTCAAGCAGCAGAGCCAGTTCCCGATCGTGAGGCATATTCTTCTTGTGATTCTGATACAGATCCCTCGAAGTCAGATATAGACTGGGCAAAGTTTGATGATTTGATACCTTGTTTGACTTCCATAGAGCCTACAGCTAGGGAGGAGGTTGATTCCATACAGAGCAAAGACACTCCAGCAGAGCAGCCTTCGCCAGATTCAGAGTGCCAGCGAGAGTTCTCATTCCCCATGCAGATTTGGTCGCATTCACTCAGACATTTCAGAGGCTAGATCCGCCAGCACCATGTTGTCTAGAGCTGAAGCCGCTACCGTCATTCCTGAAGTATAGGTTCCTTGCGGGCGAGCATAAGATGCACCCAGTCATTATATCAACAGATTTGACTGGAGAGCAAGAATCCCGTCTGATGGGGGTTCTTGAAAAGAACCGCAAGGCAATAGGATGGAGTGTAGCGGATCTCCAGGGGATAAGTCCAGCCTTGTGCTCCCACCATATCTATCTCGAGAAGGACGCGAAACCGTCGCGTGAGTTCCAGCGACGGTTGAACCCGAACCTTCGATATGTTGTCATGAAGGAGATATCGAAATGGTGGAGCGCCGATTTTATCTACCCCATCTCTGACTCCAAATAGGTCAGTCTGCTACATGTGGTGCCCAAGAAGACGGGCATCACCACAGTTGTTAGTGAGTCTGGAGAGGAGATCGCTACCCAGGTACCCACTTCTTGGTGGGTCTGTGTGGACTACAGACGATTGAACTAGGCCACCAAGAAGGATCATTTCCCGCTACCTTTTATTGATCAGATTATAGAGAGGATAGCAGGGAAGAGTCACTACTGCTTTTTGTACGGGTACTCCGGATACAATCAGGTGGCCATTGCGCCCGAGGACCAAGACAAGACCACCTTCACCTGTCCCTTCGGGACATATGCTTTTAGACGCATGCCATTTGGATTGTGCAACGCTCCTGCGACATTCCAGAGGTGCATGTTGTCCATCTTTTTGGACATGGTGGGGAAGTGCTTGGAGGTCTTCATGGTTGACTTCTCGGTCTACGGCAACAGATTCGATTCTTGTCTTGACTGCCTAGACCGCGTCCTCCAACGATGTATTGAGGTTCACCTTGTGCTTTCTTGGGAGAAGAGTCACTTCATGGTGACTCAAGGGATGGTGCTTGGCCATATCATCTCCAACAGTGGCATGGAGGTTGATCCGGCCAAGCTGGATGTCATTAGAAAACTCAATCCACCGTCCAACTTGCGGCAGTTACGGTCTTTTCTGGGGCACGTCGGTTTCTACCAATGATTCATTCATGATTTCAGCAGGATTGCCCGACCGTTGACTGATCTGCTAAAGAAAGACACCAAGTTCCTTGTTGATGATAAGTGTCTAGCATCATCTGAGACTCTCAAGAGTCTAGTTGTAGAGGCTCCTGTTCTCCAGCTGCCTGATTGGTCTCTCCCATTCGAGATCATGACGGATGCCTCCGATTTTGTCGTAGGGGCCGTACTGGAACAGAGGAGGGATGGAGTCCCCTTTGCTATTCACTACGCTAGCCGGACTTTGGATGCCGCTCAGCAGAACTACACCGTCACTGAGAAGGAGATGCTAGCCGTAGTATTCGCCCTAGATAAGTTCAGATCTTACATCATTGGATCTAGAGTGACCATTTACACTGATTATACCGCCATCAGGTACCTCATGGCAAAGAAGGATGCCAAAGCCAGATTGATCAGATGGATCCTTCTACTTCGTGAGTTTGATATAGAGATTAAGGATAAGCCTGGAGTCAAGAATGTGGTGGCGGATCATCTCTCCCGATTGGAGTTTCTTGAGAATTCTGAGCAGATTGAGCCTATTTGTGAGACCTTCCCAGATGAGGTGATCCTTGTTATTGCCTCTCTCCCATGGTACGCCGATATTGTGAACTATCTTTTTGCCAAGAAAGTTCCACAAGATTGGCCCAGGTAGAAACTTGAGACCTTCCTCACGAAGACCAAGTTTTACCATTGGGAGGATCCCGTCCTTTATCACGAAGGGGGGATAGCATCTGACGTCGGTGCATTCCTCAGGAGGAGCACCATAGCATCCTCACTTACTTCCACAAGCTTGAGGTAGGAGGACGTCACTCTAGAAGGAGAACAGCACAGAAAGTGCTCCAATCCGGCCTATGGTGGCCTACTCTCTTCAAGGACTCTGATGAGTTCGTGAAGAGGTGTACTAACTGTCAGAGGATGGGCACTTGTGGACAGCGTGATATGATGCTGATGCAACCCATACACTTCTGTGAGGTTTTTGACGCATGGGGCATCGATTTCATGGGTCCATTCCCTAAGAGTCAGGGATTCGAGTACATTCTGTTGTCCGTTGATTATGTGAGTCGTTGGGTTGAGGCCATCCCCGCCCGAACCGCAGATGCTAGGACTGTTTGTCGATTTTTAGGAAGAATATCATTTCACAGTTCGGGGTACCTCGAGTGTTGATTTCTGACAGGGGGTCTCATTTTGTCAACGACAAGGTAAAGGCCCTTGCTAGTGAATTCAGCATAGACCAGCGAGCAGCCCTCCATACCATCCTCAGACCAATGGTCTTGCTGAAGTGTCGAACAGGGAGATCAAGACTATATTGCAGAAGGTCGTCCGCCTTGACCGAAAGGATTGGTCATAGCTTTTGGACTCGGTCTTGCCATCAAGACGCCTTTGGGTACATCTCCCTTTCACTTGTTTATGGCAAGCCCTGCCATTTACCTGTTGAGTTGAGACATAGGTCACTTTGGGCAGTCACTGATATACTTTTGGATCCAGTGAGTGTAGGAGAACAGAGGAGGGCAGAATTAGCAGCCATGAGCGAGCTTCATGATACAGCCTTTTCGAGCAGCCTACAGTGTATAAGGAGAGAGTAAAGGAGTGGCATGATTCTCATATCAGCCACAAGCAGTTTGAGCCAGGACAAAGAGTATGGTTGTTTGATTCCAAGCTTCATTATTTCCTGGGAAGCTACAGAGCAAATGGAAGGGACCCTATCTAGTTCGAAAGGTACATGACAATGGGAGTATTGATATATCTGAGTTATCTTCTGATGCTACCTTTCGTGTTAACGGGCAGCGGCTCAAACCATGTCTAGATCATGAGCCGTTGGTCGTTGACGTTGCCCACATTCACTTTGCATGAGATGTGGTCTTTTTACTCACATCTATTGCACCTCACGCCTGATTATCACTATTCTTCCGACTTGTATAGATCCAGTTGTCCATATCACTCCATTCTTTAGTCCCACACCCCATCTTTATCTTATGATTATGTTATACTTAGGGTGTACTTTACCCTAAGTATAGGGGGTGTAGGACTCTCGGGTATTCTATTGATTCTTTCTACCTCTATTTTGCTGCCTATACTTAGGGATATTTTACCCTACGTATAGGGGGTAGACCCTGTACATTCTCCCACTCGGATTTCCCTTCATGTACAGCTTACTATACTTAGGGCCTGTTTGGTTGCAGGGTTGGGCAGGGTTGGCCCAACCCTAGTTACTGTTCACAAGGGTACTTCCTCCTCACAGATTACTATTCACCCCAGCCCAACCCAGCCCAACTCAACCTTGCCCAACACTGCAACCAAACAGGCCCTTAGGATTATTTGATCCTAAGTATAGGGGGAAACACCGAGTCCTCTTCATTCTATTCTTTGATTCGTCCTTTGTAGTATACCATTCCTTTTCACTTCCCTATATTAAGCACGAGTTTTGTCTTCTTCATCGCTCTTGATTCACTCTGAGGACGTCGTTCGAGCTAAGTATAGGGGGTGTCATATATATTTCATATATACTTTAGCCATATCTCATACTTTGTGTGAGTGTGTTAATAAATAAAATGGTTAAAAATTCAGAAAAATTAAAAAATTTTCCCTTGTACATAAAATTCTTCTTGCACATACATAGATATTTATAAAAATTATTTTTGTACAAATGACTGTAAAAATGATTTGAGTAAATAGTTTGTAAATATTTTTGATATCAAAATTATGTATATATACAAAATTTTTGTAAAATATTTTGAAAAATAAAAAGTTTGCAAAAACCTTGTGTAAATTTTTGTAAATACTTTGTAAAACTTTGCATTCATGCATACATCCATGTTTTCAAACATTTTTCAAAAATTTTGCACATTTTCAAAACTATTGTAAAAATTTGCATATTTGTAAATATTTGTACAGTTTTTCCAAATCATAGTTGACATTTAAACTGGCCTGGAATTAAATTGGAAAATAGAGCTTAGTTAAGACCTTAATCCACCTAATTATAAGAGGAACCTTATAGTGCTTAGGATTAAGACTTTTCAGGTCCATTGGGACTTCATTCTTTGAGTCCGCTAGGCTATGAGCATATATCATCTTGATAAGCCTAAGTAGAGCACATAACAACGCAAACATGACTCTCAGAGACAATGACTTTACTTGCACAAGCACTTTACACATAGCTCTCCACGGATGAGGTGGTGAGGAGGCTGTTTCCTTTGGCTTGGGGTGGCATATGAGGGTAGTACTTCTAGGCGGAACCTCTCTTCTTCTTATAGTGAAGGAAGTGCGTCTCAACTTGGTCTGGTGGTGATGAAGTCTAAAGATAGGAGTTGTGGGTTGCAATAAAGCTTCAAAAGAGGGATAGTCTACTGGCTCAAGAGGAAAAACTCCTTATGTATATATGTTGCACCATGTAGATATGTTGTACATATGCACATCGAAAAAAAATGTGCAAAGAAAGAAAAGCTCCAAAAAAGTGGTGGGTCTGATTGAAAATAAATTACCCACCGGACTGTATAGAGTCAAATAAAGCAAAGCTTATGTTTCACATGACCATCTCATGAAGCTTGCAGCGGGAGACTCAGCTACACTGGTTAGAGCTCCCAGGGATACATGTCTACACTGGTCATGGTCCATTCTCTTCTTCCCCCTCTTCTTGAGCCGGTTGTACTTGAACTTAGAAGGGAATACCCCGCTCCTCGAGGAAAGAGTTGCTAGACTGAGGCATTAGATTTACCTTGTTAAGGGGGGTTGTCGCTTTGTCATTTTTGAGGTGGGCGGCTACATATCACTTACACAGTACAAGGAAAGATTCAAGGTCATTAGAGTTTGTGTATATAGACTTGTTCTGATCTGGTTTGTTAAGGAGTCTTGACCATAGATTGGTGGAACTTAGAGGTTGTTGAGTTTTAAGATTAAGTCCAAATAAGGTTCCTATAAATTAATAATCCAAAGGTCTGACTGAGCTCCATATTTCCAATTTAATGAAGGAAAGTTTAATAATCAACCTTGATTTCCCGCCTTTTTCTTTCTCTTTTTCACTTCTTTTTCAAATAAGTGTTTGCTAAGGGACTAGCAAAAGTAAAGTATATGGGTGATGAATCCCCATTCATCGCTCTTTATTCTTTTATTTTAGCTAAAAACCTTTGCAAAATAACATGTATATGTTTGTAAAATATAATAATTGTCAAACTGCATGCTTTGTGTAAATAGCAATAATTAGCATGTTTTTGTGAAAAAATAAAAGAATAAAGAAATAAAGAAAAAGAGGAAATATTTAGAATAAATATTGAGTGACACGAACTCAAGAGAGGGCCAAGCATTGGCCTGACCGCAAAATAAAACAAGTAGAGAGAGATAGGGCCATTCATCATTGTACACATCTCCTTCTTGATGTTATATATTTTATTTCATAAAATAAATATATATATGTGTGTGTTTCTCACACTTTGTATATATGTCTAAAAATAAAAGAAAAATGAGAAAAATAAAAATAAAAATAAAAATAAAGATTAATTTCTCTCTCTCTCTCCCACCCTTGTATATACCATGTACACATGTACCTATATCTATTTATTTTATCCTTGTAAATAAACAATAAATAAAATAAAAATTTTTTTAATGTCCCAAATTTTATGGTGTAAATAATAAAATATAAAATTGGGATAATTATACAAAAATAAACTAATAAAAATAAAAATGTAAAATACCTATGTATTTATACATGTATATAATATAATATTATGTATATACATTAATTTATTATTCAAAAAAAATAAAAAATCACTAAAAAATAATTGGAAAAATAAGAAACATTTTTCTTATTGTAAATATCTTTAATTAAAATCATTTGTTGTTTTTAAATTAATTTATAAATAATTTTGGGACTGAGATTTTCTGATTGGTCTACGGGGGATTGTTGACCCCCGGTCAACTCCCCCTGGACCACATCCTTCGCGGACCCGGTTTGGACCCGATTCTCCAAATTTTCCTGGATTAATCCGATCACCATCTTCTAAAACCCCGGGCTCCGATTGAAGAGGCATGACCCACGATCCACGCCCGATCGTCTCATTAGGTATTCGTGCCTCGATCCGCGCGCTCCACTCCCATCTTTCTCAGATCTTTCCTAGTATAAAGCTTCACCTCCAGCTGCCTTTTCCCTCATCTTCGGTCTTCGTCTTCGACTCCCAGGACCTCCACTCCCTTGCCTTGAGTGACAGCAAGCTCGAGGGCGTGTTGCAGCGAGGAAGGAGATGCTCTAGCCCTAGATCCGGTGACCCACATCGCCGTGCTCCGCCACCGGCGAGCTCGAGCCTCTGGAGGTGTCGCTCCATCGAGGCGAGGACCCTAGGAGGTAGCAGACCTCTAGCACAGACGACTGCGACCATCAGGTAGACTCGTTAGCCTCTAGACCGTCGTAGATTTCCAATTTTCAAAATCCAACCACCGACGTTCACAGGCCATTCCACAACGCTCCGATCATTGATTCGCCCATCCGGCCACACCTACATCTTCACGAGACTCCTCTCCATCTTCTTCTCCCAGTCACTCACCTTGGTTCGCCCCGGAACTGGGTACCGACTCTCCTCCATCGTCGCTCGCCGGAAAGCATCGCCCCGACTCCCCCAATCACCCATTTCGCCCATCATCGGGTCAAGGCAGTTTGTCCTCGACCCAGCATTCTTCCTGTGTAGGTTTGAAGACAAAGGAGCCTCATCTGGAGACCCGACCATCGAAGAACAGGAGTCCAGGTCTCCATCGCGCCGGAGCACTCCGGTCGCTCCCAGCCTCATCGAAGCCCACCAACAGCTGCGGACCACCTTCAGCTTTGATTTCCCCATTCCGGCAGCATCGGAGGACGTCCCCACCGAGCACAGTGGTCGGGCGAAGTTCGCCGACGACCAGTTCATCTAGGACCCTCCACGACCGTTCGATCGACCCTCTCCGCCAATTCTGATCTCCACCGTCCATCTGCGGGAGGTTCGTAGACGTCCGATCCAACTGGGATCTGATCTGGGACGTCCATCGCCGAAGGGGGTACCAGGCAATCCTGCACCGTCTGATCTTACGTGGACCCCTCTCCAGCCGTCGGATCATAATAAAAGGGTATATTTCACTTAGACCCTTCATAGTTTAGCATTTACATTTCAATCCTATAAATATTTTTAGTAGTTGTTTTTAATTTGGATAATTGCATCTTGGACCTTAGAGTTTTCAAATTTGCATTTTAGTCCCTCCGATTGTGGTGCACGTGCTTCGACACGTGAGTTTTCTAGGCTATTTGCATGTATGGGCTTGGGGTTTAATGAATGTTATGGATTGAACTTTTGTTTAAATATTTGCATATATGCCCCTGTGCATACTGAATAGGAACTTGTGTTGAAATTAATGCGAAATTTACATTGAGACCCCTAAAGTTTCGCACGTGGTTTATTTAAGCCCTCGGAACTTATTTTCTTTGCAACTAGGTTCATGTGTGCTGTGCCTTTTTTATTTGGTTGAATAAAATATCAAATCAACTCCAAATCTATTGAAATTTGGACACTGGCCCCTGCCACTGTGTAAAATTTCAGTAATTTTTTGGGACATTTTTGCTTTGATTTTTCTATTTTTAAAAATTCAAAAACCTCTATTTTTGTTACTGTCTACATTTAAAAATCAATAAAAACATTAAAAAGACTAAAAAATTCTAAAAAATTAGTGTGTGATTGTTTTTGTGTCTTGTTACTTCAGTCCAAATTTTGCTTAATTTTGGATTGGTGAAAACCTTAAAAATTGAAAACCCCTAAAAAACTCATAAAAATCATTAAAAATTCCAAACAAAATCAGAAAAAATACAATTTCTTCTTCTGTAGTTAGAATTATATTTGTAGTTTTTCATAAAATAATCTCTAGATTTTTAGAGGTTATTTTTATATTTTTAAATAGCCTTTCAAGTCGGACTGCACAGTAGCTTCCTGTTTTTACCTTATTTTATTTTTATAAAATCAACAAAAAATATAAAAATCTGAGAGAATACCAAAAACACTTAAAAAATATAAAAATCAAAAATATTTTTATTGCAATTTTCTGTTGTGTTTTTGATGTGTTGAATAATTAGTTGATTGTTCTCTTTTTTAGCCTTTTTCTACATTTTCTTCATAATTAAAAAAAATCATAAAAAAATAAAAATTATAAAATCCACCAATAACATTTTCTTTCCTTTATTTTGAATTCTGACTACTTCGCAGGCTTTTTAAGCCTATCCGTGCTCCTTGAGTTCGACCTTGGTCGCTATACCAGGTTAAATAAAAATAGCGAGACCGCTATTCGATTTTAGTGATTGATTAGTTTATTTGGTGGTTTTAATTTTCTTGTTGATTGAGTTTCGAGGTCCGGGTCGCAACGACTCTGTATTTTTACCTTTACCCAGATCACGTCAGTTTTTCAATCATCATTATCGTCCTCGGTTGGAACCATCCACATTAGAAACTTTGATTTGTGTTCAAGATTGGTTGTGGGGTCTGGAAACATCAAATGAAGACGCTAATGATAATGAGTATTTGGTTGTTGCAGGTATGTTGGGTCTTTTATTAGTTCATAACGGTTCTTAACTTACAATTATTATTTATTGTCCATGAAAGTTTTATTTTTTTCTTTCAGTTGATCGTCCGGATGAATAAAAGAAAGGGAATAACCAAGTCTATGTTTATTGATGTTGTAACGGTAAATTTATTTTACCCATACTTAAATTCTTTTCATTGTATAAATATTGAAATATATATGACCGATAAATATTTTTGTTTCAAGTTCAATAATGATGGAGGGATCACATATGTTATAACAAACATTAGTTTCTCTTGCATCGATATAAAAAAATTTGTGTATCTATCATAGATTCTATCTTCTTCCATCTTAGATAATTTCATGTATATGTTGTCATGTTATGATGCAATTTGAAACCTCGGTATGACATCAGAAGAACAGTAATATCAGTTTTTTTCAATTTCTATATCATATATTGGAAGGATTCATAAAATTGCGTGATTAATTCCTCTAAATAAAATTTTTAGAAACGCAACATCATATTACAATTTACAAGCGAATAAAAATGATATCAATGTGATGAGATACATTTTGAGAGAGTATTCAAAACGTGATAAAAATTGAGGTCAACATTTTTATTTTTTAGTGTCACAGAATTTATCAAATTAACATTAGAAGTAGGTTTTTTCAAGTTATGTTTGAAAATCAACTGTAATTGAAGAATTGGATATACATAAATCAAGATACCATGGGTAGTGCAGTAAGGGGGGACCTTGGGGTATACCATCTCATAACTTATAAGTATTGATTTATCCAATTTAAATGTGAAATCATGTGACATTTATTTTTTTTTACATGATAAATGAGAGCGGGTCGAGCCTGACCCAAACCCAGGCCCTACCTAGCAGACTTTGGGTTGGGCCTGGACCCTCAACTAATACAAAAGATCGGGTCGTGACCCGGTCCAACGACCAAAAAAATGATGGGCCCGGGTTAGGCTTTCCCGGGTTGGGCCCGGGTCAAGGCCCATGCTCCACCCTATGTAAATGGAGTTCTTTTTATCTCAGTACTCTAATCTGATTCAGTTATTAATGGGTATTTCAAGGTTTAGTACATGTAGCATGCATACTCATCCAACCATTTCTAATTAGTTCATTTGTTATTTCTTCATGTTAAACATTACTTTGCATGTAAACTCATGCAGAACTAAGGTCATTTCAAACTTGGTACTTTGATGTGTGACTTAAATTTCGATGACACTGATCAATTTAATGGATAATTTGATGACTATATATAGTGTTGTAAAGTTAAGTTGTGATATCAACCGGTGGATGAGTTTTTGTACTGATCGGGTAGATGGAGATAGGTGCTGCAAGGGGACATGCACCTTTGGGCTCCGGGTAGATGCCATGAAGGTCGCGACCCCAACGGACGAGTTGGGTGATGCATTGCCATATCAGAACGGTAGCATCCGGAGTTTCTCGACGGAGTTGGCAGGTAGGGCGACTGGTGTTCTTGGTTTCGCACATATACATGATATTAGAATTCGTAGTAGAATTGGGTTTGGCCGCATCAAATTCTATTTCGAGTAATATTATTTTGAGAGGAGTTCCGGGATGTGGTTTGAAGTTGGAGAAATTGGGATTTATGATCTTTTTCCCATTATAGTTGAATAAAGGTTTTTGAAGGTTACTCAAGATGCCAAACAAGTTCCCGCATAGCGGAGGCCTACGAGTCGCATACTTGCATTTGCTAAAATAATACGAGAAATGATTCATGATTGGATATCGGTGATCTTAGTTGTATACCATTGTGAACTCTAGTCAATGGGCGGAAATATGAAGACCAACGTGGTAGTCCTCAAATGACGATTAAATTAATAAATAAATTGGTGGTCATATAATCCCTTGAAAATTAGAATATTTTGATGTTTTTCTATTTCTACAATATATGCATATATCTCTAGATAGGGTTGAGTACACCTACTTTTCTTACTACTGCATTAGTTATTATAGTATTTATCTCATTACTGGGAAATTGCTTATAACGTTACCCTCGTGTGAAGCCAACAGGTGTAGCAGCGCAGCAGCCACACAGTGCGGCTTTCAGAAGATCTAACTTTTTACATCATACTTGTACCAGACAGGGTGTGTTTACCTAGAGTAATGTATTTATTTCCATATTATTTTATTTTTCCTTTAAGAGACAATGTAATGAGAAAATTTGGATTCTATAGTTATATATTTTATCTCATTTGTAGGCACCGATTTGATGACAATTGTTAATGAGAATGAATGTTGCAGTTACATTTCATTTTATATTATTCTCCTATTGTTATATACTTCCAATATTGTTGTATGACGAATCCGAAATCGCGTGTGTTAAAAAGATGTATTTATGATCGTGCGTAAAAATTAATTTGTTTGATTTTGTCGTTTGTCGTAGGCGGCAATCGGAATCAGTCAAGAAAATAACCATAAATAATTTTAAATTTTTAAATCTCGTGGTTTTATGTTTATTTTACTTGGACAAGTCCCAAGGTTGAACACAAGGAGGCAAAGGAACAACCTAGAATTATATCTATCAAAACTCGTACGCGGTTTTCAAGGCGGTCTTTTTTTTTGAAATTTCAATGTAATAAAGGATGCAAAATGTAATTTTGGCCTATTTTAGGGACTAAAATATCAATTACATTCAAACAATGTCCGAAAAATATGAAACTTGGCCACGATGCAAAATATGATGAAATGAATGCACTGTAATTTTTTGAATTTTTGGATGCAATATGAATTTTTTATGAATTTTCAAACGCAAACAAAATGAATTTCAATATTTAATTATAATAAATATTAAACCTAATTATTTTCAAGGGAATAAAATATTTACGATCTACCACTAGATGATTGATCTCAGAAAAATCCTAAACCTCGAAAATGTGAGATCTAATACCTATTAAAAATCAAACACTGAAATATGCAAAATGATTTTTTATAGGGCAAACTATGCATGCAAATGCAAATCTTTTTGGGCACAATGTCAAGCACAATTAATTCTATAATATGTGATTTTTTTGGGAGTTTTTAGAGCAACAGTTAATCAATGGCAAATTTAATAGCACGAAATGGGCAAAATTCGTAATTTTCCACAAAATAATTAATCATTAATTAAACCAATGATCAAAAAAATATCCCCCATATGTCAAAACGTAGAGAATTAAAAGAGAAACATCATGCTATTCTTTTGATAATAAAATAATGCAATAAAGAGGTTCAAAACTAAAGAGAAAGACAGGGGTACATATGCAATATTAATATAATAAATAAAAATGAAGAGGGGGACCCATATTTAATTATCGATAAATAGAGGGAATCTTCTGCAAAATTCCCAGCAGGTCATGTGCGATGCATGTGACCCCTGGGTCGGCGGGGATGGAAGCGTGAATATAGAAACCTTCGGGGGCCCTTCTATAAAATCACCAAGCGGTCGCGTGCTGCGCATGTGACCCTTGGACTACAGTGTAGATGGTAGGGACTTCGGGGACCTTGCTAAAAATAACCCAAAGGGCTCGTGCAAGGCACGTGATCCCTGAGTGATGCTGCTGACATAAGATGACGTCCCCCCACGCATGTGCGATTCATGTGCGGAGGTTCTCGGGGCTGGAACCGGTCGACGGTATTGTAGAGGCGGAGGGAGGCCCGGCCAAGGTGGAAAAGGGGGGGCCTCAGGCTGGAATCTCACCGGTGATGCGGCTTGCAGCAAGCGGATGGGACGGTGGTTGTGGAGGAGGGGTGTCGCTTCCCGACAGAGCTGCGACTGGGCAAAGTATGCGGAGTCGTTGGCGTCCACCGTAGAGGAGCTTGTACGATGGTGGAGGACGGCGTGAGGGGGTCCCTTCTTGAGTCGGAGTGGGGAGTCAGAGATGCTCGGGAGGAGATGGAGATGGTGGAGGAGCAGAGCTCCGATGTGCAGACGTAGGAAATAGTTGGCTCGACGGTGTTGGGAGTGGCTGGAGCTAGGCACTAGCGGCGGAGGAGCACCGTGCTGCAGCAAGGCCAACAGCCTTGGATCTCGCCGCAGCTGAAGGACCTCTGGGCTGTCACCGCCGAAGGTATCCTTAGGAATTAGGGACTTATCAGCGTATACCGGGCTCTGGTGCGGTGGTGGAGCTTTTACAGAAGAGGTATAGGTCACCTAAGATGGAAACCAATCGTGGGTAGGGATTTGATAAGATTAGGAGTGATTGGGATCGGATCTGACGATAGGGTGGCGGCGGTTAAGAATCGGGCGAGATATGCGGAGGATATCGGTGGAGATTGAGGACGAGGCAGCGGTGGAGATGATCCCGGCGGAGAAATTGGGGGAGATCGACGGTCGGATTGGGAAAGGGGGTCCTGGGGAAGATGACAACTCATGGTCGTCCGATCGGCTGAGATCGGGCGGTCAGATGGGTACCAAGTGACCGCCTGGGGAGAAAGGGGGCGGCACGTGCTTGGCGCGTGCCTGGGCAGCACGTGCCTCGCACGCGCGGGTTTTAAATTTTATTTTTTTTAATTTTTTTATAAAACAAATAATAAATAATGCCAAAAAATGGCTGACACGTGGTGGCTCCAGGAGCTGCCACGTGTCAGCACCAGAAAATTCAAAGAATTAATCTTTTGTAGAATGCAAAATAAATAGCAAACGACCTTGGATCAAAAATGTTTCTTCACAAAAATTGCTAGTATCGATGAGATCTACAACTTTTATGAAGACATCAAAACCAAAATTGATAAAATGCACAAAGTGATATTTTTGAGGTATCCCATGTACATAGAATACCTTGATTTCTGGTTTTTATAACTTTTTTGTCATTTTTGAACCAGATAAAAATCCGGAAAAAATATGATAAAATCAGAAATAAATATTTACGCATTAATCTATTTTTTTTGGATTTTTATTAATTAAGAAAAATGAAGAAATAAAAGAAGACATGAAAAAGACCAATTTTGTACAGTCGGTTAGTGAAGACTCAGACTCAATTTGTTTCTTTGATTTCAAGCTCAATTTGGATTTGGATTTTTACGCATTTTAAAAAAACTTTTATCAAAGAAGACAAATGAAAAAGAGATAAATTAAAATAGGTTAAATATGTACATAAAATAATAGGTCACAAACCTTAAAATACAAAATGTACAAAAGAGGCCCAAAAACCAACTTTCACATATGAGTTCCGATTCACTTGAACTTGGTCTTGTTTTGAAGGTAATTGAATGTATATTAGTTCAAAAGTGAGTAGGATTAAAATGGACACTAGATGAGGAAGATATGAGGTTTTTAATTCGGAAATCTTGAAAACTAGGGTTTGGGTTTTTGGTCCACTTATTTGGGCTAGTGATTTTTTTGTATTTTTTATGTATTCTTGTTTGTGATATGTACACAGTCGAGGTGGTTTTGGGACATTCAAAGTTAGCATGAATGAGTTAAAAATCAGGGAAGTTAGGCTCTTTACGGGTCAATTTTGGCTGAGATTTTTGGCTTCTTATTTTGTGCAGAAATTAGTGCTAAAATGAAATTCTTATGAAAATATGCATGAATGCTAATTATGCAGAATAGATGCAGAAATGCTGTGGATTTTAAGGGATTTGGACTTAATAAATGAGATTTAGAGTGATGAATACGAGATTCATCATCCCCCTATACTTAAACTGTGCTCATCCCTGAGCATAAAAAAGAAATGCCATGAGGTGAAATGAGATTGGATTCCATGAGGTGAAATGAAGGTGAAAATGAAACTAGACTCGACCTTTGGATTAATAGTTTGGCGGAACTTCTGTGAGACTTAGAATTTCAAAATCAACGACCCTCGAGTTCTACACATCATTGCTACAGTTCAGCTCAGAAGTCATCTTTGATCAATCCTCTTCCCAAAGTATACCCTATGAACATTGAATAACCGACTCTTGTGTGTGAAAGGTTTTAGCTCTTCCCATCCAAAATGCCGGACTACCATGCAAACCTCCTCTCCAGTAACTCGTCCTCGGGGAGTCAGGTATTTCCTTCTAAGGTCTGTCGCGCTGTGTTCACAATCGAATTGGGGGGAGAAGATAGAAGAAGGGGAATAGAATTGGAGGGTGGCCAGTGTAGTCACTTCACATTGTGAAGATGGCCATTGTAGCCAAGTCTTCACCAAGATCTGCATGTTTCTTGAAGCTTGGACATTTTTGGTCAGATTTTATTTGGTAGAATGCTTCTTTGCATTTGGAATTTTTGGTAGTTCTGCTTGGATCTTGTTGTGCCCCTACGGATATAGAATCTTTTTATTTGGGGGGTCTTAGAAAAAATTGTGCCCAGCCGTCTATCCCTTTTCCGAAGCTTTATTTCAACCCGTACTCCGGTCTTTAGATTTCCATGCTATCAGAAAAGAAACTCACACAGTCTTCCAACATCCTGTCTGAGTTGAGCTAAGTGCATAGTTCGAGAGTACAAATTAATTCCCTATTGCAGAGTTGTACCCAGAATGAAGAGACCAGGTTAGACACTAAGAGTCAAACGTTGCACATTGTCATGTGGAACCCAAAGAATTAAGTCAAAGGCCTGAAGCTTCTAAAATCCTATTTCTCGATGAAGTTCCTCTGAAAATTAGGTGGGTTAAGGTTAAGTCCATACCACTCTCGGTTTCTGCTCATAACTCGGTTTAGAAACCAAAGATTTTTCATAGATGCGAATGAATGTGATGCTGGATGAAGTGTAAGTGTGTGAAATACAGACACATTTTTTAATGCAAGGGATTTTTTATTTTTTTTAAGCTAGTTACCCACCCCGTAAATACATATTGACTTACACGAAAGTACGAGATATGGGTAAAATATATACACAGTATATATACAGACCCCCCTATACTTAGCGAGTGCTGTGTGCTCAGAGCACAAGAAGCGTAAAGAAGACATAGCTCGGGCTAATCGTAAGAGAGTAAAAAAATTTGATATACAATGTTCTTCCCCCCTATACTTAGACTGCCAACAGTCTAAGTATAGAAGAAGACCGGAAAAAATGAAGTGGTCGGGATATGTGGTGGAGAGAGTATATACAGGCGGGTGTCGGTTCCCCCTATACTTAGGCTCTGGTCAGCCTAAGTATAGGAGAAGGGTGGAAATGGAGTGATTGAGAAGGAAAAGTGTGATGAGAGAAATGGTATATACAAATGGCATCGGTTTCCCCTATACTTAGGCCTTGGCCTAAGTAGAGGAAGAAGCTGTACAATGAGACTGATGTGTTCGGGAGGGGGAAGGTAGCCGATGATTAAGGCGGTTTTCGGCTGATCTTTTTGTGAGCCTGTGATGGGAGATCGGTATAACGAGACGGAGATGAAGCATATGATTCCCAACTATTATCAGTGTCATCCTCAGAAAAATTATGATGGATAGTAGATGAAGTGTTTGAGTTAGATGAAAGGTATACATCATCGGAATTATCCTCAGAGGAATAATATTTGAAAGTAGACACACTCCAGATTTTCATGTCTTTTCAGTTGTTTCCTCAGAATTCGTTCCTTCTTGGGGTCAATCGGTTTATCCTCGGATGAATACTCAGAAGCACCGGTCTCAGTCAGCTCATAAGAAATAATTCCAGTGTACTTGAAGAGGGCAAGAGCATCAGCTTTGGATGAATAGTAGTTAGGAACGGGAGTTGTCCAACGAGAATTGAATTTTGGATCCTTGCGAAGATATGGCTTTAGAGCTGCCAAATAGACTTCGCTCATGTAGACTACATTTTCAGGACCTGATGAGGGATCATCAGTTGATTCCTCTTCCGAAAGGTCAAAGGTGACATTCTTTTTCATGTTTCATGAAGGTGTCGGTTCACTTGAGTATCCATATGAATAGCCATTGAAATTCTTCTCCTTGGTCGGTGTGCGGCCTGTGTGTTTGTTCTTAGTCTCCTGAATGTTAGTGCACTCTTGATTTGGGATGATTTGGTCAAGATGTTCAGAGAATGTTGCCCCTGTGTGAGATCATGCATATGTCTCAAGATCGTAGAAAAAGGATTTGTCTATTTTGAGATCCGTTGGAATTGAAATGCTGGGGAGAGTCTCTGCATATTCATTCTCAATTGATTTGATATTGGAGCATTCCTGTGTCCAGTTGACGTGATCCATGTAGTCAGAATAGGTTGACTCAGGGTGTGCCCATGTGTAAGTCTCCGGATCATATGATTCATATACTGGATTCTCCATGGCGAGTGTAGCTGGGAATGGAGCAGGGGGAGATTCTATAAACCAATAGTCTCATCAACAACCGCTATCTCATGTGTAGCAGTGGGGTAGGGCTCTTCTACCGCTTCATGGTTACGGTTGTGGGGGACTTCATGGGTCACCTCAGAAAACCGTGGTTCCTCAAAGACTGTGTCAGATCTAAGTGCTTCTAATGCTGTAAAATTGATTTCTCGAGTCTCACAATCAATAATTACCTTAGCCAATGCTAAGAATGGCTTTCCGAGAATAATTGGAGACTGGGTGAATTTTCCCTGATGCTCAATATCAATGATCGTGGAATCCACTTTGAGCAAAGTACCTTGGAATGTCATGATGACAGAAATGATTCCTCTCGGTCGCTTTATCGATCGGTCCCGCCAATTGTACAATCTCTCGTATCTTCCTGATCGGTCCGAGTTTAGTTCGTGAAATACAGAGGTTGGGAGGATATTGATCGGTGAATCGTCATTAATCCGAGCATGGGTAAAAATTGTGTCTTTGATTCTACAGTCAAATTTTGGCAACCGCTTCACTATGCGGCTCTTGGTTTTTCTCCTCAACACCAAGGAGGAGGCCATTGACAAGATATGTCTTTCAATCTTTGTCCATATCCTGCCGGACTTTTTAATCATTAATTTATCCATTACAAATCCTTTAAGGTCAGGGAAGTGTTCAATGGCCTTTATAAAGGGAAGTTCAAACATTAATCTTTTCTCCAGTGCTTCCCGTAAAGCAGGATCCAATTTCTGCAGATCTTTTTCAGATTCAATTTTTATGTGTTTTTCGAGTTTTTCGATTTTTTTGTGCTTTTCAAATATTCCCATTTTTTTGGTCTTTTCTGTGTGGTGTGGTTATGTGGTGTGTTCCTCAGATGAGTAGGGGTTCTGATGTTCAGAGGAAGAGTCAGAGGCATAGTCAATTCTAGGGGAGTAATATGCAGAAGTGTCGATGTCAGAATCATCCCTAGATCTTTGAATATCCTCAAAATTTTCAATCTTAGATCCAATCCTTTCCTCATTCATTTTTATATCTAAGCTCCCAAAGAGTGAAATTAGTTGGTCGGTAATTTGTTTATCAAATCTTGATTCATTAGGCACAATGTGAATTAATTTCAATTTCAGGTCCATATGATGCACTAAGCTAATTACAAAGCAATGCGAAGATGCATGCATTTTTTATCGGTTATTATGCAATTATAAAGTGATGCATGAGCAAATATGCAAGAGATCATGTATGCTAAATACACTGTTACCATTATACCCTAAAAATTATGAGCAATATGACAGAACTGAGATCAGTGTCAATTTAATCACAATAATAAAAGCGGTCATCAGATCAACTGGGCCCAAGTGCAATTTTTCCATGCGCGCGGGGACCTCTTTGTAATTTCTGAAACCTTGGAGGGGTTCCCTGTAAAATACCCCAGGCGCGCACGCCTGGAGGACCAAAATGAAAATTACATTTCCTGGAGGACCAAAATGAAAATTACATTTCTTCCTGGGTCCTTCATGCAAAATACCCAGCACCTCACGTGCAAGGCACGCGAGAGCTAGGCTCGGGTCAGATCCTTAGGATTGGGCCATTGAGGGTACCTGCAAGGGTTAGATGTAGCCGAAGCAAGTGCAAGTGGGTGCGAAGGTTTTGTGAGTGAGTTGGGGGCCGTGAGGTGTCGGGAAATGGAGGCCCAAGGTCTTCTTCTCTGACGAGGCGATGAAGGAGGTGATCGGCGGTGAGGGGTTCTGGAGAAGGGAGAGGGGGTCCGCGTGAAGAGGGTGGCATTACGAAGCTGATGAACAGGTCAGAATAGGGTGATGCTGGTGATCAGCGGAGGGAAAATTAAAGTAAAATAAGAATAAAAATCACCTCGTCGTAGCGAGGAGTTGCCGGGGGAATTGACCTGGGATTGAGCTCCGTTGGAGCTCGGGGATCTTCGCCCTGGCCTGCCCGGCCTTGGCAGTGAGCTCGGTGGACGCCATAGACGCCCGATACGCGGCGAAGGAGCCGCAGGTCAACATCGGCAGAAAGCCATTATCGCCTCGACATTCCGCCCCTCCGCTATCACCGGAGGGGAGGAGGAAGCTAGGGTTAAAGCCTAAAATGGTGGACGAGGGTCTCGGGTGGCGGAGGTGGCGATTTATAGGAGGCGTAGGCTGACGGTTATGGCTGTGGCGAGGGGTTTTCGAAGAGGGTTTTAATGGTGAAGGGAAGATGAATGGAGGACATGAAGGTTGTGCGAGGAAGGTGGATCTACGGTTTACGTCGGGGAGGCGTTACGAGTAGGAGGAGGTGGCTGGTTCGCCGGCCAAAAAAGGAAGGGGGAGCGGGGTTCGCGAGTCACAACGCCTGGGGGAGGTAACAGCTGAAGGAGGACGATGAGCCACAGCCATTGGATTGTGAGATCAAACAGGTGTGAATGGAGCGCATTTGGAAGGTGGAGATCAGATCCTAGGATCTGATCGGTCGGCTGGTGTTTGAGCGCGAGGGAGCGATCGAGATTAAATGAAGGGGGGATCTAATGGTGAGAGGGAGCGGGGTGACGTGGCACATGGGTAGGCGTTAGATAGGACATGATCGAGCGGTGGAGGTTGAAGGGTGACGTGGCACGAGGAGGGGCGTTAGATGGAGGAGAGATCGGACGGCTATGGATTAGGCGGGGACGAAGGTTTGAGATTAGATCTGGAAATCAAATCCAATGGTTGGGAATCAAGCGGAGATGAAGGGCTCAGATGCAGGAGGGGGCGTGAATCCAACGGCAGAGAAGGGCGTCGGGTGTCAGAAAGGGAGGCGGGCCATGTGGGCGGCCCAGAGGGCGCCACGTGGCCCAATGAGAAAATTCAGAGTAAAAATACAAGGATAAATAGAAAAGAAATAGTTAGAGGCCGAATTTGGAAAAAGTCAAAACATGAAAGTTGCTCGTCTCGACGAGATCTACGGCTTTCATGTTGGTCAAAAAGCCAACATAGGTCATATGTACAAAACGTATTTTTGGGGGTATTTTTAGGGGGATAAAAACACCGAGTTTGTGGTTTTGAGATGTTTTTGTATTTTTTTAGTGTTTTTAATGGTAAGTGATTTATATACAATTATCCTTTCTAATTTTTAGGGGTTTTTGAAGATAAATTAATTACAAGAAAAATAAAGGACATTAAATACAATAAATTAGTGGTAATTTATACACAATATACTACAGGATAAAAACAAAGAATTAGAGTGTATTTTTATTGGATTGATTAAGCAAGGGTTTTAATTAGTGGCTTTTAGCATGATGAATACGAGATTCATCATACCCCTATACTTAAACCATGCTCGTCCTCGAGCATCTAAAGAATGAAGGATTCGGATTAATTCCTGACAGTGCGCGTGAAATTTTCAAGGCTTGATCTTTCGAAGACTCTTGACCTAAGTGATCCTAAAATTCCGGGTTTATCCAAGCCTTAGTAAGAAGGAATCCAACTTCTCTGATTATCATACTCTCTTTTTGTACATAGAATATAAGGATATGGCATTTAGTGTACTGCATTTCATGAGAGTCGAGTCGATGCATCACTCAAAGTTCCAGTCCCAAAGACTCTCCTCTAGACCTAATCCTCAATACTGGGGAATAAATCTACTCTTGTTTCAGTCAACCGTCTCATTAGTTTGTCAGACTTGAAGTGTTGATGGACGGCCAGATGATGGAGGTAATGGGATTGTGTCTATTTTTCTCACCTTCACATTGGAACAAGGGTCTTCTCGAGTGCCTTTTTACTCAACACATAAATTTTTAGACTGTTGATCAATGTGTCCGTCAAGAAAGTTGGAGTCGTCTGCATTTGTTTTTCTGGGAATACACCGGGGTGTGTTTCTTTTGAGTATCTAAGATACCTTCGACACCCAGACTTCTAGCATTTATGATGCAGAGCCCTTTTCGGTGTCAGCCCGACTCCTGGTCCTAATTAGCGCTTGGTCCAAGTGGACACTTTGAAAATGTTTGGGAGTGCTCGCCGTTGTTGGAATCTCATTTGTAATTCGACTTGGATGATAGAGCTTTTTCTTTGACATTTCATTGCTTTTGTTGGCTAGCTCCACTGCTTTTACCAAAAGTTGGCGCACACTGATCAACAATATTCATTAAGCTTCATCACACCCTAGCACTTTTAGGTAAATATCAAAGAGATAGCATATGAATCTTGTTCACATACTGGCTAGGGTTTTTGCTGACACTCAGGTCTTCTGAAGCCTTCATTAACTTTATCCCATCCTCGAATATCATTAGATCGAATCTAAACTCAAATCTCTGGTTCTAGTTCCTCAAGTGATATGTCAACTCAGCTCATCAATCATGCAGTTGTGGAAGTGACTGTGCTGATCATATTTTTTCTTGAAGGTAGAGATGAAAAGTGCAATATAGCACTCAAATCTTTCAAACCAGGGGAGTGTGGATATTTAAGTCTTAGAAACCCTAATGGCTAAGGCATGTTAACTCAGACTCTCAAGATCACATAAATCTAGTGTCCTCAAAATCCTCAAGCCCTGAGTGAGTGTGGATGTGTCAGGAATACACCAACTCCTTGGTTAGTGGTTTTTGTGTGATTTTTGACTTTTGCATATTTTTATGGATTTTAATTTTTTTTTATTCTTCGGAGAGACAATGACTGGCCCAGGCTCAAATGAATAAAAGTATCCACTCTCAGCCAGTATGGGTGTAAGTACGAGCCGATAACAGACCCGTGATCCTTAAGGACAGTGCCTTTCGCAGTGTCCTCTAAACCACCCACTCTGCTAAGGGAGACTAAAGTTCCCTCACTGAAAGTGTCTTCTAAGCCTAGTAGTCAGAGTCTATTCAAAGAAAGATTTTTGGTTTTTTTTTGAAAAGGGTTATTTACACAGTTTAAACCCTCAAATTTAGGAAAACATTTTTACAAGGTTTTTACAAAACTCAGTTCACAAGTTTACCAAAACCCAGCCCGAAAATAAAATTTAAAAAGTTTTAAAAAACGCGAGCTAAGGCTAAAGTAAATATATAATAATATACGGTATACCCCCCTATAATTAAATTTTGCTATGTCCTCATAGCACAAGTGCCATGAAGCCAGGGCTCAATTCAAATATCGGGTGATATAGCGGAACTGAGGAGGAGGGTCCCCCTATACTTAGGCCAAAATCGCCCTCAGCACAAGAAGACAGAACGAGAGAGAGAGAGATGAGAAGGCAGGTCCCCCCTATACTTAGGCTACAATTAGCCTAAGTAAGGTCTGAATTAGGGGGGCAGAGTGTCCTATGATACAAGGGTGAGGGGGAGGGGGTTCGTGAAATATACAGAGAGAGAGAGAGAGAGAAATATACAGGGTGAAGGGAGATGGGGTGAGGTGAGTGTGTATGTGCAAGTGTGCGTGTGTGGGGGGGGATAGATCATCAAGTGATCTACTTTTTTTTCTTTTCTTTTCTTTTTGTACAACATGCAAAACTGGAAATAAATATGCAAATGCAAGTTTTTTTTACAATATGCAATGCAGGTTATCTGATCTAAAACTCCTAAAGTTTCTTCCCGAATTCTTTTACGGCCTCTTCAGCGGAAGCTCCCGACTTCACGCCTCCATGAGGATCAAGCATCCTCGATCATCATGGGCCCTGCCACAAAAGAGAAAAGCTAGACACACCGAGAAATTAAATCAGCAGATGCAAAAGTGATGCATAAAACGAGGACCTAAAAATTATTGAAATTGTTCAAAAAGATCAAAATTCAATAATTAAGCTAAGTCGTGTCCCCGGCAACGGTGCCATTTGATGAACATGAAATTCACCTCTTTAAGAGTGATGAATTAGTCGTAGTACAGGAGACGAATTTGGTTCAGCAAAAATCACGAACTTTGAATGTCGTGGAATATTGTAACTTGGCAAGTCTACCAAGGTCAAACACAGGGACACGCCTGCCTAATTTGTTTATCAAATCTTGATTCATTAGGCACAATGTGAGTTAATTTCAATTTCAGGTCCATATGATGCACTAAGCGAATTACAAAGCAATACGAAGATGCATGCATTTTTTATCGATTTTTATGCAATTATAAAGTGATGCATGAGCATATATGCAAGAGATCATGTATGCTAAATACACGGTTACCATTATACCCTAAAAATTATGAGTAATATGATAGAACTGAGATCAGTGTCAATTTAATCACAATAATAAAAGCGGTCATCAGATTAAAGCAAGACAAGGAAAGCAGGGTCCCATTTTTCCCATAAAAATTCACTTTAATTAAAATAGGGGCAAATGAGATAATTAAACATGCTAAAATGTAGAGGACAAAATAAGGATCAAAACGACACTATGCAATTTGGACCTACGATGCTCAAGTTATGCTAAAAACTATGAAAGGGCATAATTGTAATAAAAATGCATAAAAAATAAAGGATAAATATTGCATTTAGGTCCTTGGAGGGACCTAATGCAAATAGTAAAAATCTCCTGGTCCCAAGTGCAATTTTTCCATGCGCGCGGGGACCTCTTTGTAATTTCTGAAATCTTGGAGGGGTTCCCTGTAAAATACCCCAAGCGCGCACGTGATTTAGGCGCCTGGAGGACCAAAATGAAAATTGCATTTCTTCCGGGGTCCTTCATGCAAAATACCCAGCACCTCACGTGCAAGGCACGCGAGAGCTAGGCTCAGGTCAGCTCCTTAGGTTTGGGCCACGTGGTTGCTGTCTGTGGCTCGGCTTGAGGTTTGGATGACCCGAGCTTGTAGGTTGGGCTGGAGGCTCGGGTCCACCACGTGGCATCATCAGGGTCGTCCGATCAGGAGGATCAGACGGTGCCTGTACCTTCTTCCTCCACCTTGGCCCTCCGGAGAAGGCGGGTCTCCGGCGAGCCCTTTAAAGCTCCACCGTGCTCCTGCAGCTTGCCTGAAGATCAGTGAAGACTGATTGAAGCCTGGCATAGGTCCTGGAGCCATCGGAAATCTCCGTTGATGTCTGAAGCTCCCCGTAGGAGCATGATCGTCGGAGGAGAATTTCGAGACCGACGGGGAGGCATGAGATCCGGCCATTGAGGGTACTTGCAAGGGTTAGATGTAGCCTAAGCAAGTGCAAGTGGGTGCGAAGGTTTTGTGAGTGAGTTGAGGGTCGTGAGGTGTCAGGAAATGGAGGCCTGGGATCTTCTTCTCTAGCGAGGTGGTGAAGGAGGTGATCGGCGGTGAGGGGTTCTGGAGAAGGGAGAGGGGGTCTGCGTGAAGGAGGGTGGCGTTGCAAAGCAAATGAAGGGGTCAGAATAGGGTGATGGTGGCGATCGGCAGAGGGAAAATTAGAGTAAAACAAGAATAAAAATCACCTCACCGTAGCGAGGAGTTGGCGGGGAAATTGACCTGGGATTGAGCTCCGTTAGAGCTCGGGGATCTTCACCCTGGCCTGCCCAGCCTTGGCAGGGAGCTCGGCGGACTCCATAGACGCCCGATACGCGACGGAGGAGCCGCGGGTCAACACCGGCAGAAAGCCATTATCGCCTCGACATTCCGCCCCTCTGCTGTCACCGGAGGGGCGGAGGAAACTAGGTTTAAAGCTTAAAATGGTGGACGAGGGTCTCGGGTGGCGGAGGTGGCGATTTATAGGAGGCGGAGGCTGACGGTTATGGCTGTGGCGAGGGGTTTTCGAAGAGGGTTTTATTGGCGAAGTGGAGATGAATGGAGGACATGAAGGATGTGCGAGGAAGGTGGATCTACGATTTACGTCGGGGAGGCGTTACGAGTAGGAGGAGGTGGCTGGTTCGCCAGCCAAAAAAAGGAAGGGGGAGCGGGGTTCGCGAGTCGCATCGCCTGGGGGAGGTAACGGCTGGAGGAGGATGATGAGCCACAGCCGTTGGATCGTGAGATCCAACAGCTGTGAATGGAGCGCATTTGGAAGGTTGAGATCAGATCCTAGGATATGATCGATCGGCTAGCGCTTGAGTGTGAGGGAGCAATCGAGATTAAATGAAGGGGGGATCTAACGGTGAGAGGGAGCGGGGTGACGTGGCACATGGGTAGGCGTTAGATAGGACACGATCGAGCGGTGGAGGTTGAAGGGTGATGTGGCGCGAGGAGGGGCGTTAGATGGAGGAGAGATCGGACGGCTGTGGATTAGGTGGGGACGAAGGGTTGAGATTAGATCTGGAAATCAAATCCAATGGCTGGGAATCAAGCGGAGATGAAGGGCTCAGATGCAGGCGGGGGGGCGTGAATCCAACGGCAGAGAAGGGCGCCGGGTGTCAGAAAGGGAGGCGGGCCACGTGGGCGGCCCAGAGGGCGCCACGTGGCCCAATGAGAAAATTCAAAGTAAAAATACAAGGATAAATAGAAAAGAAATAGTTAAAGGCCGAATTTGGAAAAAAGTCAAAACATGAAAGTTGCTTGCCTCGACGAGATCTACAACTTTCATGTTGGTCAAAAAGCCAACAGAGGTCATATGTACAAAATGTATTTTTGAGGGTATTTTTAGGGGGATAAGAACACTGAGTTTGTGGTTTTGAGATGTTTTTGTATTTTTTAGTGTGTTTAATGGTAAGTGATTTATAAACAATTATCCTATCTAATTTTTAAGGGTTTTTGAAGATAAATTAATTACAAGAAAAATAAAGGACACTAAATACAATAAATTAATGGTAATTTATATACAATATACTACAGGATAAAATCAAAGAATTAGAGGGTATTTTTATTGGATTGATTAAGCAGGGATTTTAATTAGCGGCTTTTAGCATGATGAATACGAGATTCATCAGCATGTCATCCTGGTTTGAGTAGAGTTTACTTATATGGTCATGATTGATCGTATCCTCGAATAATGGGGTCATACAGGGTGCACATGTTTCGATCTCATCCATGTGGTCCTCTGTATGTACAGGTTGATCAAATGAGTGATATTTAGGTTGGTCAATAGGGATTTGATCGATGCGGTCAATCCAACGCTGATGATCATTAAGTGCAGGTCTTTCCATCTGGGTTTGGTTTCTCGGCCAGTCATGAGACTCAAAGGTATTTTGGTCTTGAAATAGTTCATCAGCGAGAAACCGAGAATAAGACGGTTCAGTCCAAGATGGTAGGTAGTCATGTGTGGTCGGATGATTCGAGTAGGAACTCAATGAGGGGGCGAATTCATCCACGGTTGAAAGTCTCCCGCAAATGTTGGAGGATTATTGAAAGAAGAGAATGTAGTTGATTTGGGCTTAACCGAGACAAATTCATTTTCATAGAATAGCTCTGATGGATTTTCAGATAAATGTTCGGCCATTTTTGAAAGAGCCGAAAGAAATGATGGGTTGGGTCTGCAATGATTTTCGTGATCTGGAAAAAGTTCCATGATAAGATTGAAATCAAGAAAGGAGAGAGATGGTTGCACGGGATAGTCAAAAGAAATTTTATCAAATGTGCGGCTTTTGATCTTCGATATCGGTTCACGCACACCAATGCAAACACAAATCAAACCTCGGGTTCACCAACTCACAAAATGAAGCCGTAAGAGTTCGGCTATTATCTTTTCAATTTTAGTTGGTGATAAATCAATCTTGAAAAAATTTAGCGAGTTGTTAGGTGTCGAAATTTTCTTAGAGATTGTCCCGAGTTCGTACGACTAGTTGCATCTACTTTCAGCCAGTATAGGTGTAAGTACGGACTGTAAAATGGCTACCCGCATTACTTAAGGACGGAGCCTTACGCAGTGTCCTTTAAACCACCCACTCTGCTAAGGAAGTCCGGACCATTTACCGTCTACCCGTATTCCTCACTGAGAAGTAGCTATTCATTTTTAAAATCAGTAGTCTGAATGAAAATCCGGGTTTGAGCTCTAGCCTTAAGTGCCGTCTCTCGCTTACTCATAAAAATAAAAACATTCAAGATCGGGGTTTCTCTCCCGCAAAAATTCTTGATTTTATGGGTTAATTTAAAATTGGTTGTATTTAGCAGTCCCAATTTTAATTAGGTGATCACTGAAGGATTAAGTGAGCAGAAATATACGTCTACTATCCAGTCCCAATTTCCTTTTAAAATTATGTAACAAAACAAGAGGGAGAAATTCGAGAGAAGTCGATGCACGCGAAAACAATATTGTATGCTCAGTTAGAAGACTTACAGTGAATCCTAATGATCTCCATCTAGGATGCAATACAGAAATTAAAATTTAATCTATATGGATGCAAGCCGATGAAAAACCGTACCTAGCAGAAAGTTCTATTAGCGGGGAAGAATTGAGTTAAATTTTGGCTAAATTGAACGATCTATGTGCGTCTCAATTAATGTGAAGTATGGCCTTAGGTCCTACGAGCACAATCAAAACTTTAAATGTTCTAAGAGCTGTATGTGCAGGTCTATCCTAATCGCCACTCAAGTCGGGCCCCACCCTCACTGGAGAGTGAAACATGCCACAACACACCACAAAAGAACGTTTAAGGTCTTTTTACACACGCGAGAGTCCAAACGAACACCACTGTCAATGAGCAATAATTACAGAAATTTAAAATTTGCAAAAAATAAAAACCTAGACTCTACGCTCTCTCACGACTCGGCTCGATCTTAATTTAATTGCGGCTTTTCGAAAGTCGGTGAAGATGCGTCGGTTTCTTGAAAAATCACTCCACGTACGTTGGGTACCTCGCAAGAAAAATAAGAGAGAAAATGTTATATTATATAATTTAAAATATAAAAAGAAAATATAAAAAAATATAAATATAAAACAAAATAAAAATTATAAAAACAAAAAAACAAAAAAATATTTAAAATTAAAAACCCCATAAAAACAATAAAGAAATGGACATGAACATTGAATTGAATGAATGTGCATTCATTTCCACCACACAACCATTCGCCTCCCTGTGTTCGACCTCTACACCTACTTACACGCTATACAAATTGTTGTAGAGTTATAATAACTTTTAACTCCACATTTTTTAGATTTAATTGCTTATATTTAATTGTGGTTATCTATTGATTCATTGGGATTTCGTCTGAGGTCACCTCAGCGACTGTCGATCTGCCTTGTGGAGAGACACGACCTCGGCAATTTCCCAGTCATCAAATGGCACCGTTGTCGGGGAGGCAACAGATTTTGTGTGGTTGTTCATTCATTTATTTAATTCTTTGCTCATGTCCAGTGTCTATTTTATTATTTATTTATTTGATTACTTATTGACATTATTGATTGACTCTTCTGACCTCCTTCTTTCTTTGTCTTTAATGTGAGGGACCGCCAAGCGACGGAGGACCTCCTAGGAGGACCAATGCACTCGAGCGAGGCAGAGCCAGCTTTCGGACCTAGCCGGTATGAGAGAACATTAAAGACAGAGGGAGAAGAAATTTTAAAGATTATCTCTATTTTATGGATTTTATTTTATTATGTATACTTATGTGAGAGAGAGAGAGACTTAGAAACTTGAAATAATACAGGACTCTCCCGCTGCGACTTCCCGAGGTCCATTGCCCGAGGGATTGTTCCCTTGGGGGCCTCAAATGATTTTGAAGCTTTTGTTTTTATTTCATTTTTATTATTTTGTGTGAATGAGCCCTAGCTTAGGATTGTTTGACGTAGACTAAGGCCCAAACCCTAATATATATGCATGTACCTATAGATACGATTTGGGACTTAGTCAATTTTGAAATAATGTTCTTCACGCTAATAGCATCCTGTATCTAGGGTGATTTCCTCGGATTGCATCTCATGTATCATAGGTTTCAATTATGTCTCGCACCCTGCATGGAGAGAGCTGGAGGCACTGTTAAGTCTTCTTACTTAGCATGCATCATCGATTTCTGACTTGCATGGCTTTTCTGATCTTCTCTCCTCTGTTTTTGCCAACCTAGGATATTTAATGGAAATTGAAACCTCGATAGGCCGTGCATTGAATATACCCAAAAAAGTGATAGCTTAAATAAAATCGAGACTGCTAACTCTATTGGACTTAAAAGAAAACGTAATGGACTTCCTTATCTTGGGGAGAGCAACCCCCTCATTGTATGCGTTTTAATTGCTCATGTACACACTAAGGACTAGTGCCCAAATCCCATCAAGCCTCCTAAGTGTTTGTACAACTTTGTGATTCTCACCTCACTCTAAAACCGAAAAGATAAATGACCGACACCTGACGGCCTTCACTGTGTCGAGTAGGTGAATTGGGGGTTTGCCTTGTGTATTGATTGTGACTTGGAGTCTGTTACATTTTCATTCATTATTTGAGTAGTCACTCCCATCTGTGTGTGTCATCTTTTTCATCTTTGAGTCTCTCTACCTCTCTTATATATATATCCTCATCTGCATCGAGTCGTGATATTGGCGCTTGAGCTCAATCATTCTTCACCAAGTCCTTCGTTTCCCTCTTCTTCCCCACCTTCCTCGTATCCACCGTACCATCTCTTCTATCCCCATCTTCTCCGATTCGAGGAGAGCATGCTCTTCGGACCACCATTTTGACGGTGTTCCCGCCTTGTGTGGAACACCCCAGTTGTTGTCCTATGTCCCGATCTCCCGCCTGCCCTCCTCGTCCCCTCTGTATCACTTTTCTATTACCCGGGAATGTTGTGCACATCGATGAGGCCCGCATCGAGGATTTCATGATTACCTTGATTATTTGTGTAAGCCGGGCCTGCTATTGAGGATGCTGAGATCGGTGTGCCCTTGGATTGTGATCGGATACGAGCATATTTACGAGGATATTTGATTTCTGGCACGAGCATAGGTGTGATGCGTAAATGTGAAATTTTTAATCTCGCACACCGGATTGAGGATATGACCGATTTCCATTGCTTCGATGAGGAATCCATGAGACCTGATTGATTGATCTACCCATTCGGTTTGTCCCGTCTGATTCAGATTTCAATTGTATATCTTGATATATGCTTCATGATGACGGTGCCCAAACCCACATGAACCTCCTCATCTTCTTGATTGACCCATCCTTGATCTCCTGACTCTTTGATCCACCCTAGCACTTAGAGGAGTCCTGATGATATGTTGTGCCATCTCAACTGATTGGTTTGACTTCGAGGGATGCATTAAGATGGACCCGATCTTGTGTCGCCCTTCTTGATCTTATGCCCTCCTAATTAGGATTGATCTATTTATTTTGAGGACCTGAGATTCTATTCCAGCATTCCCACGACCTACATTGATCTAGATTGCATTACTCCTCGAGGACTATCTGCGGGAGAATGCGGCACTTTCTTGGACTTTGGTTTCATGCTCTCTTTTTGGGTCGCCATTGTGGTGGGACCCAGAACCGAGTCAGATGATATGCTTGATTGGCTTCCCCTTGTGATTGTGTACCCGACCTATCAGTACACGAGGCCAATAGACTGATTTCTCTCCTTGACGGTCCTTGCAAGGACGAGCCTTGATATTCCGGTAACCCGATGCCTAGTTCATAGCTCTCCGAGGGTTATCTGCGAGATGCTATGACACATTTCCGATCTCTTGGTCTCTTCTGTTGGTAGTCAATTCATTGACTACTGAGACCACTATATGGATCCGTCTGATGGATCTGGCTCCTTCGAGCCGTCTTCTCTCTCCTTGACGGTCCTCGCAAGGTATAGATATGGTCTGACGATTCACTGTCTCGCGTGTATCATTCCCCGAGGACTATATGCGGGAAGATGCACCACTTTTTATCGGCTCGGTTCCACTTGCTGTGTGTGTCTCCATTCTGTTGGAACACGGAATCGGGTCATCTGATATTCGCTTTGGGTTCCATCTCCATGCCAATCTGGGACCCCTCTGATTAGACTCCTTTGAGTCCGCTCGCGTTGATGGTCCTCGTCAGGTTGAGCTCTTATTCTGATAATTCACCGCCTAGTTCATAGCTCTCCGAGGGCTATCTGCGAGAGGCCATGACACATTATAGCTATGATGGTCTCTTCTGCTGGTAGGTTGTCTGCCGTCTACCAAGACCATATTCTCTGTGGATCCGCCTGATGGATCCGGCTCCTTTGAGCCTCCTTCTCTCTTTATGACCCTCGCAAGGGATGAGATGTACTCTGATTATTCACTATGTAGCTCACATCACTTCCCGAGGACTATCTGTAGAAGTATGTGACACTTTCTTTACGATCAGCTTCACTCATTTCTGGTGCCTCCATCTGTTGGGGCACGAAGCTGATTCATCTGATATGGGCAGTCGGTCTCCCTTTCTGGTTGTGCGCCCGATCTATTGGGGCACGTGACTAACTTGGCCAAGCTCCTTTGAGTCCGCTCTCCTTTATGGTCCTCGCAAGGATGAGATCATTTTCTGATTATTCCTTGACTAGCTCGTAGCTCCCCGAGGGTTATCTGCGGGAGACTACGAACTATTTCCGATCTGATTGGTCTCCTCTGTTGGTAGCCGATTTGCGACTACTGAGACCACTATGTGGGTCCGTCTGATGGATCCGGCTCCTTCGAGCCCTTCTCTCTCCTTGACGACCCTCGCAAGGTAGAGACACATTCTGATTATTCCTTGCCTAGATAGCATTGCTCTCCGAGGACTATCTGGGGGAGCATGCGACACTCTCTTTACGCTCAATCCCCCCTGCTGACTGTGTCTCCGATCTGCAGAGCACGGAATCGAGTCATCTGATATATATGATTTTGGTCCCATCCTGAGTTGCATATCCGATCTGCAGATCACGGGACCCATCTGATTAGACTCCTTTGAGTCTACTCTCCTTGACGGTCCTCGCGAGGTTGAGCTATTGATATCTGATTATTCCATTCTTAGCTGGTAGCACGTTCCCCGAGGGTTGTCTACGGGATGCTCGACACCTCTTGGGTTGTCGGTCTCTTCTGCTGGGTAGCTGATCTGTCACCTACCGAGACCGTATCTGATGATCTGTCTGATGGATCACTGACGCCTTTGCGTCCACTCACCTTGACGACCCTCGCAAGGTCGAGTCTCTTTATGCTTATTCGATGATTAGCATGTACTACTCCCCGAGGGTTATCTGCGGGAGGTATATCACCTTGTAGGTACTCGGCTTCATTACTGGTGTCTCTTGTCTGTTGGAGTACGAAGCCAAGTTTTCCTGATATGTGTACTTGGTATCTTCTCTGATTGTGTATCCGATCCGTGGATCACGGAACCAAGTCTTCTGATTATGGTATGCTTCCCGTCTCCTTTGAGCCTGCTCACCTTGAGGACCCTCGCAGGGTTGAGCCATGTCTTGCGATATTCGGTGTGTACCTATGATCTTCCGACCTTACGACCATCGGATACCACAGTGTCTCCTATTCTCTATCTTTCATATATTTCTGAGACTCTGATTGACTGGAGGACTTATAGTATCGGCTCTGTTTTCTCATGCTGACCATACGAGTCGATTGACTGCTTCATGCTACCGGACCCCGTATCTATTTCATGATCTATTTCACCCCGGTAGCCGACACCCACCTGACTGCCTATCCGGGTGTCTTACACTGTCTGAATGTGTCACTGTTCTCACAGGGAGACAATGGCGCAAGTACGGTATCCACTTGTCAGATACCGTCATGTACTTCACCAGTTCTTCACCACTTGTATATATGTGTGCCTTGTTCATTCTTTTTCCCGCATGTTATGTGTTCCCTAGATCTGTCGCCATATCTTTGTGTCTACACTTAGGACGTACCTTGTCCTAAGGTATAGCGGGGTACACACCGCGTTGTTCTTTCCTCGTTCAGTTTCATCACTCCTGTTGTTGCCTATACTCAGGGATATCTCACCCTAAGTATAGGGGGAGTGATGTGTATATTCTCCACGATTTTCTCATATACCTGTATATATATCTCTTTGGGATTTTATCAATTGTGCCCCTCCGAGATATCACAATATCAGTTATGCCCCTATCTTTTGGTAATATCAGTTGTGCCCCCGACTTCTTGTCAATATTTCACTTGTGCCCCTCGGAGGGGCATAACTGATAAAAGATTTTTATCAGTTATGCCCTCCGAGGGGCACAAGTGAAATATTGGCAAGAAGTCGGGGGCGCAACTGATATTACCAAAAAGATAGGAGCATAACTGATATTGCGATATCTCGGAGGGGCACAACTGATAAAAACCCTATCTCTTTTCTTCTTTTCTTCTTTTCTTTTTCATATTTCTATATCTAAATAAAAGGTGTTGCCCCTTTGTGTCAGTTTCCTGTACTAAGGATGTACTTTGTCCTACGTATAGGGGGGTTGCACCCCTGATTCGTTCATTCTTTGATCTGTTTATTCCCACCCGAGGCCCTCCCTGCCTTGTGTACAACCTGCTATACTTAGGATTATTTGATCCTAAATGTAGGGGGACGGTCATTTCTTATTCATTTATCTTGTTATTCTTTCATTTTTTATTCTTTAGTCGTGTAGTATAGGATTTCTATACTCGGCACGAGTTATGTCTTCTCTTTTTCTTTTTGACCTATGAGGACATGGCTCTTGCTAAGTATAGGGGGGTCGTATATACTGTGTATATACTTTAGCCATAACTCGTATTTTCGTATAATTATTCATAAATATGGCTAAAAATAGGATATAATTCATTAGTAGTGCTCTTATTTCTCAGATTCATTTTGTATATACTGACTAATAAATCAGGTTAAAAAATATTCTTGCAAAATGATTTGAAAAATAGTGTGAACTGTTTGGGAAAACTTTTTGTGAAATATTTTCAACCTTTATAAAAATATTTTGATTGCAAATAAAGGATTTGAAAACCTATTTGCAAATGTTTTTGAAAACATTTTGTAAAAATATTTTGAAAAATGTATATATAGTGTTTGCAAAATCTTTGCAAAATGGCTTTCAAATGTTTGTAAATATTGTAAAAATTATTTTGTACTATAGTTTTCAAAATTATTTTCAAATAAATTTGAGGAATAAAAGCATCGTAATAACTAAAATAAACGAAAAATACATAAAACTCGTTATCAATTGTATATACACCTAAATAAATCACTTTGTTAAAACCTATAAATTCTTTAAGTCTCGTAAAATAAAGCGGCACGCCCGTGTAAATAGCTGTATATATTTTATACTTTGGGTGCCAAAATTCTTTTATTTGCAATTCTTTGTGCAAAAATTCGTTTTGTTTTCGAAATTCTTTGAAAAAAACTACATTATTCTTTGCATCATTGTAGATATCATTTGCATAGCATTCATATTCTTTGATTGAGCTTGATGATTGAACTAGTCCAATAAAGTCGAAGATTGGAGCTTGGTTGGACTTTACCGCACCTAACTGCACTGGAACCTTATGAGAACTAGGTTTAAGGTACTTTAGGTCTATTCAAACTTAATTCTTTGAGAAATCATGGTTGGGTTCAAGTCTCCTCAACTGACTATATAGAACTTTTCGAGACACACGCATGATTCTTGTCGACCGTGACCTAACTTGGACACTTGCACCTTTCACTTGGCTCAACTCAGTTGAAGTTATGAGGGGGTTGGATTTTCCAGTCTGAGATGCACCGGCGGAAACATTCGTCTCGTCTAGGGAGGGAAGTGCACCCCAACCTGGTCCAGTTTCAATGAAGTCGAATGAACAAGAGAGTGTGGGTTGCAATAAAGCTTCAAAAGAGGGATAGTCTTCTGGCTCAAGAGGAAAAAGTCCTATGTAAATGCTGTTGTGAATAGTATTTCAAAAAAACACCAAAAAAAAGTAGACAGGCTTGAAAATAAAAATAAAAGTGCATGCTGGAGTAGGTATATATGTTGTATAGAAAATAAGCAAGCTTGAGCATCAAAGTTATACCGTGTGAGCCTGCAGCTGGATGACTTGACTACACTGGTCTTGCATCCTAGGATAGGTAGCTACACTGGCTACCATCCATTCTTTTCTCCTCCTCCTCCTCTTGAGTTGGATGCCACTTGAACTTAGAAAGGAATACCCCGCTCCTCGATGGTAGAGGGCTGGATTGGGGAATCTTTGGGTTGTCATTCTGGAGAAGTCAGTTCCTTTGTCATTTCAGCTGGGGAGAGCCACCATCACTTACACCGTACAAGTCAGCTTCATAGTCATAAGGGTTTGCATATGATTTAGGCTAGTTCTGACCTGGCTATTGAGGTAATTTGAACCGAGTTCTGTGACTCTCGAAGGTTGTTGTGTTTTAAATTTGGTTCCCGACTAGGTTCCACACACATTGTCACACCAAGGTCTAACCTGAGCTCCAAACTTTGATTTTGTACAGATGAGTTTAATAATCATGATAAATTCAATTTATTCTTTAAATTCTTTATTTTTGCCTTTTCTTTTCTTCTTATTCTTTATTCTTTTTGTACTTATTGCATAAGTATTTGCTAGGGACTAGGAAAGGCAAGTATAGGGGGTGATGAATCTCCATTTCACCACCTTTATTCTGTCATTTTGGCCTTAAAAACCCAAGCAAATGCATGTAAATAGCATCAATTTGTACATAATAGCATCTATTATTTATTGTACATAAAATAAAGTTTTTAATGCCAAAATTATAGAATAAAGAGAAGAAAAGGAAAAAGAATAAAATATTGAAAATACTTTATGATCCGAACCCCGAGACCAAGTACAGAATGGAATTGGTCGACAAGGAATAAAGTAGGGGGAGATAAGGGCCCAGAATACAATAAATATCTCATTTATTCGTTCTTGATTTATGCATTTTGACACCTATTTTGTATCTAAGTATTTACTCATCAAACAAAGAAATTTTGTATACAAAAGTTGGAGATAATAATGTAAATAAAAATACGAAATTGAGTTTGTACAAAAATAATATACAATGTACATTTTATACCCAGAATAAAAAGCCAAAAACCAAACCTCACAGACTCGTATCTTTTAAATAAAAACTTAAAACATGGCAAAATCATATCTAATTGTATATAACTTTTCAAGACCTATTTAATAGAGGTAGTTTCATATTTTTTGGAGTTAATATGCAGAAGATAGGTTTTTGGCCCTCATTGTACAGTTTACCTGATTAAAATATTCAATTTATTCATTATTCACTATTCTTACAAACTTATATTTTTAGAATTTTGTAAATAATATACATAATAAATGTACATATTGAAATTAGAATAAAACAAAAAAGAACAGGTAAAATAAAATAAGTTCGTAAATACATAGACAAAAATACCTATGTTACCTATGTATATAAATAAAAGGGGATTTCATTCTTTTATTCTTTATTCATCTATATTTTTATTAAATTGTAAATATTATCTATACTCTATTAAAAATGTAAATCCAAAATAAAACCCAATAAAATTTATTAAATAAATAAAATATACATAAATTATAGGTAAAAGATCTATCAATATACCTACATATTATATATACCTTTTTATTTAATTATATAAATAATATCATAAAAATAAAATAAAAATATATCCTTGTATATAAAAATAAGTTATATATAAAATAAGAAAATAAAATAATAAAATAAAATATACAAAATAAAAAATAAATTGTACAAAATACATGTAAATATACCTATAAATACACCATTAAAATAAACTCATAATAAAATACATCAAAAAATAAATAAAAATCATAATAAATACTACATTATTTAATAAAAAATTTTATTTTATAAGCAAAAATTAATAAAATCATTCATTCTAATTAATTAATAAGTCAATTCGGCGATGATGTGGACCAATCAAGTCCTCCCATTCGTTGACGGTTCGGTCAATTGCCCCTCCAGCCGCCTGATTGGACGTAACCCGTCTTTTCGGGCCATCTTCTCCCTCAATTCCCGCTCACCACAGGCATCTTCTGACATTGCCTCCTTCAGACGAATTGCTCCCTGATCCTTGTAGATACATGCCCATTTGTTTATCCCCTTGTACATAGCACGAATCTCCATCGATTGCCCGATCAATAAGGGTGTGCAACCTGTTCATTAATAAGAAACCTCTGCTTCCCCTTCAATTTTGGTCAGCCTTTCTTCGTCTTCATCCCTCGTCTCCGTCCTAGCGAGTTTCTCCGCAACAGGGAGAAGCCCCTGGAGGGTCCGTACGGGCAGGAGGTGCGGAGGTTGCACCCAGGCGGCGCTCCGGCGACCGTCCTGCTCCTTGGCCAAACCACCAAGTGTGAGCTGTGCCATTTAGTTACTTAGGTAGTTTTTCATCCTAGCTTTCCATTCATGCCTTTATTTTGACCAGTAGACCGTAGGCTTTAGTATAGATCCACCGTTCGTAGTTCACCGCAGCTCCGCTCCGACGAACAACTTCACCCGATCTCTTTGGCTCAGCAGCTTCAATTTCCAGTCAAGGGGAACCCCCTCGAGCCACTCGCTTTCTCTGTGCAGGTCACGCGCTCAAAGGAGCCCTCCTGGGCTAAAATCATCTTGACCTCAAGGTTCCCAGGACCCCCCTTCTTCATTGGGCTCGCCAGAACTGTTCGTGGGGTCCTAAGACTTCCTGAGCACCTCAAGAGCTGCGGAGCACCTTCTCGGACGTGTAGAGCTTACTTCCATCACCCATGACCGTCTGGCGGAGGAGGAATCAGCGATCGAAGGCAGGGAACCCCGGTGTTCTTCCATGTTCTTCGTGGACAGCAGCAGCCGTCGGATGGAGGAGGCGGCCCCAGATCTGATCATGGTTGTTCGTTCAAAGCCCGCTTTGGCCGCTCGATCGAACCTCAGACGCAATCCAAACCGTCGATCGGCGAAGCGGTATCGAGCTGCCAGAGCCCGCCACGTGGATAAGTAACACGCGGATCGCCGTCCATCAGCGCGCCTATAGGGGTAAATTGCAAATCTAAACCCCCCGCCTTTTTGTATTTAGTTTCTAATACTGTAAATAAAATATCAAGTGTAAATAAAATAGGGAATTTTGTTTAAGGACCCCTGAACTTCTTTTAATTACAAAATGGTCCTTCCCCGCCTCACGTGTAGTCACACGTGAGGTGCGCGAAATTTCCATGTAACACCCTGGTAATTTTTGTGTATTGTTAAATAGTTCCAAAATATTAAATAAATTTTTATTCTATTGGGATTTTTGCAACGTAGCCTCTGTCATTTATTTTAATTGCAAAAATTCCCCTGCTAGTTTGTTTTATTTTATATGCTTCATGTATTTATTAAAAATACCTAGCTTGCTCCTAAAAATATGCAAAAATTAGGTTAGATGTTCCATGCCTCATACTTTCACGCCCATATTTTTAATTGGCAATTTTTGCATTTGACCAATTATTAAAATTGAAATAGGAGCCATTTTTGCCCTGTTTAAATTATAAAATACCAAAAAAATAGAAAATGTTTTTTGAAAAATTACAAAAATATTATATATAGTAAAGTTATGTATCTATTGAGTCCAGAAAAAAACCTCCTAAAAATAGAAAAAGAAAATATAAAAATTTCAAGAAGCTCCAAAATCCTATAAAAATATAAAAACTCTTCAAAAATACCAAAATAGTTTTTCCTATTTTATAATTATTTATATATTATTATTGACGTATTAAAATTAATTTAGGTAATTTTGAGACTTATTTTATATTTTTAAGACCCAAATTATTTTCGTCCTATTTAATTAGTCCCAAATGAGGGACATTTTTGGAATTAAAAATACATAAAAATTAGTAAAATTACAGAAAATAACAAAAAAATTAGAAAAATATAAAAAGCCTAAAAATATTATATCTACATATTTTAAGTATATATATACCAATACATAATATTAATACCAATACATAATATCCCTCTCTCTCCTCTTATATATATACCTCTTTATATATATTATATAATTTAAAATTTAAAAAGAAAATATAAAAAATATAAAATTAAAATAAAAATAAAAATTATAAAAACAAAAATAAAATAAATATATAAAATTAAAACCCACAAAAAAAATAAAGAAATGGACATGAACATTGAATTGAATGAATGTGCATTCATTTCCACCACACAACCATTCGCCTCCCTGTGTTCGACCTCTACACGTACGCTATACACATTGTTCTAGAGTTATAATAAATTTTAACTCCACATTTTTGAGATTTAATTGCTTATATTTAATTGTGGGTTATCTGTTGATTCATTGGGATTTTGTCTGAGGTCACCTCAGCGACTGTCGATCTGCCTTGTGGAGAGACACGACCTCGGCGATTTCCCAGTCATCAGTACTCCACTTTTATTCTTAAACAACGTTTTGGATGAATCAAAAGGAGTGCTTACAGCTTTGCAATCTTGATATCCAAATTTCTCGAGTACCTTCTCAGCATAGTGAGATTGATAAACTACAATCCCATCGACTGACCTTGTCAGTTTGAGACCCAAGATCACATCAGCAACACCCATGTCCTTCATCTCAAACTTGCTACTTAAGAATGCCTTAGTCTCATTAATAATCCTTATATGTGATCCGAACAACAATATGTCATCAGCATACATGTACAAGACAATACACTCATCACCTTTCACCTTGGAATAGGCACACTTATCGGATTCATGAACCTTAAAGCCACATGACAAAATAGTTTTGTCAAATTTTTCATACCACTGCTTTGGTTCTTGTTTCAATCCGTAAAGGGATTTAACGAGCTTGCAAACCTTTCTCTCATTCCCAAGAGTCACAAGTCCATCAGGTTGATCCATATAGATCTCTTCCTCAAGATCGCCATGTAAGAAGGCGGTCTTCACATCCATTTGGTGGATAGAGAGATCATATACAGATGCCAATGCTATGAGCATCCAGATTGTGGTCATCCTAGTCACAGGGGAATATGTATCAAAATAATCAATACCTTCCTTTTGCCTAAAGCCTTTGGCAACTAATCTGGCTTTATACTTTTTAATTGATCCGTCAGGTCTAGGCTTTCTCTTAAACACCCACTTGTGCCCAATGGTAGAGCACCCTTTGGGTAAATCAACCAACTACCAAGTTCCATTAGCCATAATAGAATACATCTCAGATTTGATGGCTTCCTTCCATTGTTTCGCTTCGGATGAAGCCATGGCTTCCTCGTAACTTGGTGGATCACCCTCGATCTGGTAGACAACAAAGTCACTACCCAGATCCTTGGCTATTCGAGGTGTTTTACTCCTTCTTGGCTCAATCTCTTTTGAAAGGTCATTGGGTTCAGGTTGAGTCTCAACTCCCACGTTCGTTATCCTTTCCACTTGATCTGTAATAGATCTTAATGTAGAGGCTCCCTCAATGGTCAGATTATGAGGAATCCCATTCTTTAGCGGGAAGACATCCTCAAAGAAGGTAGCATCATGGAGTTCAACAATGGTGTTGACTTCTATGTCCGGTATCTCAGACCGAATTACCAAGAACCTATATGCATAGTTGTTTTCCAAATAACCTAAGAAGACCTCATCAATGACTTTAGGACCAAGTTTCTTTCTCTTGTGTTCTGGGACTAAAACCTTAGCGAGACAACCCCACACTTTGAGATATCTTAAACTAGGTTTCCTATTTCTCCAAAGTTCAAAATGACACTTCTTCATATGCCTTAGAGGAACCCTAATCAGAATATGGCAAGTCGTATTCAAAGCTTCTCCCCACATATAGGTTGGAAGTCCAAAACTCTGTAGGAGAGCATTGATCATGTCAGTTAAGGTTCTATTTTTCCATTCTACTATCCCATTTGATTGCAGTGAATATGGGATCGTAACTTCATGAACTATGCCAAATGATTTGCATTATTCATCAAACAAGTTAGAGGTATATTCATCTCCTCTATCTGACCTAAGGCATTTAAGCACTTCTCCTATTTTTGTCTCAGCCTCATTCTTAAATATAAGAAATTTCTCTAAGGTTTCATCCTTGGTTTTCATTAGATATACATAACACTATCTACTTCCATCATATATAAAGGTGATAAAGTATTTCTTATTGTCACGGGTTAACACACCATTAAACTCACAGATATCCATGTGCACTAGATCCAAGATCTCACTATCTCTAGAGACAGACTGAAAAGATTTCGTAGGTGTCTTAGCTTGCACACAGATTTCACATTTTTGAGTTTTATCAATAGTGTGTTTAGGGATCAATTCTAAATTCATCATTCTTTTAATTGAATTTAAGTTTAAATGTCCCAATCTACCATACCACAGATCACAAGATTCTAGATTATTCACAACATGAGACACAGAATTAGAACATTCGGAACTTAAAACATTCATTTCATTGATGTTTACTGAATCACATCTAATTCTAAATAACAAATCAAAATTTGCCAAATAGCCTTTTCCATAAAATATGTCATGTCTCAGAATGACAACTTCATTATATTTAAAGTTCAATTCAAAATCATTTCTAACTAAGATAGAGCCAGATAAAGCATTCTTCTTGATGTCAGGAACATGCAGCACCCTGTGCAACGTCGAGACACGTTCAGAGGAGAACCTCAAGTTGACTTGTCCCGACCCTAGCACCATGGCTGCAGAATCGTTCCCTATCTTCACAGTCCCACTACTGCAGGTCTGATAATAAGAAAACAACGCTTTGTCAGAACAAATATTTACATTGGCTCCCGTATCCATGGGCCATTCATTTGGATCATGGATATGGTATAATTCAGCCCCTCGCTAGCCCCGAGTCCCATAGTGATCATATTCACTTCTGGACTCATGTCGGCAACCTTAGGTTGAGCCTTCAAGGACGGACAATCCTTCTTTCAATGGCCAACCTGATTACAGTGCCAGCAGGGTTTATTCTTTCCCTTTTTCTGGATCTTGCCCTTTGGTTTTATTTTATTGTTATTATTACCCTTTCCCTTCTTATCCTTGCCCTTCGAGGTCATGAGATTGACCTTAGCCTGAATGTCGACAGGAAGTACATGCTTTTATTTCCTGTGTTCCTTCTCTATGGCAATTGCCACCATCAAGTCATCCATAGAAATTTTCCCATTTCTGTGTTTCAGGGTCATACCGAAGTCTTCCCACGATTGGAGAATTTTTCTATGATGCACATGACTTGAAACTTCTCTGGAAGTTTCATTTCGGCATCTTCTAAACCATGGAGCAGGAGTAAAAACTCATGTGCATATTCAGAAACCGACTTCCCTTCGACCATGGAAAACTTTAAAAATTTGGCCACGGAGTATTTCTCAATACCGAGGTCTTCGGTGTTATACTTCTGATCCAAATCTTCCCATAGCCCCTTCGCAGTCTGCGTGGACGAACAGTATACGTCAAACAACGTGTTGGACAGAGCCAACATGATGTAACCATGACATACACGGTCGCGTTCCTTCCACGCAGATTGCGCCTTCTGGCTATTGGGTGAGGGGTTTTCATTTTCCACCGTAGGGCAATCAGTTTCAAGCATTGAGATTAATCCTATGGCAGTTAACCAGATCTTCATGCATTGTTGCCAATGCTTAAAGTTTTGTCCACCGAATTTTTCTGACATGCCCGTCATATCTACCCTCGATTTAAACATCGTTTCTGACATGGTTTTAAATCTGATTCTTGATATCCTCTCTAAGATTGTTGAAAACAGGAATACCAGTGCACAAATTAAACAGTAATACGACGGATCCAAATGAATTGACAATGAAACAATACCGATTAAGATCATGTTAATCATATGTTTCCCATTCATTATCCGATTATAACATGCAAATAGGAACCGATTAAATAAACGAAAACATGCAAACGGGCGAGATCCAGGAAAGGTAAAGCAATAATAATTTGCGGCAAACAAATCAAAAAGAGAATAAGGTTAGAAATCACCAAAACGTCCACGAAATGGACGGTCCTTAGAGAGGATATCGCCCCCACAATACCGGTGCGTAGGGTACTGGCGATCCGCTCCCAAGATACGACGGGACATGATCTTCGTCCGTGCACACTGACGAGATCGTCCTCGAATGTACCTCAGAGAACTACAGCCGAAAGAAAGAGAAGCAATGGTTCATCCACGCAAGAAAGAACCAAAGCAGAGGCCAAGACGACGTGAGAGAGTTTCTGTCGAGTGTATAGAACACGACGTGGAAGAAGGGATTTAAATATATGGTCGTGTGACCTAGCGCGCTGCCTTTCGATTTCCGAAAATGCCCCTCACCGGGTGCGTCATTTCGGATCCCGAGATCACGGCCAGAATCGCGTCCTTAATGGCGAGTTGGATTCCCAATTTAGTCGACTTACCAAATGAAATGTGTGATTAATTTAATCGACATACCAAATGAAACCCGCAGCAAAAGTATCGAGATCCGAATTGACTCTCCCGACCTGGAGCCGGAGCCGGAGACGGATACGGAGCGGAGCGCGCGCGTACACGCGTGGTCCTCCATTCCTCGTCTCTATTATTGCTACAAGAGCTTGGGGTGTGAACTCATATATGAGTCCACCAAAAGTTTAGAGATCTAAGGTATGGTACTAAACTTCCACCCAAACTTTTCCATTTTTCGAATTTGGGAATTCCCAGCTTTCCCTCCAAGCCATTTGATTTCCCAATTGAAACCAAATTAACTCCAATTGTAATCACATAGATTTTCCAATTAAAATCTAATTAGAATTCTTAAATACAACAAAGAAGACAAGGAGGGAGATCACCTGAGGATTGTCATGTTGTGGCAGCTTGGCTCGATCGCCGCTCAAAGAGTCGAGGCAGATGGAGCTCTAAAGATGGGCATCTACCTGGAATCTCGTTGTAACGAGGTGGAGGACCACCGTGGGTATCACTGATAAAGAGGTCCTCGCTCGAGGTGGGACGCTGGTCGTTGTCACCGACGGACATTTCTAAGCTCGCTCTCTCTCCCTTTTGTGTCTAACACACGGGTCGCAAGGCGGAAGACACGTGCGGTTTCGAGAGAGGAAGTGGTTGCAAGTCGTGGGAGGTGAGTCTTGCATGAGGAGGGAATAGCAAAGGTTGGTGATGGTTGCACGTCGAGGGAAAGTGTAGGAGATGGGGAAATGAGAGAGGGGCACGGAAGAGAAATGGAGGAGCATTGGGCACAGGATGCAGGCTCGGTGGTTGTAGAGAGAGAGAGGAAGGCGTGCACACATGGTTGCACAGTTGGTTGCGACTGGTGAAGTGGGAGGGGGTTGTTGCACAGTCGTCGCGTGCAAGGGGAGGAGGGCACGAGCGGTTGTGTTGCTTGTGGATGAGCGAAGGGGAAGGGAAGGGGGCCACGTGGCACGCACGGGGTGCGACCACGCGGAAACCGAAATTCAATATTTAAAATAAAAAATAAATTAAATAATTAATAATAATAATAATAAATAATAAATAAATAATAAATAACTAAAATAAATAAATAAATAATAATTAAAATAGTAAGAAAAATAAATAAATAAGATATCTAAATAAGTATTTAAATAAATACATAATAATTAAAATACTAAAATAAATAAAATAAAGATGATTGAAATAAGAGAAATAAAATAGAATAAAATAAAATGGGGATGACATGTGGCAGCTCTAGGAGGTGCCACATGTTGTTCCCAGAAAAATAAAAAACTAAATGTAAAAAAAATAAAAAAGAAATAACAAAAGCGATCAAATCAAAAAGTGGTCAACATGAAAGATACTCGTCTCAACGAGATCTACAATTTTTGTGAAGGATCGAAAATCAAAATAAATAATCCGTACAAAAAGTATTTTTAGGTGGTATCTTATAGGGATAAAATACCGCATTTTGGTCTTTTACAAAAAATTTTTGGAATTTTTAAAATAAGATGCAAATAAGATTTGAGAAAATATGAATTAAATATTTACACCTTAACCTATTTTTTTATTTTTAATAATTAAGAAAATACAAAGATAAAATAAAGGTGTAATTTGGTCAATGTGTACATTATACAATAGGGGTCCAAAATCCGAGTTTCACATATGAACTCAGATTCTTTTGAATTTGATCTTGTTTTGAACGTAATTGAACGTACATTAATTCAAAAGGCGAGCAAAGGTCCAAAGGAGACTATTTAAGAGGGATATCCATGTTTTAAGGTTCTTAGTCTCAAACTAGGGTTAGGATCTTATCGGTCAATTTTACAAGTTAGTATTTTTTTGATATTTTTTCTTTATTAATGCTAGTAATGTATACTCTATAGAGTTGATTTTATTCAATTGCGGGTTAGAGAAGAATAGATAAAAATAGTAAAAAATTGGTGAATATACAGGTGATATTTACAAGCATATTTGTCTTCTTATTTAATATAAATATGCATGCTAAAATGCATGCATTAATTCTAAATGCATGAATGAGAATAATACAGAATAAATGGAAAATGTAGCTAATCACTTGGGAACGAAGCTTTATTTTTTACTTTTAGAATGTTGAATCACAGATTCATCAATAAGAGAGTATGGTTGCACTTAGTTTTATGGTTAACTATTTATTTGAAATATAAGCATCATGTTGAGAATATATATGCTGAGAACAAAATCCCATATCTTGTAAGCATAGGCTTGAATTGAATTAACAATGATGAACATGATGATTACTTCTCATTTATATTATAATTTGTTCCCTCTTCATGTATTGCTAAAGAATTTGTGACTCTTATTGACATATTTACTATTATTATTATTAAGTTTGAAACACTTTCCAATTGTTGCATACAACATTTGCTTCCATATATATGATCGTCCATGAAATCACTAGTATGTTTGCTATTTCTTTTCCTCGCGAGAGGACTAATAAGAGGAGTCATTTTGCTGAAGAAGTCTATATTCCAATACTTCCTAACGATGTTGTATACCATGCATGGCATGAACTAGTAAAGCCAGTTGTTGTGCAACATCATGATCAACATGAGGTGGGGTGATTGCCTACGAGAATTATTATATTAGAAATTATTTCCACAATTGAAGAGACAATGGACACAGTAAACAATGACTTGAATTATTTTATTAACTAATGCCAAAGTCAGAAGACTTTGTCGTTATATTTATATTTCAAATCTCGTTGATAATCTAACATGCAAAAGAGATAATGGAGTATCAGGTTCTGATACCATCTATGATAAACCGATGAGACGGAAACGTCGGACCAACGATTCAAATACACCCATGATCTTTGATGCTCAACAAACCATCTTTTACATACTACATTGATGAATCTCGGATTCATCACTCTAAATCTCATTTATTAAGCTCAAATCCCTCAAAATCCACAACATTTCTGCATCTATTCTGCATAATTAGCATTCATGCATGTTTTCATAAGAATTGCATTTTAGCACTAATTTATGCACAAAATAAGAAGCCAAAAATCTCAGCCAAAATTGACTTGTAAAGAGCCTAACTTCCCTTATTTTTAACTCATTCATGCTAACTCCGAATGACCCAAAACAACCTTCATTGTGTACCTATCACTAACAAGAATAAATGAAAAATACAAAAAAATCACTAACCCAAATAAGTGGACCAAAAACCTAACCCCTGGTTTCAGGATTTCCGGACTAAAAACCTCATATCTTCCTCATACAGTGTTTGTTTTAATGCTACTCACTTTTGAACTAATATAAATTCAATTACCTTCAAAACAAGACCAAGTTCAAGTGAATCGGAGCTCATATGTGAAAGTTGGGTTTTGGACCTCTTTTGTACATTTTGTATTTTAGCGATTTTTGACCTATTATACTATGTACATATTTAGCCTATTTTAGTTTATCTCTTTTTCATTTGTCTTCTTTGATAAAAGTTTTATTAAAATACACAAAAATCCAAATCCAAATTAAGCTTGAAATCAAAGAAATAAAATAAGTCCGAGTCTTCACTAACCGACTGTACAAAATTGGTCTTTTTCATGTCTTCTTTTATTTCTTCATTTTTCTTAATTAATAAAAATCCAAAAAATTAGATCAACGTGTAGATATTTATTTCTGATTTTATCATATTTTTCCGGATTTTTATCTGGTTTACAAATGACATAAAAAATATAAAAACCAAAAATCAAGGTATTCTATGTACATGGGATACCCCAAAAATATCACTTTGTGCATTTGATCGATTTTAGTTTTGATGTCTTCATAAAAGTTGTAGATCTCATCGAGACGAGCAATTTTCATGAAGAAACGTTTTTGATCCAAGGTTGTTTGCTATTTCTTTTGCATTTTACAAAATATTAATTCTTTTAATTTTCTGGTGCTGACACGTGGCAGCTCCTGGAGCCGCCACGTGTCAGCCATTTTTTGGTATTATTTATTATTCATTTTATAAAAAAATTTAAAAAATAAAATTAAAAACCCGCACGTGTGAGGCACGTCCCTCCTAGGCACGCGCCAAGCACGTATCGCCCCCTTTCTCCCCAGGCCGCCACTTGACACCCATCTGGCCACCCGATCTCGGCCGATCGGACAGCCATGAGTCATCATCTTCCCCTGGACCCCCTTTTCCAATCCGACCGCCGATCTCCCCCGATTTCTCCACCAGGATCATCTCCATCGCCGCCTCGTCCCCGATCTCCACCAATATCCTCCGCGTATCTCACCCGATTCTTAACCGCCGCCACCCTCTCGTCAGATCCGATCCCAATAACTCATAATCTCATCAAATCCCTACCCGTGATTGGTTTCCATCTCCGGTGACCTATCCCTCTTCTATAAAAGCTCCACCACCGCACCAGAGCCCGGTATCCGCCGATAAGTCCCTAATTCGTAAGGATACCTCCGGTGGTGACAGCCCGGTGGTCCTTCAGCTACGGAGAGATCAAAGGTTGCTAGCCTTGCTGCAGCACGGCGCTCCTCCGCCGCTAGTGCCTAGCTCCGGCCACTCCCAACGTCGTTGAGCCAACTACTTCCTATGTCTGCACCAACATCGGAGCTCCGTTCCTCCACCATCTCCATCTCCGCCCGAGCATCCCCGACTCCCTGCTCCGACTCAAGAAGGGACTCCCTCACGACGTCCTCCACCGTCGTACAAGCTCCTCTGTGGTGAATGCCAATGACTCCGCATACTCTGCCCAGTCGCAACTCCGTCGGGAAGCGACGCCCTTCCTCCACAACCACCGTCCCATCCGCTTGCTGCAAGACGCATCACCGGCAAGATTCTAGCCGGAGCCCCCCCCCCCCCTTTTCCGCCTTGGCCGGGCCTCCCTCCGCCTCTACAAACCGTCGGCCGGGTCCACCCCCAAGACCCCCACACGTGAATCGCACATGCGTGGGGGGGACGTCATCTTACGTCAGCAGCATCACCCAGGGATCATGCGCTTTGCACGAGCCCTTTGGGTTATTTTCAACAAGGTCCCCGGAGTCCCTACCATCTACACTGCACTCCATGGGTCACGTGTACAGCACATGACCGCTTGGTGATTTTATAGAAGGGCCCCCGAAGGTTTCCATATTCACGCTTCTGTCCCTGCCGACCCAGGGGTCATGTGCATCGCACGTGACCTGCTGGGAATTTTGCAGAAGATCCTCTCAGTTTATCGGTAATTAAATATAGGTCCCCCTCTGCATTTTTATTCATTATATTAATATTGCATTTGTACCCCTATCTTTCACTTTAGTTTTGAACCTCTGTATTGCATTATTTTATTATCAAAAGAATAGTATGATGTTTCTCATTTAATTCTCTACGTTTTGACACATGGTAGATATTTTTGTGATCATTGGTTAATTAATGATTAATTATTTTGTGGAAAATTGCGAATTTTCGCCCATTTCGTGCTATTAAATTTTCCATTGATTAACTGTTGCTCTAAAAATTCCCAAAAAAATCACATATTGTAGAATTAATTGTGCTTGACATTGTGCCCAAAAAGATTTGCATTTGCATACATAGTTTGCCCTGTAAAAAATCATTTTGCATATTTTAGTGTTTGATTTTTAATAGGTATTACATCTCACATTTTCGAGGTTTAGGATTTTTCTGAGATCAACCTAGTGATAGATCTGAGATAATTTTGTTCCTTGAAAACAATTAGGTTTAATATTTATTATAGCTAAATATTGAAATTCATTCTATTTGCATTTGAAAATTCATAAAAAAATTCATATTGCATCCAAAAATTTCAAAAAAATTACAGTGCATTCATTTCATCATATTTTGCATCATGGCCAAGTTTCATATTTTTCGGACATCGTTTGAATGTAATTGACATTTTAGTCCCTAAAATAGCCTAAAATTGCATTTTGCATCCTTTATTACATTCAAATTTCAGAAAAAAGGACCGCCTTGAAAACCGCACACGAATTTTGATAGACATAATTCTTGATTGTTCCTTTGCCTCCTTGTGTTCGACCTTGGGACTTGCCCAAGTAAAATAAAAATAAAACCACGAGATTAAAAATTGAATATTATTTGTGGTTATTTTCTTGACCGATTCTGATATCGCCTACAACGAACGACAAAATTGAAGTAAATTAATTTTTATGCACGATCATAAATACATCTTTTTAACACGCGCGATTTCAGATTCGTCAGATGGCGCCGTTGCCGGAGAGGCAAACGACTTAGTTTTGTGTTTTAAAAATTTTCGTTCGGTTTTCTGTATTCGGGTAGACTGACCCCCAAATTTTTCATTGTAAATTCCATTTTTTCCCTGCATTTATTTTATTTTATTTTTTAGCATTTATTTCTCTTATTTTATTTTTGAGTATTTTTGAGTTACTCTATAAAGAGGTATATATAAGAGGAGAGAGAGGGATATTATGTATTGGTATATAATATTATGTATTGGTATATATATTTAAAATATGTAGATATAATATTTTTAGGCTTTTTATATTTTTCTAATTTTTTTGTTATTTTCTGGAATTTTACTAATTTTTATGTATTTTTAATTCCAAAAATGTCCCTCATTTGGGACTAATTAAATAGGACGAAAATAATTTGGATTTTAAAAATATAAAATAAGTCTCAAAATTACCTAAATTAATTTTAATATGTCAATTATAATACATAAATAATTATAAAATAAGAAGCCATATTTTTGGTATTTTTGAAGAGTTTTTATATTTTTTAGGATTTTAGAGCTTCTTGAAATTTTTTATTTTCTTTTTCCATTTTTAGGAGGTTTTTGTTTTCTGAACTCAATAGATACATAAATTTACTATATATAATATTTTTGTAATTTTTAAAAAACATTTTCTATTTTTTTGGTATTTTATAATTTAAGCAGGGCAAAAATGGCTCCTATTTCAATTTTAATAATTCGATCAAATGCAAAAATTTCCAATTAAAAATATGGGCGTGAAAGTATGAGGTATGCAACATCTAACCTAATTTTTGCGTATTTTTAGGAGCAAGCTAGGTATTTTTAATAAATACATGAAGCACATAAAATAAAACAGACTGGCAGGGGGCATTTTTGCAATTAAAATAAATGACAGGGGCTAAGTTGCAAAAATACCAACAGAATAAACATTTATTTAATATTTTGGAACTATTTAACAATACACAAAAACCGCCAGGGTGTTACATGCAAATTTCACGTGCCTCACGTGGGACTACACGTGAGGCGGGGAAGGACCATTTTGTAATTAAAAGAAGTTCAGGGGTCCTTAAATAAAATTCCCTATTTTATTTACACTTGATATTTTATTTACAGTATCAAAAACTAAATACAAAAAGGCGGGGGTTCAGATCTGCAATTTACCCCTATAGACGTGCTGATGGACGGCGATCTGCGTGTTACTTATCCACGTGGAGGGCTCTGGCAGCTCGATACCGCTTCGCCGATCGGCGGTCTGGATTGCGTCTGAGGTTCGATTGAGCAGTCGAAGCGGGCTTTGAACGAACAGCCATGATCAGATCTGCGGTTGCCTCCTCCATCCGACGGTTGTTGCTGTCTACGAAGAACAGGGAAGAACACCGGGGTTCTCTGCCTTCGATCGTTGATTCCTCCTCCGCCAGACGGTCAGGGGCGATGGAAGTAAGCTCTACACGTCCGTGAAGGTGCTCCGCAACTCTTGAGGTGCTCAGGAAGTCCCAGGACCCCACGAACAGTTCTGGCGAGCTCAATGAAGAAGGGGAGTCCTGGGAACCTTGAGGTCAAGATGATTTTAGCCCAGGAGGGCTCTTTTGAGCGCGTGACCTGCACAGAGAAAGCGAGTGGCTTGAGGGGGTTCCCCTCGATCGGAAATTGAAGCTGCTGAGCCAAAGAGATCGGGTGAAGTTGTTCGTCGGAGCTCAGATCTATACTAAAGCCTACGGTCTACTAGTCAAAATAAAGGCATGAATGGAAAGCTAGGATGAAAAACTACCTAAGTAACTAAATGGCGCAGCTCACACTTGGCGGTTTGGCCAAGGAGCAGGACGGTCGCCAGAGCGCCGCCTGGGTGCAACCTCCGCACCTCCTGCCCGCACGGACCCTCCAGGAGATTCTCCCTATCACGGAGAAACTCGCTAGGCCGGAGGCGAGGGCTGAAGACGAAGAAAGGCTGACCAAAATTGAAGGGGAAGCGGAGGTTTCTTATTAATACACAGGTTGCGCACCCTTAATGACCGGGCAATCGGCGGAGATTCGTGCTATGTACAAGGGGATAAATAAATGGGCGTGTATCTACAAGGATCAGGGAGCAATTCGTTTGAAGGAGGCAATGTCAGAACATGCATGTGGCGAGCGGGAATTGAGGTAGAAGATGGGCCAAAAATATGGGTTACGTCCAATCAGGCGGCTGGAGGGGTAGTTGACCGAACGGTCAACGAATGGGAGGACCTGGTTGGTCCACATCAACGCCGAATTGACTTATTAATTAAACATAATAAATGATTTTATCAATTTTTTCTTATAAAATAAAAAAATATTTATTAAATAATGTAGTATTTATTTATGATTTTTATTTATTTTTATGTATTATTATGAGTTTATTTTAATGGTGTATTTATAGGTATATTTACATGTATTTTGTACAATTTATTTTTTTATTTTCTATATTTTATTTTATTATTTATTTTCTTATTTTATATATTTATAACTTATTTTTATATACATGGATATATTTTATTTTATTTTAATGATATTATTTATTTACTTAAATAAATAGGTATATATAATATGTAGGTATATTTATAGATGTTTTATGTATATTTTATGTATATTTTATTTATTTAATGAATTTCATTAGGTTTTATTTCGGATTTATATTTTTAATAGAGTATAGATAATATTTACAATTTAATAAAAATATAGATGAATAAAGAATAAAAGAATGAAATCCCCTTTTATTTATATACATAGGTATATTTTACTTGTTCTTTTTGGTTTTATTCTAATTTCAATATGTATATGTTATGTATATTATTTACAAAATTCTAAAAATATAGGTTTGTAAGAACAGTGAATAATGAATAAATTGAATATTTTAATCGGGTAAACTGTACAATGAGGGCCAAAAACCTATCTTCTGCACATTAACTCCAAAAAATATGAAACCACCTCCATTAAATAGATCTTGAAAAGTTATATACAATTAGAGTGATTTTGCCATGTTTTGAGTTTTTATTTAAAATATATGAGTATGTGAAGTTTGGTTTTTGGCTTTTTATTCTGGGTATAAAATGTACACCGTGTATTATTTTTGTACAAACTCAATTTTGTATTTGTATTTTACATTACTATCTCCAACTTTTGTATACAAAATTTCTTTGTTTGATGAATAAATACTTAGATACAAAATAGGTGTTAAAAATGCATAAATCAAGAATGAATAAATGATATATTTATTGTATTTTTTGCCCTTATCTCCCCCTACTTTATTCCTTGTCGACCAATTCTATTCTGGACTTGGTCTCGGGGTTCGGGTCATAAAATATTTTCAATATTTTATTCCTTTTTCTTTTCTTCTCTTTATTCTGTAATTTTGGCATTAAAACCCTTATTTTATTTACAATAAATACAATAAATAATAGATGCTATTATGTACAAATTGATGCTATTTACATGCATTGGCTTGGGTTTTTAAGGCCAAAATGATAGAATAAAGGTGATGAAATGGAGATTGATCAAGTACCTGTAGCTCAGCTAAGGTATTCACAAGTGATAGGAAGTTTAATGTATCTTGCAAATTGCACAAGACCTGATATTTCATTCTCGATTGCAAAGCTGAGTAGATACACTAGTTGTCCTGACCGTACTCACTGGGAGGCTCTGGATCGAGTACTGAAGTACTTGAAGGGAACTATTTCCCTTAGTTTGCATTGTGGTAGACATCCATCTGTACTAGAAGGATACAATGATGCAAGCTGGATAGGGAAAATAGAGGAGTCTGGGAGTAATAGTGTTACAGGGTATGTATTTACCCTTGGAGGTGATGCAGTCTCCTGGAGGTTTGTGAAGCAGACCATTCTAGCTCGATCCACTTTTGAGGCCGAGCTGTATGCTTTGGACACCACTAGAATTGAGGTTGAATGGTTAAGGGAACTTCTATATGCAATTTCCATGGTAGGTCAGCATGTTCCTGGATCTCGGTACATTATGATAATATGACCACAATTGCCAAGATCAAGAGTTCAAAGTTCAATCAAAAAACAAGGAGACACATACAAATCAGACTTAAGACGTTAAGGGATTTGGTGTTTCGAGGAGTGTTGGCTGTGGATTTTGTTGGATCCAAAGACAACAAGGCAGATCCGTTGACTAAGGGGCTTGATAGATCTTTAGTCCTAAAGTCTAGGCTTGGGATGGGACTGAGACCCATTGGGATTTCCTCTACAGTAGCAACCCAACCTATCTGAGTGGAGATCCCACAAAGTAGGTTCAATGTGGTAATAACAAGCTGTTTGGAGAACTGGTTGGCACTCTAATCTTAATGCGTAAGCATGAGTGTCTTATCCCCGGAAGCCTGAGTGCCATTTAAGCTGCAAGTTTAGGAAGAGCGTAGGCTCTGAATGGGTTCAAGCCTTTGGGCAGGATGTTAGCAGCGCATTCTTGGAGACCGCCACCTATGTGAGTGTTACTGTGTGGCCGTAGTTAAAGGAAGAGGGTCTTTCCTAAACACGCTCATGAAACAGGACAAGGGTGCATGGCCTTTAAGAGCACCAACCATAAAGATTGTACCAAGAACAATGCTTTGTTGTTTCTACCGTATACTTTAACACCAAGGTCTGAAGTTCAAGATGTGGTTCACTTCGTTCCTGTTAAAGTGAAAGTAGTAAACTCAGGTAGAGGTTCAAATCGGAAGGTACCTTTACTGAAAGCAAAGTGTGGTAGCCGAAAGTTGTGTTTTAACTTCTTTTGAATCTCTTTTTAAAATTTGTGAATTCGTGGGGGATTGGTGTATTTAAGAATTGTAATTAGATTTCAATTGGAAAATCTATGTGATTACAATTGGAGTTAATTTGGTTTCAATTGGGAAACCAAATGGCTTGGAGGGAAAGTTGGGAATTCCCAAATTTGAAACATGGAAAAGTTTGGGTGGATGTTTAGTACCATACCTTAGAGCTCTAAACTTTTGATGGACTCATATATGAGTTCACACCCCAAGCTCTTGTAGCAATTGTAAAGAGGAGGAATGGAGGACTACACACGCGCGCGCGCTCCGCTCCGTCTCCGGCTCCGGCTCCGGCTTGGGAGAGTCAATTCGGATCTCAGATATCGATACTTTTGCTGCGGGTTTCATTTGGTAAGTCAATTAAATTAATCACATGTTTCATTTGGTAAGTCGACTAAATTGGGAATCCAACTCACCATTATGGACGTGATTCTGACCGCGATCTCAGGATCCGAAATGACGCACCCAGTGAGGAGCATTTTCGGAAATCGAAAGGCAGCGCGCTAGGGCACGCGTCCATCTATTTAAAGCCCTTCCCCCACGCCGTGTTCTATACACTTGACAGAAACTCTCTTACGCCGTCTTGGCCTCTACTCCGGTTCTTCCTTGCATGGACGAACCATTGCTTCTCTTTCTCTCGGTTGTAGTTCTTTGAGGTACATTCGAGGACGATCTCGTCGGTGTGCGCAGACGAAGATCGTGTTCCGTCGTATCCTGGGAGCGGATCGTCCGTACCCTACGTACCGGTATTGTGGGGGTGATATCCTCTCTAAGGACAGTCCATTTCATGGATGCTTCGGTGATTTCTAACCTTATTCTCCTTTTGATTTGTTTGCCGTAATTTATTTATTGCTTTACCTTTCCTGGATCTCGCCCGTTTGCATGTTTCTATTTATTTAATCGGTTCCTGTTTGCATATTATAATCGGATAATGAATGGGAAACATATGATTAACATGATCTTAATCGGCATTGTTTCACTGTCAATTCATTTAGATCCGTCGTATTACTGTTTAATTTGTGCACTGGTATTCCTATTTTCAACATTCTTTCCTCTCCATTTTTCTTCTCATATTCCTCTTGTTCTTCATCGTATTCCCGTACCAAAAATTCCAACCATTGTTAACCATCCTCCATCACCTTGCTTCCTCCTTGCAAAGGAGGACCCATCGACCCTCTGTTCACTCCGCTCAGATCCTCTGAACAAAGTCGCCACGGACATCAACTTCCACTAACCGGCCCAGCCGTCCGAACTCCTCAGGCTATATGCCCTAGTTCACCCCCAAGCTTCACCCCCACCCCAAACATGAGAAGCACGTGGGGCGAGGGAATATTGCACATTTTCCCTCGCTTCTCTCATGATTCATAGAAGAATCCCCATTGACAAACGCACGTGCACAGCACGTACATCTTGGAAATACAACTAAGCCCCTGATCTTCGCATAGATTTCACTAGAGTCCCCCCAGCTAGACGTCATGTGTGCAACACCCTCCCTCCTGGGAAAATTGTGAAGCATCCTTCGCTTTCAAGCAGGCACGTGCTTTGTATGTGCCCTGGTGGAGAAATTGCTTGGAGGCCCCCTGGGTCTAGGTAATCACGCTTATATCTCTGTGCCTCATTTTTTATCATTTTATTATATAATTTGCATTTAGACCCCTCTTTTCTTCATTTGATTTGAACCTCAATTCTATAGTATCTTATTCATCAAAAATAGTCGTTTTATTGTTAAACTAATACTTTACATTGTGGCACGTTCTTGATATTTTTATGATTTGTGGTTAATTAATCATTAATTTTCTTGTGAAAAACTACATATTATACCCATTATATGCTTCAAAATTCATATAAAATTAATCATGGTCCCAAAACTTTCCAAAAATTCATCTTATTTGCATGCATCTCGAGGTACAATAAAAAATCAATGATTTAAGTAATTAATTTTTAATTAATTCTATACTTAGTATTTTAAGGAATTAAATTTTGTTCTAGATACCTCTCATGTAGATCTCTCTAGGATAATTCAATCTCTAGAAAATATTGCTATTTGATATTTATTAAAATTATTTTGCTCGAAATCACCATGTATTCATATTTAATTCATTATTAATTCATATTACATCCAAAAATTTCAAAAAATATTATAGCTTCATTTCATCATGTTTCACCTCCAATAAAAATTTCATTAATATTGCATTATACTGCACAAAAAAATTGCATAAAACCCCCTTAAAAGTTTGCATTTTTCATTATTGGATGTTAAATCCATAAATTCAAAAAAAATACATTTTGCATTCATCATCAGATTAGGTTTCCAGGAAAAATATAACTTGGGTAAATTGGATTAATTTTACATGAAAATTAATTTAGTTAAGTTGTTTGATTTCTTAAGTCCAGTCGTATTTTTTCATGTGCACTTTGATTGCATAAAAATTTATAAAAAAATGCCTCGCTAAAAACCTAGTTCTAGATCGCCTAATAATTGATCTAAGGAAACAGTGGCCTCCCTGAGTTCGACCTTAGGCTTGCTCAAGTAAAATATAAACCGGATTGCTTGCTTTTAATTGGATAATTAACTTTAGCAGTTTCTAATTGATCTGTTAATTGCCCGACTGCAACGAAACTTAACGTTAAATCCGCACAATTAGGGAGGGACAATTTGAGTTTTTCACTTATACTAGGATCTCATGTCATATAGGGCACCATAATATATCATTAACCATATTTCAACTCACTCTTATCACACACAAGGTTTTAAACAAGTTATTCACATAAGACCGCATCACTTAATTCACGAGTTATTCCATATAACACATATTAATTGAGTTTATTAGACCAAAGATCGTAGGGTCAACTTAAATATGGTTATCACTTAATTGTTTATTTTCGGACTTGCTTGCCTTCCATAGTGGGTGATTTAGGATACACAACAAGTAGAGTAATCTTAAGGGACGGTAAAAAATGGTCCCTTAAATGTCCACAATCGTCCCCTTTGGGTAAAGGGTACAGCCGTGCATCCGTCCCCTTTGAAGCCGTCACATTTGACCATGGGGGACGTAAAAAATGAACATCCTCTATTGGAAGTCAGAAGGGACGGGTAAGACCATCCCTTTCAATACTAGTAGAGGCTACGGTCATTGACTGTCCTGAAAATTGTGGGGACAGTTACAAAAACAAATATGTATAGTACCTCGATCGCGAAACTCCAAAAGAATATTACTCTCAAAGCTACTAGAATGGGACAAACAAAGAGGGCCTAGTAAACACATGCCATGATCGGAAAGGTAGATCGATAACCTTAACTCTCAAGTGTGTAGCACGTAGTACGTACAACTTAGAGTAAAAAATAGGATAAATTTACACCCTCGTCCATGTTGTATACTCGAGACATACCAGCTAGTACATAGGAGGAAGCACCAAAAGTCAGAAGGCAAACACTCACCAAAATACAAATGAGAAGATTTCCATTAAGATTTAACTAGACCACATATGTGCATGCCCCTTTTCTTCGGTATTTTATCATACCCACGAAATATTTTCCTTTAAATTAATCAGTTAAGTATTAAAATATCACATGGGTTCACAAATCACTTGAGGTTTACGTATACTTAGTGATCTAGATTAGATATAAGATTTATATTACTAGGGTGACTATCTCAATCCTCATGACCATCCCTTAAACTCATGAAATATAGTCACATTGAACGGTCAATCATGATATAAAAGAACATCCACACATATTGGTTAATGATCATGGAATCAAGTTTTCCCTTCAATCATACCCATCAGTTCATTTCCACAATATACTCTTTAGTTCAAACTAATCATTAGTGGAACTCTCCCACCTCGATCTGACTACCTTATAATTGTAAGATTGGCAACCCATCATATATTGTTGAACTAGTAGACTAAAGTATAGATAGATCATTACATTAATCAAGAATGCTTAATGAGATGTATCCTCACACAAATTGGCGAGTGGATCACATTCACATATAATACTTTCAATCCAAACCCCCACCTATGGGAATATTCCCATGTGTTCCCCTTTATAAGATCATGTATTATATTGACTATGATAAGATGTTTCCACCATATTGTCTTAACACGATCACGCTTGATACATCAACTACTTTTCTATTGTATTATGTTTGGTTCTCAAATATATATTCTTACTCGCATATCAATACTTCTTACCAAGTCATTTACGATCACATGATCGATGCGAACACACTTTTAAAAATATTGTGTACCATAACAATAATGGTTTTGCAATTTTACAGAAACTAAGTGTGAAAGATTTTAAAATATAGTTTCCTTCACATGTCCCATAGTAATCATAAGTCCATCAAATTATTTACCATTTAAATAGCTTAGTGTACCATTCTAAATCCACGTATTTCAATGCACATTGGATATCGATTGAGGCTTCTAAGATCTTGGTGTGGCATGCATTAGCCATATTTAATTGATATCCAAATGAATATGCTTTACTCAAGGTTAATCATTACATATCATAATTAAATCCAATTCATAACATTTAATTTCCATCAACAATTGGCCCATAATATGATTATACGTGACAATGATCAAAATTCAAAGTTAATTTCTACTACAATCCTTAATATCTTGAAAAATATAGAATTTACCACTAAGTTCATAATCATAGTACATGTAATTTACAAAGTATATCATTCTCTTAGCATAAAAAGTAACATCTAAAAGTGAATCAGCAATAATCAATGGTACAAATCAACAGTGATTAATGTTCAAATCTAAGAACAATAAAATTGTAATATTTGCGATTGAAAGCATTGACAATTATGGAATAATTACATCTAGTCACCTATAAATTGGAACAACACTTCCATATGTTTGGTAATATCATACAATCTTAACATCTCGTATAGCATCAAATCTAATATCTCAGATCTATGAATAATCAATCCTAAATTAAATCTCTCTCAACATGATGAATTCATTGTTTCTTTTTTTGGCGAATATCATATTTACTTCTCAATGCATTCCAAAGGTCCCAAATCCTTTAATGATCTATAGTATTTGATTCACAACTATTTTAATAAAAGATATTCTTTAATCAGTGTTGCTACCAAAGACCCTTTTCATATTATAAGCATGCTGGTTGCATGCTCATGTCTATGGGAAAATGCATGAGGATCTTGATTGGCAACATAACATTGAGTTCCTAGAGCATCATCATAAGAACTGAACTAACTTGAGGTCCAAGATAATCTTTTGCACTAAAGATTTGAGGCTATGATAATCTTTTAAAAGAATATTTATCTCTCTCCATCATGAAAATCATGGTAAAACATTATTTTTAGTTATTTACTTTGTTTTATTTCTATCCTCTTGAGGCATGTATGGCACAATATTTATCTTCACATATGCTCTATTTTCCACCTTTGATAACACTCCATCCACATGAAAATCCATGGTGCAATGAAAGTTACATCAAAACAAAGATAATATCATATCATTCAATGTGGTTTCCCGGATAGTCAAAGAACAAAGCTTCTCTCATCAAAATAAGCATGTCACAATCATAATAGGAACATATGTCGAAAGAGGGAAAGGGAAAAGGACCATGTTACCTTAGCGCGTAGATGTGTTTACATGTATTTTTTTCCATGATTTATGACTTCTTCTCACCGACATCGTCTGAGAACCATTACTACCTTTAAATCGCATAAATCATGATTTGTTTGAGAAAAAACTATGATCGTCAAGTACCCATTCTAAAGATATGATCTAAAGAGAAGATCTTGTCTCCAAACTCAAAATCAAGAAGATATATGTGTTCCCTGCACTTTCCTAGTGAGAATGACAATAACAACATGTTTTGGTGGCATCTAGCAAGTCCATGATCTGATCTGATTGATGGATACGAAGGTGGAGGATGAGGAATGAAGAAGAAAATGGGTTAGGGCATCCATAGTTGCCCATATGAACAATTAAAATGGATTTGGATGGGTTATTTTCATAACACGCATCTAAAAATTTGGATCGTATACTCCTTCACTTAAACAGCCATATCTCACTCGTCCGAAATCAGAATTTTAAAATTTCAGATGTGTTGGAAAGCTAAAGGCAAGTTGCTTCTAGTAATGCTTGAATTGCTTATGTTTCATCAAAATAAATTTTGAGATCGATCGGATCTCCAATCCAAAAACCCCTTGTTGCCACCATCTTCGCAACCCCTCACCAAGCCCTCACAGGCACTCTCCTCGTCATCGCTCACAACCATTGGTAGATGTCCCACCACCACACCATCCTCGCCCATCCACCACCTCCTTGTCAACCCCCAAAGCCACCTCCACGCGTCCCACCACCATCCTTCAATCATTCCATCACTTAGTTGGTGCCACCCTCACCCATCCGAACCATCTTGTCACTTGCCAGAGTAGCTCTCACCCTGCACAAACACGATATAATAACGATAAGTACAATAATGATCTAGTAATAATAACTAATATTGACGAAGAGGAACATAAAGTAGAGTAAATTGCAAAAAACCCTTAAACTATACACCTGATTTCAATGTCATACATAAACTTTAAAAAGTAACAACGTAGTACCTTAACTTTCGAATTTATCTCGAACGAACATTGTTCCTTGGTCTTTGTTATCGTGTTAATTTCCTTGGTCTTTGTTACAATCCAACATTCTCAATCTTACCGATGGTTTTTGGAATCATCAATGCAATTAACACCCACCGACAATATCGAAGGTTCTAAAATAATTACCTAACTATCGATGATAATTGCAAATTTTTTTAATGATCGTAAAATTAGTGATAAATAGTAAATAGCATTTACCATAAATGATTTGGAGATCTTTAGCAGCAATGCCATCTAAAAAAATCGCAGCCACGGACATCGAAATTTATATTTTCACCAACGGGGATATTTCTTTTAACTGAAAATGTTTAAAATGTACCGAAAGAGCTAACTTAATTCATACTTCATCCTGCCTCATTTTTCTTATTTTTTTTAATTTTTGAAAAAATACTTTCGTGGATTATCAGCACTATATCCATACATTGTGGCATTCAAATTCAATGCAAATCAAAGACTCCTACGACCTCCATTCAGACGGGATCAATTTCAACAATTCTGCGGCCACTACAATAAAATTGAGCTATAGTGACATTTTTTTTCAAAATCCATCACTAAATTAGCCGTTGTTAAATATACAATGACGATATTGTTCGTTGTGAAATGAGTTTTCGTACATGAAATTAGCAACGGATAGTATATATGTCACTATATCATTAACAATGGTCCATATAGAAACGTGTATCCGTTGCTATTTTTCAAAACATCAACTAATCATCGCTATTTTTAGTTAAAACTTTAACAATGATTTAATAGAAGTTTGAAAAATAGTAACAGATAAGCGTCGTTTTGTGGGTCATTGTTAATGATATAATAATAAATATGATATTCGTTGCTAATTTCAAGTACGAAATATCATTTCGCAATGAATAATATTATCGTTATATAGTTAACAATGGCTAATTTATTGACGGATTTTGAAAAAAGTGTCACCATAGCTCAATTTTCTTGTAGTTATTAAAAATGATTGTCTAGATGGATGTCATAGGAGTCTAAGTTTCGCAAGAAACTTAAATGACATAATATAGGGATACGGTAATGAATTTCCACGAATTCATTTTTCAAAAAAATAAAAAAATAAAAAATGGGACGGGAGAGCCAATAGCTCCCCTGAAGGGCAGCTCCATTTTACCCTATATATAGGGAGCTGGGAGCCTACACCCAAGAATGTAGGTAACTACCTACACCCGACCTTTTTTCATGATTTTTAGGTTTTTTTAAGGAAGCCTTATGGGGATTTTCTTAATATATTGAAGGGAATATGTGTTTCCAGTGTTATGCAAAACAAACATTCCTAACATGTTCATCTAGAATGTTAAAATTTGACAGTCTTGATGAAGATGATAAGAGTGTCGAATTAAGTTGAATTTTGAGTGACACTATGTTGATATATAGTGATCTAATTCCCCAAAGGTTTCATTTCAAAATAATCAAAAAATAATAAAAAAATGAGCCGATGTAGGTACCTACACCCTTGGGTGTAAGCTTCATTTTCCTATATATAGGGATAAATAGGATTGCCCCACCGCATTTTCTCTATTTTTATTTTTCTGAAAATTTCTTCCGTGAATATTCATCATTATATCCATATATTATGTCAATAAAATTTCGTATGAAACAGAGACTCCTACGGCTTCCATCCAGACAATCATTTTTTAACGGTCACATGATTTTTTAAATCGACATCGTCTGGATAGATGTCGTAGGAGTCTCTGTTTCGTATGAAATTTGAATGACATAATTTACGGACATAATAATGAATTTACACGGTTTTTATTTTCAAAAAAATATGTGAAAATGGGGTGGGATGATCTAAGTTAGCTCCCTATATGGGGCAACGAGGGTTGGTGTGTGCCTGGAGGTGGGCTCGGGGGTGCGCGGGGGATCCTTAGGCACATGTCTCAGCAACACAAAACGAGGGTTTCGCTCGTTATATATATGGGTTAAAGGAGGATACTCCCACCCTCATTTTCCTCTAATTTTTTTATTTTTTAGAAAATGAAAATATGTATATTCATCACTATATCCCCCTAACATGTCATTCCAACTTCGTCGGAAACAAACTATATCCCCCGGGGTCATTTCAACAATTGTGACCATTATGGAGGGTATAGAGTCTCGAATCAAGTCGAATTTTTAATGACACTTTGGACATATTGTGATCTAAATTCCAGTAGGTTTCATTTCAAAAAATTGAAAAAAATATAGGAGAAAAAGGACGCACACACCCACACACAGACCCACACGCACACGCATGCACACACGCGCGCACACAAACACATGAGTAAAAATGGGGCTGCATTGGCTGCCTCTGTCCTATTTTCCGACCTTAATTAGAAAATATCGTAATATATTTCATCACTACATCCTTCTAATATGTCATTTCAATTTCGTCGGAAATAGATTCACATGACATCCATCCTGAACATATCGATAACATCAAATTTAAAATCGTTAAAATTACATGTTTTTAAGGGTATTCATCGACTATTTGCTCTGATAACAAAATACTGTGGACATAGCCACGTTGGTGTATATGAGAAGATTTTTGGAGGCATCTCAACGAAACTTCTCTCGGCAAGTGTTGGTTTTTTTCATGTAAATAGAGAGATGATCAAATCCAGATATTATCTTGCGAATTTCGCATGTTATAAATATATGTATGGAGAACGGATCAAAAAAATATATACAATGAATCCTCGTATTCACTTGTACATTATAAATAAGATACGAATCTTCGTTTCTTTTCTTTTCTCTGTGGTACTCCCTTGGGATTGAGACTGCACTAGTAGCAGAGTGGATCCTCTGCTATAGTGCTTCAGGTGTTGTACTCATGGGAGCCATCCGATGTAGAACGGACGGCCCTCATAGGGGACCGACCATTCCTGACCCCCTAAGAGGGTTGTCCGATCCCCATCGGACGGCTCCCGCGAATACAACACCTGCTGCAATACAGTAGAGGATCGGTTTCCGCACTAGTAGGTGGGGTCTTAGTGTTGGACATGCGAGCCCACGATGAGCTATTATGCAATAAATGTTATTGCGAATATCATTCCCTGATCTGAAATGAAGAATAACTAATTTGCATAATAGGTCATTTAGTACAATTAGAGTTATGTACCATGGCCATCTTAATAATCATACAGTTGTTGGTTCAACTATTGAATCATAGAGGCCGGTGCTTGGATGAATATCTAAAGAGTTAGATTGAGGACTCATCAAGCACCGCCAAATGATTGTTAAGAGATGATCGTCGGCCTGAGTAGGAGATGGCAATCCTTTCTCACATATGTTGATATCTGACTGTGAAAACCTCGAATATCGAACATGGACTAAAACGCGATTCTTGACTGAGTCTATACTTAATTGCAAAATCTGTACTTGTCTAGTGACCAAAAAATTCGAATAAGGAGTCCATCGCATAGGACTCGTCGATAGCTTCAAACGAGTCCAAGAACGCTAAAATCCGACTTCGGGAGCTCAAGTTATGGTCAATTTAGTGAGTAGGGGTCCGGGTCCATTGCAGACCCGAACTAAGATCCGACCCGAGATAACCCTTCACACAAAAACCCTCAAATCGACTTCCTCATCAAAAACGTCCCCAAATCTCCCTTCCCAGTTGACCAGCCCTCCCTCCTCCTCTTTCTCCTCACCGGAGCTCGGCGGAGTGCCTTGAATCGACGACCCGAACCTGTGCTCACGTAGAGAAGGTAGGATAAAGTGGCAGAAATCTTACATCTAAAAATCCAGATTGAGACTTAACTTGCTACCATTACACGCACGATTTTTATTTTACTGGTCGACTCCGAATAAGAAAATCCCTGCAAACTTGTTATATTTAGTGCTGATTGAATACAGATGCTTTGGTTGAAATTGGAGTCATTTTATTTTAGATGCATGTTGCCTGATATGGCTAAAAGCATGGGATCCTACGACCAGGAACTCTGCAATGTATCTCACCTTTGGATTACACCCCCCTCTGATTTTTTTAAATGCTTCACAATGTTGAAACGAACAAAGTACAGATATATAATGAGAATGCTAGCAATGTATCACGTCATAATACTAAGGTACTCTGAAATAAAATATCATTTAACTGTTGTATCCCTTCTGTTTGCTGTGGTATCACCTTTAGTTATCAGAAAACCTAGATTGTTTTGGACAATGTGTTCATCTATGAATTTGAATTAACTGTTGAAATCACTACTGAGTTCTTCATAGTTAAACTTAAGAAATTGGTAATATGGATCCGAGAATCATACAACTTCTCAACTATTCCTAATATATTTCGAATCCTTCACCTTAAAATGTCCATGTAATTGTAAGCCTTCCATCTTAAAATTTATATGTGTATTTCTTGAAGTTGTATCATTGGGACATCCTGCAAGATAGTCTTTTTTTATAGTTATCATATGATTCATATCTACTTTTATGTACCGTTTCTAACTTGAAGGCTATGATTGCAAGGAGAATGTTTGATATTTTGTTATACCTGAAATAAGCTCACCTTCCATTTTTATAAAGTAAATTTTTGAATCTCTTACACTACAAAAAAGGAGGGATTGGCGTGCACATAAATGCTCGTTATGTGCACGCCTAGTGCCCGCCATGTGCTCGCCCGAGCGGTGGGCGAGCACATATGCTCGTTCAGGGCGTGCTCGCTTATATGAGAGTCGCTCCGGCTGGTGGGCGAGTACATTGGGACACTATGTGCTCGCCCGCTGTTCGGCGGGCACAGATGTGCCCGCCGAAGTGATCGCCTCCATTAAATATGGCGATCAATGATGGAGCACCTGGCGAGCACATGTGCTCGCCCAAACTGATTTTCAGGAAAAAAAATTATACAGGTTCGACGGGGTTTTGACGCCCTGTCGAACCTGTATAACCTGCCAATAAATCACTGTGGATTCTTATAAGAGCTCCCTAAGGGTATATATATTATAGCAGTTCGTTAACTAAGATAACTAGCACTGACAAGTGAAAGTCACGCAATATACATGAACTTACAAGTGAACACTCAAATTTAACATCTAAATATTACAAACAAGTCAAAGCCAACAAAGTTCATATAAATTAAAAGATGTGCTAAAAGCTTAACAAAAATACAAGTCAAAACCAACAAAAATTTACTTCTTCTTTGATCTAAAAAATTTAGACATTAAACCCTGCTTTGATTTCTTTTTCCTTCTCCTTTTCTTTGAACCTCGTATACATGCGTGCCTCTTCTTCACGTTCGTTCTCCTCCTTCTCTTCGTCATCAGATTCAATCTCTTCAGGTTGAGATGCACGCCCTTGCGACCTATATTATATATAGAAGATATATATCTATTACTTGCATTTTGTACATATAGAAATATAAAATTATTACTCATTCTATAAGTAGAATACTTACATGTACGCCGTGAACTCTTCTCGAAGCTTCGTCACCTGATCCACCATCATCGCCATCTGCGACTCCATTGGAATTGATGATTGGGACGGATGAGGTTGTGTATACGACGATTGAGAGTATGCAGAATAGGAGTGATGATGTTCCTCCACATAATATTGAGGAAAACCACCAAGCGTCTGCTTCATGTTCGCCACAACGTCCTTCTCCTCCAACACCTTATAAGATTTTCATTATTTAATATAAAATTATATATTAGAAATGAGTATAGTAAGCTAATATTTACCTATATATACCTGCTTCCAGATCGTTTTATCAAATGGTGGTTGCTCTCCAGTTGGATCGACATCCCATTTTTCTGCAGATAATGCCAGATAACGATCCTGAAATACAAAATTTAATATATTTAAATGAGTTATAATATATCATTTAATTTCAAATAAATTGATAGACTTACCAACAATTCTCCTGCTTCAAGAGTGGATCATTGCGACTCTCCTTCTCTCCCACTCATGTGAGACCTCGACCACCACTCCTGAAAAGAGGGTTTCCTTTCCAACCTAGCTACCTGAAAAATAATTTTAAGATGTAATAACAACATTGTATTATATTAAAGCAGATCTATAAAAATTAATTTTAAATCGTAATACCATCTCCGCTCTAATCTGATTGTGGCTTTTAAAGCCGCTTGTCGACTTAATCCTTTGTTTTTGACGGTTTGTTCTTCCCGCCGTAGATCTTCTTCCAAACTCAGCATCCGCAACGAATACATCACAGAAATCCGCCCATCTGCAATGATTATGTTATGATTATTGATTATTTTAAAAAGTTTATTATAAATTATTTGATAAGTACAATACCTATCCTCCGTACACCATGTTGGCGGGAACTTCTTCATCTCCTCAAAATTCATCTCCTCGCATCCCGTCTTCGCATGCGAGTCCCTCCTTGCTTGAAAAATGTATCGCTCATTCTCTTTTCTGCCAAACGAATGAAGGCTCTACGATAAGCCTCCTTCCCCAGACCAGAGCCAAGGCGAAACCTACTCTGAAAATTACAACAAATTATGAGATACAAAAAACTTGATCAAAAAATCCTGTATCACTTCTTAGAAATTTTTCTTACCAGAAACATGTCAAACAATCTCTCCTGTTCTGCAGCAGGGATGCGACACCATCTAAATTGTATGGAAGTCAAGTGTGTCTTTATTATGTTGATTATCTCCTTTGCCACCATGTTGCTATTCAGAAAATCCATGTATTTGCTAGAAATTTTAATTATGATATAATCTATAAATATTTGGAAAATTTTTAATGATAAAATCTATAAAAATTTTATCTCCCATCCGTCGTAACCTCCAACAAAGGGTGGAACGCCGACGTCTATCCAACTGCAGTAGGTAAAGGCATGGAGGTGCTCGGACGTCCAGAAGAAGGAGAGTCAGAACCCATCGATGTTCGTACTGGTATGGGGACCTGGACTGGGAATTCTGTAGAGGATGCTGAGGTAGATGGCTCTCCATAGCCTCCTACGTAAAAGGGTGGCGGAGGATAACTAAGAGGCTCGTAGTACGCTATCACCCGGCGGACCTCGTCGGACTGTGAATCAAGAACAGCATCCGGGGTGGGCTGCCTACTGGACGAAGGTGTGTCTGAGGAAGATGGACAATTGGATCTATGTGATCTATGCGTCCCACCACGTCCAAAACCTGTCATGACTGTAATAATGATATAATAGTTAATTACATATTTATTACTAAAGATTTTAGTTAATTCGATTATAATTGTGTAATAAAACTTACAACTAATCTTCATCATTTGTGAACTTCAACCCTTCTACTATCATGTTCCTTTATATGCAACTCTGGCCGATTGCATATGATTTGTAAATCACGACGAGACTTTACTGTATCTTTTGATCGACCGATTACATTCATAATAGTATAGAAGATGCTATCAAACACATTTTTCTCTATATGCATAACACCTAAGTTGTGTCATATCAGTAACTTACTCCAATATGGTAACTCCCAAAATATACTCTTCTTAATCCAATTATGACTGTCACCAAAACCAGGAAGGTTTTTTGTTTTATCTCCATTTTCTAAGGCCAATTTCTCTAATTGTTCCAAGTATGATAATATCATATCGCATGTCTTAATTGGTGGAGGAGATCAATTGTGTTCCTTTTAGAAGACTGCTTCTGTCTTCGATATGGATGATTATTTGGAAGAAACTGTCTCTGACAATAGAAAAAGCATGATTTCTGACCGTGTTGAAGCTGGAATGATTTAGTACTTTCCATATAATATGAACAACTTTTACGTCCATGCGTACTCCATCCAGATAACATTCTATATGCTGGAAAGTCCTTTATCGTCCAAAGCAGAGGTACTTTCATATTAAAGTTTAACTCTTATTAGCATCATATGTATCAACTTCATCGACCCATAATATTTTCAACTCATCGATAAGAGGACGTAAATAAACGTCAATGTATTTTCCCGAATGTGTAGGTCCTGGTACCAACAGCGAAAGAAATATAAATTGTCGCGTATTACATAACCGTGGGGGTAGATTAAATGGTGTTGTCATTACTGGCCAGGAAGATTAATCTTTACTTCTTCCATAAGGATTAAACCCGTCTGTACATAAACTTATAACGCAATTCCTTTTTTCATCGTTAAATGTAGGAAAAGCTGACATCAATTCTTTCCAACAATCAGACTCAGATGGTATACTCATCGACTTTATGTTCCGCGTGGCATGTCATGTATTTTCTTTGCAATAATATAGTCGTTTCAATCTCGGAGTCAACGGGAAATAACGTAGAATCTTTTTCGATATTTTTGTTCCACTCTTACTAGCTGTCTGATATCTTGGCTCATTACATTCAGGACACCGTTGTAAATGTTGGTGCTCACCGTAATATAAAATATGGTGATTTATGCATGAGTCTATTTTAACTTCCGCTAAACCCATCTTCCGCATCATCTTTTTTGTTTTGTAATAACTATCAGGTAATTCTGCATCTTCTGGTAACATTTTCTTAATAATCCTCAGCATTGCATCAAAATTATGATTGATCATATTATACTCCATCTTCATCGATAGAAGATCTGAAACCGTAGAAAATTTTGAATATGTCTTGCAACCCAACCACAATGACTCTTCCGCTTTTTTCAACAGCTCGTAAAATTCTGCAGACTCTCCATATGGTTCCTCATCATCTAATAAAGTATCATTAAATTCTGGACCCACAACGTCCATAACTATATCTGCAAAAGGATTAATATTGTCAGCTTCTTCCGCATCATTCATATTGTCCTCGAAACCCTCATCATGCCTCCACCAAATCTGATATCCTTCCATGAAACCCATTCTATAAAGATGTAACTGAGTTTCATCTTTTGATCTCTTCCTTATTAGACGACATTTCTTACACGGACACAAGATAGTTCCATATGAATTCACGATAAGGGAATCTTATGTGTAAGTAAATTGTATAAATTCCTAAACACCTCTTTGAAAGATATCTGCTATACGTCCATCTACTACACGGTTGTACATCCACTCTCTATTTATCATATTGATGAACCTGAATTAAATAATTTATAATGTCAAATCTAAGAAATTAAGGATATCTAAACGTATCACATTATTGAGATAAAAGATGAGAATAGAAGTGTATTAATTATGTTATCACTTGAGCCCGTTCATAAGGATTCAAACTTACTAAAGATGATCGTTGTTACAAGCATCTTTATTTCTAACGAAAATTCGGCAGCATAACCCTGCACCTCTCCCGTATACCTCATAAATCAATCGCAATTAACTATCAAAATAATCATATTAGTGATTATTGCGATAGTAACTATGATTGATTTGGTATACCGAAGAGGAAGGGATTATGAATCGAATTTCCGTAAGAAATAAAGACCTTGTGACAACGATCACCTTTTAGTAAATTTGAATCCTTACGGACCCCCTTAGTCCGGGATCTCCGAACTAAGGAAAACTAATATAAATGTAATGCTTTAAGATCACTTTACGTCATACATTTGTACGTGCTACATATGAGACTATAAAATAATCTTAAAATATTTATTCATTTATATTAGCCGGGCAATTACGTAAATTTAACTGGTTAATGATGGAGATAGGGATAAGTGTGATCCTAATTTAGTGCCTAATACAGTGCTTGGGTCACTAAGAGTTGAGGGCCACCTGCAAAAAAATTTCAAACCTGCAAACATCAAAATCCACGACCATTAGTCTGGGATAAACATCCCAAAGTGAGTCAAATAGTGCTGTGAAAAAATAAAAAAATATAACACAGTTAGAGGTGATCAAATCCTCCAATGTGTTGCACACACTTCCCGTTGTGCAGGTCCACACACCACCCGGTGTGGAAGGATGCACTGTGTGTGAAGGATTTTGTACGATTTAATATTCTAATTAGTGGTTAGCATTTTGCTTTATAATTAATTAACCTAACTATAAGTTAATGTGATATAATTGGTCACATTAACTAGAATTTAATGTGATAATAAATTATCACAAAGGAAACATTGGTGTATATCATATCTTATATCAACACGATATGAAATTTTCAAACTATTATTAATGATGTTCATCATATCTAATATCTACACTATTGAAGTTGGCTAACTAATGTTATTCACAAGTTTTATAACTAATCTTTTTAAGAAAATTAACAATACTAACTAGTGTAGATGTTGTAATGGAGATTTTATCATGTATAATTTATAAAGTCTAAACATAATTTTGGTTGAGGCATTTTATCGAACACTACAGGGCATAAAATTATACATATTATAGAGACAACCACAATCGAAATTACAACACTATAGTGATCAACTATTATCCTAAACATGTAAAAAACATTTAAACTATCAAAACAATACATTACATTCAACAAAAAAAATCAAAAAAAATGAAATCCTAAACTATCGAAACAATGCAAGTAGGTAATGAAATCTTAAAAAAAGAGAAAGAAAGAAGGATTATACTGAATGGTAGATGTATATCTACTCAAAAGACAAAAATGGTGGGCGCCAGTGTCAGGGCGGAGGGGTGGCGGGTCGCCGAGGGAAGAATTTGGGGGACGAATGCATGAAAATGAGGAAGAAGGGGCCGCACGAGGTTCTGTTTACGGACTTGGGCGAGCACACTTAAGTGCTCGCCAAGTCGTCGCCAAGTGCTCGCCCATAATTTCTCAGGTGCTAAAATTATCCGCACAAAGAAATTCAAGTGGGCAACCACATGTAAGCGAGCACATGTGCTCGTCCAAATTAATAATCGCGCCTTTCTGCATAATTCAAACCGGCGACCCCCGTGGACGAGCACATGTGCTCTTCGTGTGCTCGCCCATTACTGAGCAAGCACATGCGCTCGCCTCGTGCACGCAGAACTGTGCACTCTAATCCCGCCTTTTTTTGTAGTGTTAAGAGATTGTGTATCTCATTCATGCTCTTATGCCTACAATAAAGATAATTCCATCCCAAGCCGCTTCACAAATGTTGGTTATGTCCCGATCTTTACAGAAGAATGTATGGCTTCTTAGACTTGAAACTGATGATCAGATACAATGTTCTTCTATGTTGTATTGAGTCTTTTATATTCCTTCATCGACTGCCTTATACACATTGAACCTGCTTCAAACAATATACGCATTCTATTTTTAGTTTAATCATATAGAGTTGTATGGTGGTGCCTTGGATCCGAAAGACTACATCTTCTATAAGGGCTTATACGTACTTGGATCCTTAGATGTTGGTTCCCATTGAGGTCGTGATTGAAATTAATGTCAACCTTAGCTCCATTGTAAGATCAACGACATATGATTTAATAGAGCATTTTAAATCTCCTGATAGTTCAATATCTTTATTACAATAATCACGACTACCACCTCATGGGTTAGATTTTTCACGGGGGTCGAGTAGGTGGAGTAGTTGCTGCCAAGGGAGGGGCATGCACCCTTGAGGCCCCGGGTAGAAGCCTAGTTGACCTTGATCCCAACTGCTACTGTAGCTGCGATGGTTGGGGGACATATTGCTTGGCACACCGAGGTGCTGATTTGACGGTGTTGGCCTCGGCACTTGCGTGCTTTATCCCAGTGCTCGAGCGTGGGCCATATAATCATGGTTGCTCGGCTAGTGTTTCGCTTGTCACTTAGAGTTAACACTCGTGTACATGCCAATGTATGCCACATTGGTCGGTATTCCGAGTGGGAGCGCTAAGAGGGGAGTTCCGGGAGGAAATATGATTAATGAAGTTGGGAATGAGATAAGTTCTCCTGGGTATAAGGAGGATAGGATCATGGCAGTGATTCGTGGGTTGGAATCTAATTTGTGAATCGGGAGTGCATTTGCGAGGTGGAGCTAAGTGGACGTGTTGGGAACTTAGTTAGGATGCATTGTACCCCACCGCATACCTACGGAGGTACCCCAACCATAAGGTGTTTTATTTTACCTTAGAGTCATAGTGTGAGGTCTCATCCAGACCAAGACCACAGACTATCCACGAAGTTTGGTTACTCATATCCATATCCAGATTTAGTAATAATAACAATGATAAAGATGTAATTCTTTGTGACACTAGTTGCACAATTGTTCTTTTGTACACATTTTAATTGTATCATGCTTGTTGTTGAATATTTTTATTTATATTGTATCGGGCAACTTTGCTCATAACGTACCTATGTGTAAATCCGCAGGTCCGCAACAATGAGTAGATTTGGGGATATCACCATTTTTGTGCAGCTTCACGACATTGTTTTGTGGTACAATTGTTGGTAGTTTTACTATCCTTCTTCACTTGTAGTATTTTGTTGAGAGACATGACATGTAATGTATAATTGTGGACATCTATTTTATGCTTACATGCATAATTTTTTTGTGGACATGAAAATGATCAATGCAATGTAATGGAATTGGTATATGCAATGAATGGAATATGGAATGTGAACATGTTGAATGAGAAGCAAAATTTTAAATTCATGTGCATGTTTCTATTTTTCTCTTGTTGTTGCGAATGTTAAGTATTCGAATGTGGAATGTGTGTGCGTGGATTTGGTTTGGCGAGTACCCGGATCACACGGGTGTCACACTGGCCGACCTCTTGATGCAGGTCCTATGCATAGGAATAGAGATTCGAAGGTGTCAGATTAGTTAGGTCAAAGAGTTGACTTAACGAGATCGAGATAACCAAAGACCTATATCATATGTTGTCACGGTATAGGCACACATCCTTTGACCGGAGACAGATGTGTTACTATATGTCTGAGTATGTACATTTGGCATACCAATAGGTTGATGATCTAACCAAGGTCTATACACCGACGCGCTGGTGTGCATATAAGGGCATATGAATAATACGATCTCTCAAAGGGATCATACAAGTTCAATACTGAACCGGAAGACATGAGCTCACTCATGAGATATTGGAAAGAATCAAATTCCATGCACGGTCGTCTCGCTTTGGAAGCTTGACTGAATTTGTGGGTTTGATATATACTTTTGGAAAGTATATGATCAAGACCTAGGTATGATATATGCTTTTGGAAAGTATATGATCGATACCAACTCCCAATGATCAAATGAGAAACTTACTGATAAAACCCTGAAGTAGACAATATAAAGTTGATCTAATACTTCGGGTTTATTCTGGGTCTTCTAGTATGCAGGATGTACAGGTCTTGGGAATACTTGAGGGTGATGTGATCATAAACGATTGTATAACCATAACGCTTCCATTCCTACGGAGTGATGAAATGGGTCTGGATTTTAGTGACTCCTCTCACTAGAGAAGTAATCTGATCTTGGTCCAAATGCTGGACATTGATCTGAATGTGATTCAGATGTAATGAGAAGATTAGATTTGCGGTCTTTATTTAATCAAGCATCTATGGGAGGCCCGAGACCTGGATTTGAGATGTGATCTCAATATCCAAGTCACTATACATGGAACAATACAATCGTCCTCTCCTTATCTCCAAGTATCCGCGGAGAAAGCGCATTAACCTTGAAAGAGTTCATGGATAATTTCATTGTTGATATAAGTATCCAAGAATCGAGAAAATTGATAATTAAATGTGCTTTAATTATCATTGATAATATGAATTTGATTCATATTATAAGGAGAGATATCTAAGATAATTAAATGTGATTTAATCATCAAAGATATGAATAATGTGAATGTGATTCATGTTATTTGGGCACAAGAGAAAAGAGATCCAAGATGATTAAATGTGATTTAATTATCATGGATATGAATAATGTAGATAGCACTATCCATATTAATCATATATATTATAAATGTGATTTATAATATATTAGAGAGAGCATATTGTGTTTTATATTTATTGATTAATTGTTAATGTGAATGGGATTCACATTGAATGATTAATTGAAAATATAATTACATTCAGTTTTGGGTTGTGAATGAGATTCGCATTTTTTCAATGGCTTGATTGATATTTTCAAAAGATAATTTGGAATTATTATTTTTTGTGAAAATTATTTCGACAACAGTTATAGGAGATATCAGGAGATGATGAGATCTCATGATATATCAATGAGATTGACTAAGTCTCCTCTAATCAGAGAGGACGGCTACAACTCCTCTAGAGGAGTAGAGTAGCCGTCCCCCCTTTTAGGAGAGGACCTTGATCTTCTCATTATCCTATCTCTAATCATAAAGTGATTTAATTTGAGATTAATTATATTGATTTATCAATGATAATTAATTTGAATTAAATCATTTGTTGTGTTTTGCCAACAACAATCCTAGCCATTGAAAGAAATACAAATCAATCTCAACCATTGATTGTGTGTTGTCCATGGATTGAGATCCATGGACTCCCAAAACCCTATATAAGAAGAGGCACCCTTGCTCTTCAAGAGACATGTTAGATTATTATAATCAATGCTCTCTTCTCTCTCTCTACACATCATGTGCCTCTCTCCATCACTCTCTTATAGTCGTCCACCATGGAGCCTTTGAGAGAATCATCATCGACGCAACATCGTCATTATGTTGCCGGATCATCTACTCGTGGATCTCCATCTCCTTCGGCGTGTCTCTCTCATGAAGAAGATATTGTATCTCGGTGACGATATTAGGAGATCCGTCGCTTGGATCATCAACGTAGATTGCAAGGAGCACGCGATTCATCCCCACGCTCACAAGCGTCTCCTCCGTTGGATCGGACTTGAGACAGGAGGTCTCTTCGTTTAGAGACTCGATCGCAACCACGCTTCAAGAGGTAATCCTATTACTTGTTTATGGTTTAGATGAAACGATCCGAGAAGTGTTCTTGGATCATGTGATTTCATCAAATAATTTTTTTTAAATTCCGCTGCATCGAGTAACTAGTACGATTAGTCGCTTCCGATCGCATTCGATGCGATCATCACGTGGTGCGCTTGAGGATTTTTCTCGTATCCTTCACTTGGTATCAGAGCTATGTTGTCGAAGGTTTTGGATTAGATCCATGAACCTACGAAGATTTTGGCTCGTTTGGGTTCGTGAAGATTTTAGCATTTCAATTTCCGCAGTCCTATCTTGTAATAAAATTTCGGCTCTGTTTAAAATGTTTAAACATGAAACTTAAATTGGATAATGTTCCCCATTGATCAAGGAAACAGTAGGATTTGAGTTTGCATAATTTGGATTCCTTTTTCTCAAGATATGGTCGTTTTATTAACCATATATCCATTGTTTCGGGGATGGCGATTAGAGACGTAATTAATATGTTAATTACGGTTTTAAAATGCTTGGAAATGCGTGTTTATCAATAGTTTCATTTTTAAATCAAGTTATCAATCTCTGAAAATTGATTTTGCTTAATTTGGATTTAAAATGAATGAGATATGCTATTTTTAGCTAGTGAGGGTCACTGCTGGAAATTGCATGATTATCCAAAACCTTGTGATTGTCATTCAAATAAATTGATGAAAATTAATTGTTAATTTTCTGAAATGATTATTGATAAATATTTGTGAAATATTTAAAGATGATAATCAATTCCTTTAATGACATTTCACTAACCAAAATGATAAGATAGTTGATCTTGATCATGATTGGTTGATATGAAATCATCAACAAACATTGTTTTCATGAAAAACTCTAGTTTATCCTACAATAGTTGTAGGACAATTTTTGCATGCAAAACCTTATTGCTTGAATAGGATTGGGGGATTTGTTTAGCAAATCTCCTTATAATATTATCAAAATGGTTTTGATGAATATTATATGGTATAATTTCGGTTGAAAAATCGATGAGCATCTCAAAGTATACAATGATCTATCTGGCATTATCCTTTCCTGAGGTGGATGTGGTGTCTAGTCGGAGAGTATTGGGATAGCGGGTTGTAACGTATGTGGTCTGTCCCACTCTCATCGATGCTGGCTATGACAGCGGGTAGGGACTCGATAAGTCGGAGAAATCAAAGTGTATTTTTTTAATTATTAAAATTCGAATAATACGTACTTTGAGATTATACCTAATATTCAAGTAATAATCAAGTTTGTTGATTGATAATTAGATTGATAATGAATTTAATGTGATTAAATTGATTATATCCAATTAAAAACACTCTATTTATGAATAGATGTGTATTTCCCTTGGAAGAATTAACTATGTAAATATGATTCACGATAATTATTTATTACAATTTGAATATGAGGTGGAGGATCACATAAGTGACATCCATGGTCTCCCGTCAAGGTAAAGGATTCCGTCGCCAGATGTTGTATATAGGAGACATCTGTCCGATATGATTTATTTGGATCAGTTTCTTTTCTTCTCGAAAGAGTAAGGCCGTATATGTAGTGACCCCAATATCGGGTCCTCATATTATTGGGGCGATATTGGATTGCATATAGAGAGTATTAAGCATGTTGACGGTTGGTTTAATTAATGACGGTTCAAAATCATCTTAGGGTGGTGGGCCCGAGTGTTAAAGATCGAATTGGGAAATGCAAGTTGGACTTGTAAGACGGAATGTGTTCCCGTTTCTTTTTATCGGAGTCGCAGGTTCTCATATTATTGGGATGTGACGAAGATAGGAAGGAGATCCCAGATCTTGCTTGAGATATAATGGTAAGTATATCTCTTATATTGAGAGTAATTAAGGGAATGAACTTTCAGTGTTGACAAGGCAAGACAACTTTGATATAAAAATTCGTAAATCAAAGTAAAAATATGTATATATAAATATATACACTTATGCAAATTTCTTATTTCAGATAATCCTTCATTAAACCCACTCAATATTATACTCAATAATAACCAGTAAGATATCATGGATTGGACTCATGATCCGGAAATTGTGCTTGTAGTTGGACACATAATGTATGTGGCTTCATTGTGCAATTTTCCTCAACATAGTGAGGTATGACAATTAAATAAGATAATAAGACATCACCTTAGGGTTCGTATGTCTCTATAATCTTGATCTTTCATCGAGTGTACTTTGGAAGTGACATGTCGATGATGATCGTAATTGTCAATTAATCCTTATAAAATTTAAGAAGATATTCCGGCATACATATGTGCTCTTAACATTTATTATGAATGACATGGTTCACTGCATCATGCATAATGGTAGCTCTATAAGAGATGATGTATTCAAAATATTTGAATACCTATCTGAACCAATGTTTTAAGAGTCTAGATGGATGTAGACATGATGAGTGTCATCATTCTATTGTCTATACTCTAGTTATTCATGAACCTTCGTAATATTTATATTGTATGAATTTAATGAAGCATGTATAAATGTTGAAATGCTCTTATATTGAATTCTTTTGAACTTAACATAAGAGATCCTTAGTCTTAAGCAATGGTCGTTTATAGATAAAGGGAGCATAGTGGAAGCATGGGTCAGACCCAAGATGAGAAGGATAGTCAAACAGTTGACCATACTTATATGGCTTCCATATGACATCCTAAGAGTTGGATGAATGCCAATACTGCAATAAGTTGGTGTGTTGATAGTATGACTATCAAATCTGTCTGGAATCCTTAGAGAAGGACTCGGATAGAGCATCAGAATAATTTACATAAATCATTGATATTGACTTTCTTGTTGAATAAGATAAAGTCTTATAATTGTATCTCAATCTTCTAACAACACTTGCAATGGGTTGCATATGTTTTAGAAGACTGAAAAATTTGATCTTAAGGTTTATAGTTATCCACATGGATATTAATGCAATTGTTGCAACAATCTCTGTTGGATGGATAGACTTCAAAGTTTCAGAGGGAGAGACTGTCTTAGATAATGTCTCTATGACCTAGATATTAGAATACACTCATTGTTTGTTTCTAAATGTTGGAAATAAACATGAATTCTGAGATAGAATTATCATCAAAAGGTTATGATGGATATATTTCAGATAGTAATCTAACATCTAGTGGACTCCACAAAATTAGAAAATTAATGAATGGTTCATTAAGATTTCTAATACTGAAAATTAAACCTTAACAGATCAATAGGAGGATGAAGATCATTTGACAATGGTCTGACATCAAGTTTTGGACATATGTCTGTTGATGAGATTAATGGACTAGTAAGAGATGAAACTTTAGAATGTCTAAAATTTCAAATCTTACATGCTTATGAATATAATATTCAAAGTAAAATGTCCAATACACCCTTTTCCGGGAATGGTATTAGATGTCGAGATATTCAAGATCCCATACATATTGATGTTTGCGGATCATCTATATCATAGTAAACATTATGGATATGTGATATCTATTGATGACTATGTATGATATGAGATTTCTTCTCTTCACCTTTGAAATGTTCAAAGATTTCACAATTTTGGTTTAGAACCAAAGTTTGAAGAAAGATGAAATGAATTTGATATAACCTAGGTAGCTTGTACCTGTTAGATAAAATTCAAATAATACCTTATGGAGATATGAATATCATTTTTATCTCACTCCTCCTGATAAACCTGAGCTCAATAGAGTTGTAAGGAGATACAATTGGATGATGTGTGACATGATTTGATCAATGATGATTTTTTTAGCATAATTACCTCTTAGTTTCCAGGTATATATGTAGTAAAGACTACACTATATATCCTTAATAAGATTCCGTGCAAGTAAGCTCGAATTAAGCACTAGAGAGTGCTACTTCATTAGAAAAATAAAGGATGGTATGGGATACCTACTTTATGACCTTGAGATTCTTAAAATATCTCATCTCTGAGAATGTGATTCTTAGAGGCTGAGACTCTTGAAAATCAAGAAGAAAATGAAGTAAAGGAACTCATTTAATCTTGAGATGATAATGAGGCTCCTGAAATCGAAACTAAAAGGATAATTAAAGATGAAACACTAATACCTCTTTATATGAGTTTGCGGATGTATTCCATGTGTCGATTAAGTCTGACAATGATCGGACTTTATGTGATGAAGCTCCTGAGGATCATGACATGGAAAGATGGATTTTAGCAATAATGTTTAAAGTAGACTTCATATGCAAGTGTTGTATATGGACCCTCGAGGATCCACCTATATGGGTAAAACCCATAAAGGTGTAAATGGATCTTCAAGAGAAAGGGAATCTGATGGTAAGGTAGAGACCTTCAAAGCTCGGTTCGTAGCCATGAGCTACACACTGGAAGAGAAGACATTGCTTGCGATGAGACTTGCTCTCCAGTAACCATGCTTAAACCCATCGGATTATTGTTAACTATAGCTACACAACTTGGCTTTGACATCTTCGAGATGGAAGTCAAGATTGCATTCCTCTATGAATGCCTCTCTGAGGATATTCACATGAAGTAGCCCCAGGGCTTCATGATTTGGGAAAGTAAGCTGTGAAAGCTAAAGAAATCCATCTATGGACTCAAATAAGCTTCTTGAAGTTGGAACATAAGATTTTATGAAATTATAAATGTTATGATTTCAGATAGAAACTTGATGAACTATATGAAGCTTAGTGGGAGTGCCTATGTGTTCATCGTGCTAAAACTAGATAATATCCTAATCATTTGGAATGATATAAGGATGATAATAAGTGTTTTATAGACTGTCTATTCCATACCTTGAGATATGATCTCGAGAATACCTCTTAGATCTTAGTTCTGAAGTTGTTCAGAAGCAAAGAAAAGAGGGTATAGGGACTATACATGTTCCATTCTTGGAAAACCCCAAGGAAGGCTTCATTTCCCTTAAGATATGGCACTGGCCTATCTAACGGGATAACACCTCAAAGAGTTGAGGAAGTGAATGCTAGAACTGCTTGCACTTGTGCATCAGTTAAGAGAAGCTAAGTGTGTACAAAAGCTAGATATCTGTCGTACAGTGGGAGTAGTAAAGAGTTGCTAATCCTACTATGGAGAGAAAACACTTGATTGCAGTAATAACAAAATCTTCAAAGATGACAAGGCTTAGAGATAATGATCTCAAAGTCTCATCATCAAGAACCTAAGACTTTATAGATAGAGATCTAAAAGGTCTTAACTATGGATACCTTAAGAGATAGTGATCTCCATGAATAAGGGTATTCTGGTAAGGATTATGGAAATACTGGTTATGATAATTATTAAGTTGTAGTGCCAAGGACACCATAACTAACAATATTGAGTATTGGTTGCATAAGATGAAACATTCGCATTGGATGCGAGCACTGTTACTAAGGGACATGCAAGTGTCGTAAAAGGACTTCGAATAGTCTCTTGGGAACGGAGTGACTGATAAGCTTACCTAGCTATATTCTAAATAGCCTATGATTGTCACACGAGAGTGGGTTTAAATCATTAGCCCATTGATGGCTCTTTGGGCTAGTGGGAGATTGTTGTACATGCGAGCCCACGGCGAGCCATTATGCAATAAATGTTATTGCGAATATCATTCCCTGATCTGAAATGAAGAATAACTAATTTGCATAATAGGTCCATTAGTACAATTAGGGTTATGTACCATGGCCATCTTAATAATCATACAACTGTTGGTTCAACTATTGAATCATAGAGGCTGGTGCTTGGATGAATATCTAAAGAGTTGGATTGAGGACTCATCAAGCACCGTCAAATGATTGTTAAGAGATGATCTCCAACCCGAGTAGGAGATGGCAATCCTTTCTCACATAGGCTGATATCTGACCGACCTCTTGATGCAGGTCCTCTACAGAGGAATAGAGATTCGGAGGTATAAGATTAGTTAGGTCGAAGAGTTGACTTAACGAGATCGAGATAATCAAAGACCTATATCATATGTTGTCACGGTATAGGTACGCATCCTCTGACCAGAGATAGATGTGTTACTATATGTCTGAGTATGTACATTTGACAGACCAATAGGTTGATGACCTAACCAAGGTCTATACACCGGCGCGCTGGTGTGCATATAAGGGCATATGAGTAATACGATCTCTCAAAGGGATCATACAGGTTCACTACTGAACCGGAAGACATAAGCTCACTCATGAGATATTGGGAAGAATCAAATTCCGTGCACGGTCGTTTCGCTTTGGAAGCTTGACTGAATTTGTGGGTTTGATATATACTTTTGGAAAGTATATGATCAAGACATAGGTATGATATATGCTTTTGGAAAGTATATGATCGATACCAACTCCCAATTATCAAATGAGAAACTTGCTGATAAAACCTTGAAGTAGACAATATAAAGTTGTTCTAATACTTCGGGTTTATTCTGGATCTTCTAGTATGCAGGATGTACAGGTATTGGGAATACATGAGGGTGATGTGATCATAAACGATTGTATAACCATTACGCTTCCATTCCTAGGGAGTGATGAAACGGGTCTGGATTTTAGTGAGTCCTCTCAGAAGAGAAGTAATTTGATCTTTGTCCAAATGTTAGACATTGATCTGAATGTGATTCAGATGCAATGAGAAGATTAGATTTGCGGTCTTGATTTAATCAAGCATCTATGGGAGGCCCGAGATCTGGATTTGAGATGTGATCTCAATATCCAAGTCACTATACGTGGAACAATACAATCGCCATGTCCTTATCTCCAAGTATCTGCAGAGAAAGCGCATTATCCTTGAAAGAGTTCATGGATAATTTCATTGTTGATATAAGTATCCAAGCATCGAGAAAATTGATAATTAAAAGTGATTTAATTATCATGGATAATATGAATTCGATTCATATTATAAGGAGAGATATCTAAGTTAATTAAATGTGATTTAATTATCAAAGATATGAATAATGTGAATGCGATTCATGTTATTTGGGCACATGAGAAAAGAGATCCAAGATGATTAAATGTAATTTAATTATCATGTATATGAATAATGTGGATAGCACTATCCATATTAATCATATATATTATAAATGTGATTTATAATATATTAGATAGAGCATATTGTGTTTTATATTTGTTGATTAATTGTTAATGTAAATGGGATTCACATTGAATGATTAATTGAAAATATAATCATATTTAGTTTTGGATTGTGAATGAGATTCACATTTTTCATATATCAATGAGATTGACCAAGTCTCTCTAATAAGAGAGGACGGTTACAACTCCTCTAGAGGAGTAGAGTAGTCGTCCCCCCTTTTAGGAGAGGACCTTGATCTTCTCATTATCCTATCTCTAGTCATAAAGTGATCTAATTTGAGATTAATTATATTGATTTATCAATGATAATTAATTTGAATTAAATCACTTATTGTTGTGTTGTTCCAACAACAGTCCTAGCCATTAAAAGAAACACAAATCAATCTCAACCATTGATTGTGTGTTGTCCATGGATTGAGATCCATGGACTCCCAAAACCCTATATAAGAAGAGGCACCCTTTCTCTTCAAGAGACATGTTAGATGATTATAATGAATGCTCTCTTCTCTCTCTATACGTCTGTTGGAAATGCGAGCCCACGGCGAGCCATTATGCAATAAATGTTATTGCAAATATCATTCCCTGATCTGAAATGAAGAATGAATAATTTGTATAATAGGTCCCTTAGTACAATTAAGGTTATGTACCATGGCCATCTTAATAATCATACAGCTGTTGATTCAACTATTGAATCATAGAGGCTGGTGCTTGGAGAAATATCTAAAGAGTTAGATTGAGGACTCATCAAGCACCGCCAAATGATTGTTAAGAGATGATCTGCAGCCTGAGTAGGAGATGGCAATCCTTATCTCTTTAGGCTGATATCTGACCGACCTCTTGATGCAGGTCCTCTGCATAGGAATAGGGATTCGGAGGTGTCAGATTAGTTAGGTCAAAGAGTTGACTTAACGAGATCGAGATAACCAAAGTCCTATATCGTATGCTGTCATGATATAGGCACGCATCCTCTGACCGGAGACAGATGTGTTGCTATATGTCCAAGTATGTACATTTGGCAGACCAATAGGTTGATGACCTAATCAAGGTCTATACACCGGCGCGCTGGTGTGCATATAAGGGCATATGAGTAATACGATCTCTCAAAGGGATCATACAGGTTCAGTTACTGAACCGGAAGACATGAGCTCACTCATGAGATATTGGGATGAATCAAATTCCATGCGCATGGTCGTCTCGCTTTGGAAGCTTGACTGAATTTGTAGGTTTGATATATACTTTTAGTATATGATCAAAACCTAGGTATGATATACGCTTTTAGAAAGTGTATGATCGATACCAACTCCCAATGATCGAATGAGAAACTTACTGATAAAACCATGAAGTAGACAGTATAAAGTTGATCCGATACTTCGGGTTTAGTCTGAGTCTTCCAGTATGCAGGATGTACAGGTATTGGGAATACCTGAGGGTGATTTGATCATAAACAATTGTATAACCATGACGCTTCCATTCCTAGGGAGTGATGAAACGGGTCTGGATTTTAGTGACTCCTCTCAGTAGAGAAGTGATCTGATCTTGGTCCAAGTGTTGGACATTGATCTGAATGTGATTCAGATACAATGAGAAGATTAGATTTACGGTCTTGATTTAATCAAGCATCTATGGGAGGCCCGCGATCTGGATTTGAGATATGATCTCAATATCCATGTCACTATACGTGGAACAATAGAATCGCCCTGTCCTTATCTCCAAGTATCTGCGGAGAGATTGCATTATTCTTGAAGGGTTCAAGAATAATTCCATGAGATCTAAGCAATGAAGAGATCATGATTAAATGTGATTTAATCATCTTAATGTATGAAGAAATTATCCAATATAATTAAATGTGATTTAATTATCATGGATAAGAATAATGTGGATAGAAATATCCAATTATTCATAATATATTATAAATGTGATTTATAATGTATTAGAGAGAGCTAATTATAATTTATATGTGTTGATTAATTATTATGTGTATTGGATACACATTGTGTAATTAATTAACAATATGAATTATATGTTGTTTTGGGTTGTGAATATGATTCACAATTTTTCCATGGCAAGAATGCAATATTCTCAAAGATAATTGTGAATTATTTTTGAAGAATAAAACCCAATAAATTTGTTGCTTTTGACAACAACAATCTTGGCCATTGGATTGACACAAATCAATCTCACCCATTGATTTAATGTGTCCCATGGATTGAGATCCATGGATCCCAAAACCCTATAAATAGAGAGGCATACTATGCTCTCTAATTACTTGCAATATTGGAGCTCTCTCTCTCCCTCATTTCTTCATACACGCCAGCCCTCTCTCCCTCTCTTGTTGGTGGCCGTCCACCATACCCTAGAGAAGGGAATCGTCGTCGCCATCGCCACCGCACTGCCGCTTCGACGTTATTCGGTTTCTCCGTCTTCTTGGTGTGCTACGCCCACGAAGGAGACGTTAGATCTCGTGTGACGAGATCAGGAGCAACCACGCTTGGATCAACTTCTTGGATTGCGAGGACAACGTGGTTCATCCCAGCGCTCGCAAGCGGTCTCGCCGACGATCGGACTTGAGACAGGAGGTCTCTTCTCTTAGAGACTCGATCAACCACGCTTCAAGAGGTATTGCATTATACTTGTTGTGGTTATAGATGAAACGATCTGAGAATGGTTCTCGGATCACGTGGTTTCATCAAATAAAATTTTTAAATTCCGCTGCACCGAACAGTAGTGCGACTAGTCGTTCTTCGTCGTATCCGATACGACGATCACGCTTCCGTGATGCGCTTGAGGATAATTTCCATATCCTTCAACGTCATGTGCCTCTCTCCATCTCTCTCTTATGGTCGTCCACCATGGAGCCTTTGAGAGAATTGTCATCGACGCAGCATCGTCATTATGCTGCCGGATCATCTACTCGTTGATCTCTATCTCCTTCGGTGTGTCTCGCTCGTGAAGAAGATATTGGATCTCGTGTGACGAGATCAGGAGATCCATCGCTTGGATCATCAACATGGATTGCGAGGAGCATGCGATTCATCCCCGTGCTCGCAAGCGCCTCCTCCGTTGGATCGGACTTGAGATGGGATGTCTCTTCGTTTAGAGACTCGATCGTAACCACGCTTCAAGAGGTAATCCTATTACTTGTTTGTGGTTTAGATGAAACGATCTGAGAAGTGTTTTTGGATCATGTGGTTTCATCAAATATTTTTTTTAAATTCCGCTACATCGAGCAACTAGTACGACTAGTCGCTCCCGATCGCATTCAATGCGATCATCACGCTTCCGTGATGCGCTTGAGAATTTTTCCCGTATCCTTCACTTAGTACTTATCTTAGAAGAAGTATGCCACTTACTTGCGGCAGGAGGTTGGCATGTTGGTCGCTAAACCAACGCACAAACCCACTTCGGGCTCTACATCGATGTCATATACCCTGCCTACTGATTTTCTTTACCAAGCTCCAGGAGATCTAATCTTATTAATATTAAGTTTAGAACAAACATAAGATTAAGAGAATGACATTATTCTAGTTATCGTGGAGAAACCGCTGACCATGTAACACCCATACCCCCAAACATAGTCCCACGTCTAAAATTCACAAAGTTTCAAAGTGGGTTATAAGAGTGGAGGATTACTACTTGATAACTTTGGCTTAAGCATTTTGGGTAGTTGTCAACGGATCCATTTGAGTCCGTACCAAACAAGTTGTCAGGGTCAATTTTCTCCGGGAACCTAAGCTCAAGATATTACAGACCAAGTCTATCAAATTGAGTTCTTCAGTAGTCCCGACATCCGGACAATGGGTTTTGAGAACTCCAATGATCAAAATGTACTCTCCATCATTGTTTGCCTAAGTTATAAGGGAATAAGGATCGATTAGAGGATTTTTCTTTTTTTAGTGAAAAATATCACTTCCATTCATCTAAAACAAGTAAAATCACGAACCCGAAGGTTCCACTAACTTTTACAGTGATTACATGACATATTGTTCGGATCAGTGGGGGAGTGCAATATGTGAGGAGTTTGTGGTTGACGTGTGATCACGATGCATTCTAAGATAAATTGCTCTTAATTTGAGATAAATAACATGTGCCTCATTAAATGAATAAAGAAATGACAACCTATCTAATAAATGAGGATAATGGTTTTATAAATAAGGAAGGGATCCTTATTTATAAAACCATTATCATGAGGGATCCTTATTTCCAAAATCAGAGGGCTGTCTTTGCACTGAATCAATATCATGAGGGGTTTATCTGTAAATTAACCAATTATATATATAAAATATAAACCGCGGATATTTTGGTCCATCTGAGCTCATCGTCCGATTGGTCGCTGCCGCACCTTAGGGCAACAGTCTCCAAGTGGGATTCTGCGAATCTTCGACCGGAATCTATGGCTCCTCACGAAGGATCGGAGATCTCCGTGCCGGAGGGCTCCATTGCGATCGAGAAGGCGCATGCGGATAAGCCCATATCCAATCTCCTCATCATCATTGGTATCGCCACTCGATATACATCGGAGATTGGGGTTTTCTTCTTAGTATTTTGATTATTATTGATGCTAATGGATCGAGATTTCCTGATTATAGCGATGCAGGCGGAGGCCCTTCCTATTGTCGCCGCTCTAAATCTGAAGGAGAACGCCGAAGCCCCGTGAGTGAGGATCTTCTCTTGATCTTCCTTCTTCTTCGTTTTTAGGAAAAAAGGGTGGACATCCACATCAATAAGATTTTTTAAATAATAATTACATCCGCCATGACTTCATTAGAGTTTTGGCATGCTTCAATACATTTTCCATGTAGAACCTTTCCAGATGAAACACCACCCTGTTTCTGAGCAACCATGAATTTCAAACAACTGCAACAACCAAAATTTTCTCCTCATTGTCCCCCCTCCATTTCGGCATCAGAGAGTGCTAGAAAACAATGAAGGTATAAGTGTTGAGCCCCACTATATCTGTCTCGATACAAATATCCCGCAATATTGAAAGAAAAGTCGGTCCATATCTTTCTTGCCTTTGGCAAACATGGGCCAAGAATCCTCCATAGCATGAAACAACCTTGCCTTGTGAGAGAGGTAATCTACATGTCCACAGCTGCTTGCAATCCGCCTCCACAATACATGAGTCACAAACAATAGAAGTAGACATGGCAATATAAACCCTCCTGACAGAAAAGGCTCCATACAGCCAGACCATGTAATGGATGTCCACCGATGGACAACCAGCATTGACCATGAACCTTGATGACTGCCCCCCCCCCCCCCCCCCCGGTTCGAGAACAAAGCAGGAAAAGTAGAAGACCAATCATTTTCCTCCAAATCTCAGATACTCCAATCCTGAGCTGAGAGTGTTTTCCAAGGCAAAAGTGCTGGGGAAACACTCAAAGAACACCCTTCTGTTGGACCAATCATCAAGCAAGAACCAGAAATTATTCAACCTTCCACTATAGGCTTCAAGGCGAGGACAATAACTAGCAAAACAGAACTTATGCCTCTCCAGAAGAGCACCTTTCTGTCACTGATTCGCTCAAGTCAGTGTAAATCCCATAAATCTTATGTAGGAGCCAGCACATAAGTTCATTACCCTTACGCCAAATTCTGATCACCCATTACGCGAGCAGCACCTTTTCATCTCCTTTAAACATATCGTCCCCAACCCCCCATCTCGGTCGTTTGAGTCACCACATTTCACTCTACCAACCTTTTTCAAAAAAAAAAACATTTCACTCTACCAACAAAGTACCCAACCTTTCTCTCAAGCTAGCCTAAAAGAATGTACTCATGTTAATATCAAGATGCTTCCTGATGCTCTGAAAGAAGCCATGAGGAGATAAAGAAGATGGGAACAACAATGAGCACCTCACGTGACAAAACCAACCTCTGACCCCTTGAAAGGCAAGGCACCTTCTTAGTTCTAACCATACGACTTCCCCTCAAGCTTCTCGATCAACAACAACCATTCCACCTGCAAAAGTCTACCACACACTAAGGGAAACCCGGATTGTGATAGGTAAATATGCCTCCGGAGTGGGCACCATGCTACTTCCCCACACTTGATCACATATGTCGACAACTTGAAGGGACAAAAGCTAACTTGGCACGGTTCACTTGAAGGTCCACAATGTCACCAAAATATCTAGCACCATAGACACAGTCTTGGCCTCTCGAGCCTCCCCCTCAATAAGGAAAAAGGTGTCATTAGTATATTGCAGCAAAGGAATAATGACTACCTCCCATCTAAACCCACCAAGTAATTCATCTGTAATTCTTTATCCACCATGACTGCCAGCATGTCTACCACAATCACATGGAGAAGAGGAGACAAAGGATAACCGTGTTGCACCCCCTCTGGGTTGAAAGAAACGCCCATTTGGACACCTATTAACCATCATTTATTCATTTGAATGCGGAGCTACAGTAACGCACACAGTCATTCATGCAATACACGACTCTAGAAATCCTCTGGTGTACAGATACTCAAATGAACTTTCATTCAACACAATCATACACCTTGGAGATTTTTTACCTTCTATAGGAAGCCTTTTTTCTTTCTTCTCTCTTAGTCGTCAATCAGCTTCCTAGCCGCCCAACTTGAGCCCTTGACCACAACCCAAATTGCTTAAACCTAAGTTGTCTAGTAGTAGCCCCCACCGCTTATAACCAACTATCTTGCTTTGTGATTACTAGATGTAGTACTATTATCGAGGTGCTACAAGATATAACTCAGCCATGAGATTTTCTTCGAATGATATTTAAGTAACTGCCAAGCTGGGATAAATGAAGTTTATCTCCATAGGAAACAGCTTTTCCAAAAGGTTTTTGACTTTACAATAAAGAGAAACTGCAGGGAAGAGCTTGAAACAGAGGTTGTCTTAGAAGAAGTATTTTTCAAGATATAATTAGAAGCTTCACTGGAATAGGGATCTTACAGAACTTTGGCATAAGTGTAAGCAGATCCAATCTAAAGGAGATGTGAGCAAGTTGAGGAAGGTCATAAGCATCTTTTAGGATCCTCTTTCCTCTATTTTTCATGCATTCATTGACCATACGATCTGTAAAGTCATTGGCTTTTTGAAATTGGTGATTAAAATTATAACGTATTCTTCTATTTTTTTGCAAATTCCTCCACCATCTCTGTAATTGACATGCCGCAGATCTTTTTAGGTCTTCTTACTTCCTTTTCAACAAGAGCTTGCACCATTCACATGGGCCCTTAACTCAGTTTTTTTAATATTTAGCTGCCAGAGTACAAACGCTACAGAAAACAAATACAAATTTCTTTCATGATCTCTCAAAGTAAACCCCCTTCCCCCCTCGAATACCCGGATTACAGTTACAAATTCCATCAGCATTTTTGCATAATATAATGAAACTCAGGCAACATCTGGAGTTTTAACATAATGAAGTGTTGCTAGAATTTAGAGGAGATTTGTGGCATATGTGGTATACTTTTATTACTTAACTTTAGGGATGATTTATAAACTTTTTTTCTTGTAGCCACTTTAGTTCTTATTTTTGTTGACTGAATGCTGCTCCATCCAACACCATCAGGTTTCCGAAAGGTGTTCCATGGGTCCGATACCATGGAATATACAAGGAGATGGATATAAACATTGTCTTGCCTGGAAAAGATTCAGTTTTTGGTCTGTGTTCGGTTTTCTGCACCCAGTTACTAATATCATTGTCTCTCGAATCACATGGGTACAACTAGCTAATTGGTTCGCGTTTTTTTTTGCAGGGGTTGATAGTGTAGGAACTGTCTCAGCTTCACTGGTGGCTTATGCTTCTATACTAGCATTAAAGCCTGATCTAGTTGTTAACGCTGGCACTGCTGGTGGCTTTAAGGTACACTTCTTGGATTCCAATTTGAAATTGGTATATCATATTTGATCTGGAGCCCGACTGACAGTGTTAACAAAAAATGAATGTGCTTAACCAGTCTCAAAATTAATTTTTTCTGCATATATTAATTTTCCCAGAAAGATGATTACTCAAGGTGTTCCGTCATTTATATTTTAGCAGTCAATATACTCATTGTCCATGTGCTTCCTTTCTTGTGTGAAGATGACCATCAAATGATCAGCTGTACACCACCTTTTCAACATAACACCATTCTTTTTGTTGCACTTACTATTATATGTTCATTCTGACCTTTTTGAAATGATATATAATTGGCTGAGGCCCATCTTCTATAATCAAACTGATGTCTTTTAAACTTTTAGGCCAAAGGAGCTAGCATTGGGGATGTTTACATTGCTTCCGATGTTGCTTTCCATGACAGAAGAATACCTATCCCTGTGAGCTTGGATTTATTCCCCATATGAGATTGTTCTGCCTTTTTCTGGCACTGTGTCTTTCACAAGTTCTTTTTTTCACTCATATTATCTGCATTTATGAATTACGCTTGACATATTTCATTAATTTTTCTTAGCATTGACACTTTAGTCATCATGAGGGGACGATTGTCTGGATATATATATATATTGACCCATTTTCTTCTTCAGGTCTTTGACTTGTATGGTGTTGGAGCTCGGAAAGCATTTTCTACACCACAGCTGATCGGGGAACTTAACCTTAAAGTAATTTATCTTTTAATATGTAGCAACAAAAGTATGCATACTTCTATATCAGGACGTTTTGGTTTCTGGCTAGTGATAGATGATTCTGGAGTCCCACTTAAATTACATTCATTTATCAGGAAATACAAATTGATATTGCCTGTCAACATTCAGAAAATGAAAAATGCAAGATAGTTAGGAACTTGTGGACGCTCTGTTGCGTGGTATGATGTATGTTGCAGTTAACAACCACTGCATCTTATTTAGTGTAAGTATTCTTCATCTAGAGAAGAATGAATTGTATTTAGTCAGACATGATTTAATCTCATCTAAAATCCTAGATTGATGATGTTCTTGTTGAGGTATTTATAGAGAACTGGACCTTTCTTTTTTAGAGAATGAGTTTTACCTTATGTTTTACAATCATAGGATTTGATCACAAGGGGCTGCTTTATGCCCTTATGGCAATTGAAATATTGGGGTGTTAACCTGCAATAGGGTTAGGAACTTGAATACAGTCTTATAGTCAATATTTCATGTCAGAGCTATGCCTTTTATTGCACACATATCGAAAGGAAGATGTTGACAGACCAGCAAAGTGGTAGGTTATTTAAGGTGGTTGTGTAACCACCTTTTGGAGTGGCTAGGGAATAGATACTGGTAGGTGTGTCTATTGAGCTCGGGCTCGATGAGCTCAACTTGGGCTCATCTCGTTAAAAAAGCCTGACTCGAAAACTTATTGTGTCCGAGCTAGAGTTGGGTTCATGGCTTGTTAGGGCTATCGAGTCATGCTCAACTCGATAACTCGACTCAATAATTTGATTAGAGCACGAATTGGGAACATGTTTAGTCCCATCAGTTGAGCTTGAGAAGTGAAGGGGGCATAGCTGATATATATACATACCATCTCCTCCCTTATACAAAGCATAACTTTCTTGGCCTTTTGGCTAATATTTGATATGCGGGCTATCGGCCTACATGATATTAAATTAATTTTTTAGGGAAGGGCCCACAGTAAGCTTGTTTTGCACTTACTTGGACCTTGACTCTTTGAACTTGACTCATTAAGAGGCTCGTGAGCCAGCTCGAACTCGATGAGTTCGAGCTCAAGCCAACTCTCTAGGGCTCAAACCTTATCGAGCCCGAGCCTAGTTTTTCTTATCGAGTTCGAGCCCAAGTTAGGGTCGACTCGACTCGTTGGGCTCGATAGACACCCCTATACCAGGTGGGTTAACAGACGAACCCTTTGATAACTTTGCCCAAAGTATGCTCCTTACAGTTTTAATGGAATTTCTTTTTGATGGAATCAGACATCTATCAATAAATGGTTTTCCATTTTGTTATTGAGGATGTATTTAATAGTTTTGGGGAAATTTGCATATTTCCCTGTCATTTTGTTTTTTTAAATCTGATAATTGTTCTATGATTGTTATATAGACATTAAATTAGGAATCCATCACCTTTGGTGAGGTACCTTTTAAGCAATTTAAGCATTATCAGAGTCCGGAGGAGGCCCATACTATACATCATTTGGCATTTTTTTCTTTGGTAGGTAGGGAAGTTGTCAACTGGTGATTCTCTGGATATGTCCCCCCAGGATGAAACATCGATCTTGACAAATGATGCCACACTTAAGGATATGGAGGTATTTCTCATGTACTCATGATAAACAATTAGGTTCTTATATTTCTTAAAGTCTTCTTCTTCATGCTTAAATATATGGATGTTGTTCTTGTTATATTCATGATAATAAGCAAATGGAATTTCCTTTCTTCTTATATAATTCACGGTCTTCTTTTTCCCTTTTAGATGCTAATTTAAACATTATATGGACATCAAGTACTTAACCTTGAGTGCAAACTGCAAAGAAACTATATCTTAATCTTTGTTTTTCTTGATTCCTTCTTTTTGTAAATGGAACTTTATTGAGAATTGATACAATTTTGTTTGTATATGGACACCAAGTCCTTACCATTTAGTGCAATGAAGTTATATCTTGATCTTTGTTTTTCCTGATTCGTCTGTATAATGAAACTTTGTTGAGAGTTGATATTAATTTTGAATTTTATACAGGCACCAAGTAGTTGTCATTGAGTGTAAAGTGGCTATATTTTAATTTTTGTTTTACCTGATTCCTTTTTTAGTAAAGGTTAAGGAACTTTGTCGAAAGTTGTCTTATCATAGCTGGATGGTTCATTGTGTCTTGCCAAAACCCAGTTTGAGTATAAAGTCTTGTTATACCCGCCCCACATTTATAGGATTAGGAGTATATTGATGTGGACTCTGTAACATTCTACTATTTTATTGCACCTAGAAAGCTTGATCTCTTGCTGAAAGCACCATCTCTTAAAGGCCCATATAAGTTGTTATACTTGTGCAAGATTACCTTTTCTAAAGTTCATCTGAAGATTGTGAAAGGTTGAGACCAATGACATTCTCTACAGAACAGCGGCAGACAAAGAGATGGTCCCTGTTGTCTTCCTTTTTTTTAGAAGCCAAAGGACGACTGTCCAAAATGTGGGACATAATCCAAATTTTATTTTAAAAAAGCTTATATACACCTCAGAATATAAGTAAATTAACCCTTCTTAGAACTCCATGTCAACACAGGGGCATTTATGACGCATACAACACCTTCACGTCACGCATCACACACCGCATAGTTGTCTCTCACCTCTCAGGACCATTGCATTGCTTAGATACCATAGGGCCTAATGAGTTTCTGATGGCCCTCCTATCTTGATGTTTGTACATACGATTACTATCATCAGCACTCCGGGATATGAAACTCGCCCAAAAAGTGTTTGATCCAGTTGCATCTGTGTGATCCCGTTTCCATTTACACTGCAAGTGTGTGCGAATATGAGAAGAATAAATGGTCCATAACCTCGTTCTTTTTTCCCATAGGCATACTATGTTCAATTCCCAACTCGATCTGCTTCTGATTCTGAAGACCTTAGTAATATGAAACTCACCCATAAAGTGTTTGATCCAGTTGCATCTGTGCGATCCCGTTTCCATTTACACTGCAAGTGCACATGAATACGAGAAGAATAAATGGTCCATAACCTCGTTCTTTTTCCCCATACGGCGGGCATACTATGTTCAATTCCCAACTTGATCTGCTTTTGAAGACCTTAGTGACATGTTGATTTCTCCTGACCTACCAGGCATCTAGCTTCACTTTCAAGGGCATCTTCCAAATCAGGTGGTGTGAACTGAAGCACGAAGGGTCCTCAACCCCCTCTCCATCCCCATACATTAGCAGCCTATGTTAACACCCCTACCCAATCTGCTTGTGAAGACCTTGGTGTCATGCCACTTTCTCCTTACCCAACCATGCATGTAGCTTCACTTTCAAGGACGTCTTCACCTTTCCAATCAAATGGCAATCGGAAAAAATATGGATGGGCCACCGGTGTCTGCTCATATAGAGCCTTATTGGCCCTTGCCATGGAGAACTAGTCCTCACCATCTCAGTCCGAAGTATCAGGTGCTTGGTCTACTGCTAACACCTCAATTAACGTTGGGATTAGTGAGGACAACAAGTCTAACCTCCATACTCCTTAGGTTGACACACCTCCTCCAACTTGACTAAGCATGTGCTTGCCCTCAATCGGCCCCTTCCACCTGAAACTTCCCCTTACTGTATCGATTTGCTTCTCCATCTTCTTTGTTGACATCTTTAAAATTGACATGTAGAATGCAATATGCATGAAAAAAACGATGCTAACATGACTGGGGGGGGGGGGGGGCACCTCTAGACAACAGCCTTGACTTCCAGTGACTCAACCCTCTTTCCAACCTTTTCACAAGTGGCCCCTTCACCCGTGTCAACTGCCATGCACGATGATCTCACCAGTGGCAGGACAAGATGGTTATCGGTAACTGCACATGCTTGCCAACCAATGCCATGTCACATGTAGCCTCTGTTTTCTCATGCCAAAAACGACAAAGAGGACTTTCAAAAGTTCAATTGCATGCCCAATGCCTCTCAAAAGGTCTCCATGAACATATTCATCCAACAAGCCTCCAAGTCTCATCCCTTTATGAAGCTAACCATATCATTTGTGTAATGGGATAGTGGTAACCGATGCAAAGGCCATGGTTCCCAGGAAAACCAGAGACTAGACCTGCTCACAAGCCTGGAAAATACCAAAAGCCAACACATCTCGCCCATCTTACTTAGACACCACTGCATCTTTTATTGATCTAAGGCCTTCAAGACATCAAACCTGCTTCATTGTAGGCTCTACACACTCCATCCAATTCATAGAAATGTATTGATTATAGTTTTTTGTGATACTTGTTTGGTTCGATTGAGTAAATAAAAATTAACTTTGCTATACAATAGCTTACTTGGTTTCATGCATGCTCAAGTGGATCATGCTATTCCTTTAGGAACCGCCAAACTGGATTGTTTTTTGGATGAATTAAAATTCACTATCTCACGATCAACTATTGTGTTCAATAAAATGTTGAATGTTGAATCTGATCCTATCAGATACATGTCCCGCGTGCATGTTCTAACTGCATATCTCTTGCTAGGGAGCTGCAGTAGCATATGTTGCCAACATGCTCTCCGTTCCATCAATCTTTGTGAAAGCTGTGACAGACATTATTGATGGTGAGAAGCCCACGGCCGAAGAGTTCTTGCAAAACCTGACAGCTGTGACAGCTGCGCTAGATCGAGCAGTCATCCAGATCGTGGATTTCTTGCATGGGAAAATGCTTTCTGAACTCTGAAAGCGCTGCTACAAATTTTGATGGCCTTTAACCTCCCAGATTCAGATTCACCATCTGTTCTCATTAAGTACTTATTTATTTATTTATAAAGGATGGCTTTTTGAAGGGGGTCGGTTATTGAAGCCCTCGCCAGCCAAAATTTAGAATTAGCATGCTCACGGTTATTGTCTCTGACTGACAAATTTTGTGAATAATCCGACTGTAAGTTCAGTTGAAACTTTTTCCCTTGTGCAAGTTGTCTATGCGCCAGATATATCTTAGTGTAAAATTCTCTTAAATATCTATTACCCCATGTTTGCTGTTCGATGCTTGCTCTATATCTGACATGAAATATTTGAGAAGCCCTGAACTACTTGCATGTATTGCATGGTTCATTTCAAAATCTGGACTTTTGATGAAGAAAAGGTTTGAAGTGTTTTCCGACTGCCGAAAAGGTTTTCCCGTGATTGCTTTATTGGCACATTCTTTCTTGCTTACAGTTGTATACTTTGATGGTATTATTTCTGAAGAAAGGAATTGAACATTATCTTAGGGTTAGGCATCACAGAATACATTGCTAACATATCTGCAGGTGATTTATTAAACGGAGTATCGACAGCATATCCATGTAAGAAAACCTCGGATAAAGCTCTGGATGATGGATGCCAACGGGTACCGGCCAACCTTAAACCTTCTCCCAGTCTTATACCTGAATCTATAAATATAGCACTGGAAAGCAAGAAAACTAGGGCTGGATCTGATAGTTTTGACACTATGGTGCAACAGCTCTACTTGGCCTTTCTTTAGATAAAATCTACGATTTTTTTGCTCAAGTATTATTGATATTTTAAAGAGTAAATGGGACTGCCTTCTGAGTCCCATTTTTCTCATTTTTTAAAATAAAGTCGTGAAAATTCATCACTATATCCTTGTACTATGTCATTCAAGTGTGAAACAGAGGCTCCTACGATCTCCATCGAAATAGTCATTTTTTAACGGTTGCAGAATTGTTGAAATCGATCTCGTCTGGATGTTGTAGGAGTTTTTGTTTATTACGAAACCTGAATGACATAATATTGAAATATAGTGATAAATTTTTACAATTTTATTTTTAAAAAAATGGGAGAAAACGAGGAGGGGGGGGGGCAAGTTAGCTCCCCCTAAATGAGAAAGAGATTTAACTATATGCACTTCTGAATTTAAACCAGGTTTCAAATCCTAGCAATATCCGTTATCAAATTATTAAGTACATGTTAAAATTTTGCTTTCATTTACTAGCTTATTTGTCTGTGCCATGCAATTCATATTAACCTCGGCACATACTCCTAGTGATTCCATTGCAATCATATATGACAACTTACCTTGTATATGCTATCCTTGTGACCTATCTATGAAAAAATGGTGAAATCTTCTCCCATTTTAAGTAGGGCCGGATATATAGATTCTTGCTCAAATCCATGTTGAAAGATCCGACTATTTTTATGATGGTTGTCGACTACCTAATCCAACCCTCACAATGAAGGTGCGTTTGGTTCGTGGGTTATCCGGGGGAGGATAACCCGTTTTTGTGTTTGTGTGTTTGGTTCGTGGGTTAAGGGTTGGGAGGGTTTGTGTGATGTGATTGTATTGAAATTTGAAAAAGTATGTAATTATGATATGATTGTTTGAAATTTGAAAAAAGTGGGTAGTTGTTGTGATGTGATTGTATTGAAGTTTGAAAGTGAATAGAAGTTGATTATTTTATGATTTTAGATGATATGATGGTATAATATATAAATTTTTTGATGGGAAAAGTGTAGGCCCCACTAGTGGGTTGGGGATATGGGGTTTGGGGGGTAACCCCCCAACCGAACGGGTCCTGAGGGATTTGAACCATGATCTTTTAGGTGGTATGCACACTACACTACCATACTAAAATTCAATAGCTATTTCTTGCTTCTAGTTTCAATTCGATTGCTTGAAAAAATTGAAATATGTTTGATAAGAAATCAAATGAGTCGAATATGAATTTGATTTGTAGATTTGACTTGTAAATGAATCAACTGGATTCATCTTCCAATGAGTCATTTCTTGAATTTGTTTGAAAACAACTCGACTCAATTTGACATGCATGCATGCACGCGTTCACATGTGTGACTCTAATAGTTCAAGATTAATAGTTCAATAGATATATTAGTCTCACACGCACACATGTGTGTGCACGAGCTTAACATATATACACATTTCTTATAAACACGAATCTAATTTTTGGGATATGATAACACATTGTGCATATCTATCAATATCCATCTTAATATTTGTGTCTTTGTTTGAAATTGGATTTATATATATATATATATAGAGAGAGAGAGAGAATATTTCAGATGAGGTGCACCTTTCCTTGCTATAAGGAAAGCCACGAATCATGGCCGTCTGATCTACATCTACGGCTATCAATTGTCTATCTTCAGCCATGCGAAACCACCCCAATATACCACTCCCGATTTTCTATTTATAGCAAATTAAATTATTTAAGACGCAATCAATTAATTTAAATTCGCTCTTTTGTCAATAAGTAATCGGCTTCCTATATTTAGATAGTTCATGCGACAATTAATTTACTTAATTATCCCTTATATTACGGTAAGTGGTTTTGTCTAAATAATTTTATTTCATTTTGTTTACGTTTAATCTTTGGTATCCTCATTCGTTCTTCATTATGGATGATCTGTCATCTTCATCAGACGATGATTCTGCATCCGAGTTTATGTCTAACTATTTTGAAGAAATCTTCCAGGTTCATACATTATATTTGTTTGTTGTTGTAATTATTTCGTTTTAATTATATACTGATGAATCTCCATTTCATCACCTTTATTCTATCATTTTGGCCTTAAAACCCCAGCAAATGCAGAGAAATAGCATTAATTTGTATATAATAGCATGCCTGATTCATTGTATTTATTATACATAGAATAAGATTTTTAATGTCAAAATTATAGAATAAAGGAAAGAAAAGAAAAAGGAATAAAATATTGCAAATATTTTATGACCCGAACCCCGAGACCAAGGCCAGCATGGAATTGGTCGACAAGGAATAAAGTAGGGGGAGATAAGGGCCAGTATACAATAAACACCTTATTTCTTTATTCATTTATCTATGCATTTTTGACACCTATTTTGTATATAATTATTCATTCATCAATTTAAAATCTTTTGTACATGAAAGTTGTAGACAATAATGTAAATAACAATACAAAATTGAGTTTGTGTAAAAATAATACTCAGAGTACATTTTATACACAAAATAAAAAGCAAGAATCTCAACTTCACAGACCCATATCTTGCAAATAAAAACTCCAAATCACCCAAACTCACCTTTAATTGTATATAGCATCCCATGAACTACTTTATAAAATTGGTTTCATAATTTTTGGAGTCCATCTGTGGAAGTTAGGTTTTTGGCCCACCTTGTATATAGGACTGATTAAAATATTCACTTTATTCAATATCTATTATTTCTATGAATTTATATTTTTTTTAGTATCTTGTAAATAATGTTTATAATACGTGTACATATTGAGATTAAAAGAAAACCAAAAAGAAATTGTGAAATAAAATCAGTCCATGTATCACATAGGCAAAATACCTATGATATATATGTATAAAAATAAAAAGGGGGAATTCATTCTTTTATCCTTTATTCATCTATATTTTTACTAATTGTAAATATTATCTATAATACATTAAAAATAAAAATCCAAAATAAAATCTAATAAAATTCATTAAATATGTAAAACAAATATAAAATACAGGTAAAATACCTATAAGTGTACCTACATAGTATATATACCTATTTATTTAAATATATAAATAAACTCATAAAAATAAAATAAAATTATATTTATACTCACAAAAATAAGTTATAAATATATATAATAATAAAATAACATAATATATACAAAATAAAAATAAAAATGCATGACATAGATGAATATACATATAAACACACTCATAAAAATTAACCACCAATAAATTAAGCCAAAAAAATAAATAAAAATCATATTAAAATACTACATAAAATAATAAAAAAATTTATTTTATACTAAAAAAATAATAAAATCATTTACTAATTTAAAATAATCAATCTCTATTAATCCATACTGTTTTGTCTTCTAGCGGCCTGCGTGGACCAATCGCAGACCGCCAAGGGTTGACCGCGGGTCAACTCTTCATACCCTAGCCTGACGCCTCTGACAGATCACGAGAGCCCCCACTTCCCCGATTTTTCATGCAAATTGAGTAGCTCGAGTAAGATGGGACCCTTCATGAGGATTGTTCCTTGTACATCCTAGATACACGCCCTATACCATGCTCCCTTGTACATAGTCATGATTCATCAAGATTCGTCAGCCAATAAGGGCGCATCCATTGTTTATAAATAAGCTCCTCGACTTCCTTCCGCCCTTTGGTCTCCCTTCGGTCGATTTCCACCATCTTTTCCAGTCTCTCGAGGATCCTTGTGACAGGAGGGTTCTCCTGGAAGCTTCAGACGGTCGGAGGAGTCGAGAGGAGTGCCCACGGCCGTCGCTCGCCGGAGGTCCTGCTCCCTGGTCGCCAACCAGATATAAGAGCTGTTTTCGTCTCGTTTTTAGCTTAGTTTTAGTTGTTAATCTTTAATCTAGCCTTAAGAGTAGCTTGTAGGACTGTAGGTGTTCAATTAGAATCAGATCGAAGTTCGCCGGAGTTTTAGCTCCGGCGAACCTCTCTACCCTGATCGACACGCGATTCAACCCCTCGCTTCACCTCATCTCCTTCCCCTACGCATTCTTCACTCAGCCCATGCTTCAGATCAACCAGAGCTCGCCCAGCTCTGCGAATCGAGGTCCATCTCCTCCGCTTCGCCGGACCTCGTCGCCCTCCGCCATTCCCCACCGTTTTACCCTAAACCCCTGGTCGAGGAAAACCCCCTCGAGCCCCTCGTTCGTTTGGTGCAGGTTGGAAGCTGAAAGGAGCCCCCTGTGGCTTGATTCGACCCCCTGCTAGGTTCCAGGACCCCCCTTTCTTCCCCGAGCTCGTTCAACCGATCTAGGGGGTCCTGGACCTTCTGGAGTACCTCAGACGGTGCGTGCCGTCTCGCCGGACGCCTGGCACCCACCAGCAGCAACATGGAGCGCCTGGAGGCGGAGAGATCATCGATCGAAGCCAGGGAAGCCAGCCATTCTTCCCTGTTCTTCACGAGTAGCAGTTACCGTCGGATGAAGGGGACGGCCCCAGTTCTAATCCGGGCCGTCCATTTAGCACAAGCCTGGGCCGTGCGATCAGACCTCAGATGTAATCCTGGCCGCAGATCGTCGAAGGGGTATCGAGCGCTGAGGGATCGACACGTGGATAAGTGGCGCGCTCGATACCGTTGGATCGCGCGCGATTTTGGGGGTAAATTTCACATCTAACCCCCCGTTGTTTTGTATTTATAGTTTAATCCCAAAAATAAAAAGTTACTGTGTATATAAATTGTATAATTTGCAGAAGACCCCCTGTAATTTTTATATTTGTGTTTTAGTCCTTACACACCTCACGTGCAGCACTCACGTGTAGGCGCGTAAAAATTGCAGTTTTACCCCGCTGTGTTTTAGTAATTGTAAAATGGTCCTGAAAATAAAAGTTAACGTTCATTTTTGTTGTAATTTTTGCAAGGACACCCCTGCCTTATATTTTAATTGCAAAAATGCCCCTGCGAGGCCATTTATTTTTGTATGTTTTGTCTATTTATTTTGTGCTTCATATTTCTTTGGAAAATTTCGCAAAAATAGACATAAGCTCCTGTTAGTGTACCATTGCATGCTATATTTTTAGTTTTTAATTTTGTTGCATTTTTGCATTTATTAAAAATCAAAAACATGTATTTTATTCACTATCTAGTTTATAAAATACCAAAAAAAACATTAAATGATCTCTAAAAATTCCAAAAAAAAATTCCCTATAGCGTATTTTGATCTATTTTCGCGTCAGTCCAAAAATCCCTAAAAATCTCAAAATGAAAACCATAAAAATTATAAAACACCAAAAATCTTTATAAAAATATTTAAAAAAATTCATAAAAAAATCACAAAAAAATATAATTTCTGTCTCTTAATTTTCTCTACTGTATTCTATTTATATTAAAATTAGTTTGGAGGAATTTTGCTACTATTTACTATTATTTACCTCTAAATTAATATCGGAGATTTATTAAACTCATTATATTGAGTATTTTTTACTTTAAAAATATATAAAAATTAGCAAAATGTCTTAGAAAATCACAAAAACATTAGAAAAAGATGAAAAATCCAAAAACACTACAATTGCCATATTCTACCTATTTTTAGCCTATTTATATATACCTCTCTCTCTCCTCTCTCTTATATATGTATATATATTCTTTATATAGTTATATCTAGTTATTAAAAGAAAAAGAAAATATAAAATATAAAAAGAAAAATACAAAATCAGAAAATTAAAATCAAAATACAAAAATATAAATCAAAAATTAAATAAGAAAAATATAAAAAATTTAAAAACCCACTTCACACAAGGATGACTCTGAGATGCATGCAGGCTTATGCATTTTTTTGTATTGCTCTCGGTGGTTCGACCTCTACATGCTTGTTCCCTATACATTTTATGGTAGAGTAATAAATATTGATTCACATCTCTTCTTGAGCTTAATTGTTTTATTCTTTTAGTGTGGGTTAATTGCTGAATAAATACGGGTTTCTTTTGAGGGTCGCCACAGCGACAGTTGTCTCCGCCTTGTGTGAGACAACAATTCAGGCTCTATGGAAAAAACCCGCCTGTTTATCAGATGGCGCCGTTGCCGGGGAGCAATGAGCATAGCCTACTTTATTTTTGTCATTCTTGTGTATATTTTTGATTCATAATTGATGTTATTTTGTGAGCAGCTATTTTTATTACCATTAATCACTATGCTTCATTGATTCATTTCTTGTGATTATTTTATCTGCTCTATGTTGATTGATTGAACTATTCTAATGCACTCTTTTTTGTAACGTTGATGCGAGGGTCCGCCACGCGAGGATGGCTTCTTAGGAGGCCAATGCAGCCAAGCTTGGAGGAAGATGGTCTTCTCTTCTCATGACCATCGGGAGAGAGTATCAAGGAAGCAAATAGATGTGGATCGGATATGTGTAGATATTTAGGATAATTTTGTAATTCATGGTGAGAGAGAGAGATAATTTTGGCATGTAATTAAATAGGACTCTACTCTTCACAATGAGGTCCAGTGCCCGGGTGTCTGTTCACCTGGGGGCCTCATCGCTGTTTTCTGCGTTTTCTACCGCCTTATTCTCTTTGTTTTCCGATGTTTTGTGCTTTCCGCCTTTATTTTACTTTGTTTTGTGTGCTTGGAGCCCCTAGATATAGGTTGCTTGACTCGGTAGCTAGGTCCAAACATTAATAAGAATGCATGTTCCTATAGTCTACTTCGTATGGATCTAGTCAAACTTAAACAGCTAGGTCATTTATCTCTTAACCCATGTGCCGTAAGCGAGCCCCATCAAGCGCTACTCCTGAACTCGAGTGTGTCGAGAAGAGGAGGGGTAAGCCAAGACCGGACCCTTAGGTTAAAGATAAATGACCAGCTTGTGGTTCTTCACGTTAATAGCAGCTAATGTTTAGGGCGATTTTGTCGAATGCACACCGCCATGTAGATAGGTTTAAAAATTCTATTTTGCATACCACATGGAGAGAGCTGGGATGCACTGTAAGTCTTCTAACTCAGCATGCATCATTCGGTTCAATGGTGAGATTTCCATCATAGAACCAATTGCACGGCTTTTCCGCTATCTCCCTCTGATTTTGAGCACCTAGGACTTAAATGAAAATCTACCAAAACGTTAGGCGCTGGTATGAAACAGATCCAAAAAAAAGTGAAAACCCAAAAATTAAAACTAGGGGACTGCTAAATAAACTTTGACCTTAATTAAAATCCGTAATGGACTATCATTGTACCGGGTTCATAAAGTCCTCATTGTTTTCAGGTACCTTGGAGGGGGACCAAAACCCTACTCCCTTGAGCGAGTGCGACCCCCTAAGGATTAGAGCCAAAAACCCAGTCTGCAACTGCCTTGTGTATCGCATGGATTTACAAAGTAATGGCGCTTCTATCGTACGTAGGCGAGTAGGGCTTGGTCACCAATGATGACTCTCTCTTGTGTAGAGCATCGATCCTGTCTGAAGTATCGAGCATAGGCCACGCCTTCACGGGGTGTCTGTCTCATTGTCCTGCGTCCGAGTAGGTTCTTGTACGCTCACGGGTGATTCCGTTGCGAGCGAGGACCGAAGTAGCGGTTTCGCCTATCGGCTTCCTCTCTCTATTTCTTTGGCTGAGTAGGGATCCAGGAAGGGTTACAAGGACTCCAAAAAGTACAGACTACAGGTTACACAGGAGGAGGACAAGTACGGGATACCCTTCCGGCGGTACTCTCTCTCCTATAGGGTAGCGTATTAAGGACTTGTTATAAGATATGCCTGAAACAACAACTCTAAAACTGAAAAGATAATAAGTAGCCGAACCTTTACGGCTTCACATGGCGTGAGTTGGTGAACCCGATTTTGTATTGTGTTTGTATGGATCTAGATTAAGGTTCAAAAATCAAGTCTCGTGCCTTTGCGCAAATTTTGTTGTGTCACTCCTCTTTGACCCCCGCTCAGTTTGAGCCTTTTCTACTGTTTTGCACTCCTTTTTATTCCTCGTTGACCATCGTATCTTTCATCCAACATCCTATCTTCTCTTGTACTTCGCGAAGTTGATCCATGGATGGTTTCCGTCGGGACCATGCCGACACCCACATCGATTCCATGGACTCAACTCCGCCAATAACTTCGAGGCGATTCCCGAGAACCCGATCCGGACTTTGCGGATCGATCTCTAGACTCCTCATTTTCTACATTTCTCTTGGCCACCCAATAAACTGGGATCACCTTTGTCCCACTTTCGCCGTTGTGAATGGAAGTCGATTACAGTCTACATCCTTTTCCATTCACAACATGTTGGGGTTGACCTGAATTCCAGCTTCATCTCGGCAGCTGAACATTAATTACAAGCAGTCTGATCAGGACTATCTCCTCACGCAGATAGAAGACAATGCGAGCCCTGGAGACTACTCCGGAGTTCATCTCTTCCGACTCAGACCCTGACATGGCTCCAGGAGGAAAGGGCAAGGGTCAGCAGCCACCCCAACCAGAGGGACAGGTGCCAGATCAGAACCAAGTCAATGCACAGTTACTGGCATCTATCCAGGCCATCCAGCAGCAGCTGACCGAGCATGCCCTCACACAGACAGCCTTCCAGGATATGTTGAATGATATGATGAACCGAGACGATGGAAGAGGATGCAGAGGCAGAGGAGGCAGGGGAGGAGGAGGTGGAGGTGGAGGTGGTGGTGCAGATGATGATGATCTAGAATTCCCACCACCACCAAAGCCAACACTTAAAGAAACATACAATCCGGGAGACAGCCAGATGACCGAGTGGATTATCATTCCACCGGTACACGCTCACTTTGAGCTGAAGCCCCAATTCATTGCTCTTCTTCCTGCATTCCATGGAAACACCAGCGAGGAGCCATACATTCACCTGCAGCAATTCTCCCGCATTTGTCGTACTACTCACTATCCCAATGTCCCTCTGGACATTGTCAAGATGATGGCTTTCCCTTTCAGCCTACAGGACAAGGCCCTCTATTGGGTCAATCATCTGGGGAAGGTTGTGACGACCTGGGAGGAGCTGAAGTCCGCCTTTCTGCACAAATATTACCCTCTAGGTCAGCTCAACCAGATGCGAGCCCGTATCAGTAATTTCTCCCAAGGACCCCATGAGTCGATACATGAAGCATGGGAGAGATTCACTGACCTGCAGGAGAAGTGTCCCCATCATGATATTCCGAAGACCAGCTTGGTCCAGCATTTCTTTGGGGGACTGAACATTGAAAGCCAAAGGCTCGTAGACGCAGCATGTGGGGGCTCCCACTTCAATAAGGATGACGACGTAGTCTGGCAGATATTTGAAGAAATGGCCGAGGGAGAGGCAGCCCTCTCTTCATCCAAGGCATATCAGAAGCAGCCCCAGATCCTTCAAAAACAAGTGCACATGGCAGCGTCCAAGGCAACGGAGAGAGATGAGAGCTCCAACCTCAGCATCATCGGGGGCCATCTCTCTAAAGTTGACATCATCGAGAAGCGATCACAGGATCTCGAAAAACTCGCTGTGATCGAGAAGAGGACTCAGAGTTTGGACAAGCTGGATCACATCACCAAGCAGTTGGAACTGCTGGTAGGTACCATCAATTCTGTTCAGTCGGCAGCACCACTCGAAGCTCATGCTGAGAGGAAAGACGAGCAACCCCGCTACATCAGCCTCAGCCGAGCCAGCAACCACCGGCAGTCCAGCATGTGTACTACGTGCAGGCACCTGATCAGAGCCAGCCGCAGCAGCAGATGGTTGTGTATCAAACAGAGTTTATTTCAGGATCTGATTCAGTATTCCCACCACCACCCCTGGTCCAGGAAGTTAATGGGGTTTGGACTCACGATGCACAGCCGACCCGTCCTACGGGACAACCACAGGGTCATCCATTTCCCAACCGGCAATACCACCAACCTCAGGGTGGTCGCTTTGGGCAGTCCTCTCAGCCTCATCAGCAGTACCATCAGCCTCCTCAGTATACAAACCAGTGGAGGCAGAATTTTCCATAACAGCAGCAGCCGCAGTACCGTCATTCACAGCCGTTTCACCAGTATGTGGCTGCCCCGCATCAGCAATACCAGTAGTATCCTCCTCCGTCTTATCAGCAACTTCAACTTCCTGCCCCGCCTCAGCATCAACAGCAGCAGCCTCAGCACCAGCAGGTGCAACAACAGTGTGGTCTGCACGCTGACACCACTGAGGCACCTCCAGTGAACCCCTCCATGGATTGTCTAGCCCAGCTTGTCAAAGGGCTAGCGGAGATGACCAAGCGGCTTGATGACCTGACCGCCACCCGAACTACCATTCCTGCTCAGGTCGAAGCCAACCCCAATAATTTCAAGAAAAAAGAGCAGGTAGAAAGTAATGTCTTGTCCGTGTCAGAAAATGATATTACTGTGTATTCTAATGCCGTTACTCTCAGGAGCGGTAGGGCCTTGCCTCCGCCTGCTACAAAGATTGGGGTGAATAAAGAAACAGGTGGATCGTCATCTTCCGCATCAGCCGTGCCAGCTCCAGGGGCGGGTGAGGAGGAAGAGGAAGGAGAAGCCAGTCTAGCCGTCGTGCCATGCCAGCAACAACCTCAGCCTAAAATACAAAAAAAATCAGCAAAAACAAAAACAACAAAAAGAAGCTCGTAGCAGAAGCGAAGCCGTGCCAGCATTGGAGGAGCCGCCAGCAGCAGCCGATCCCTTGCCAGCCGATGGAGCAGACGCTACCCTTTTTGATCGCCCAGCAGCACCAGCATGCCAACATCCAGATTGTATTCCTTTTTGTAGTCCGGATGAACGACATCCTGTGGGCGATGAGTTTGATGTAAATAAGAACTTTGATTTTCCTGCTAGTGATGTACATATTCCTTTTCCTCATGCAATACAAAAATCCAAAAAATTGCAAAACGAAAAAATGCATTGTCTGATCCAGGTGTTGTGGATATTTTGGATAAATTGACTGTTGAGATTCCCTTGTTGAAAGCCGTGGAGTACATGCCAGTTGTAAAGAAAGGACTGAAGGAGGTATGTACCACCAAGCATCGCCCATCAAAAAAGAACAGACGCCAGCAAGTTGAGAAGCATGTCCTCACCTTGGCCACGGTAGCAGCTATCAGTAATCTCCCACAGAAAAAGCAAGACACAGGAGCGCCTCTGATCAGTTATGAGATTTTTGACCAGGTCTTCGAGCGCACTCTCTTGGATAGCGGTTCTTCCATCAACCTTCTGCCCTCGTCCATAATGCAGGAATTCGGGCTGGGACCGCTCAAGCAGACACGCATGATCCTTCAGTTTGCTGACCGATCCGTCAAGCGGCCCCGAGGTCTGTTGGAAGACGTGATAGTTAAAGTGCAGGAAATGAAATTCCCAGCTGACTTTGTAGTCCTTGATATGGACTCGCCTGCACCCTTGCTCCAGACCCCTATCATCCTTAGCAGACCATTCCTTCGTACTTCAGGTGCCGTGGTTGATTACGGGTCTGGGAAGATCACTTTCAGCTCGAATACCCAGCAAATCACGATAAACATGAACAAAGAGCAGAATGCCACAACTGATGAGAGCCAGGCAGCGTCAGAAGCGGATTGTGATTTTATTGCAGAGATCAGAGACTCAACTTTATCATTGGATGATTCATGGACCCGAGAAATCCGCACTCTCGAGGAGGACTTGGAAAGCGCAGTCAGCATATGCTCTGATGATTCTTGGGAGACAGATTCTCATATGCAGGCGCATCTTCTTGAGCATTCACTCCAGACCAAACACGATCAGCTTAGCGCAGAACCGTTCGGTGCATCACCGGGATCTCAACAGGATGATGAGAATGGTGAGTATCGCAACGAAGTACAGCCCACCACCAGCATGGTATCAGAAGTGACAGATAAAGTGGACAGATCAAAACCAGAACTCAAGCCACTTCCTGCAGGCCTGAAGTATGCTTTCCTTGCGGGTGAAGAACAAATGTATCCGGTCATCATCAGCAGCAGGCTGACACCGGATCAGGAATCTCGACTTCTCGAGGTTCTAGAAAAGAACCGCAAGGCACTTGGTTGGAGCGTATCAGATCTCCGAGGGATAAATCCAGCCTTGTGTTCACACCACATCTATTTAGAAGAAGATGCCAAGCCGTCCCACGAATTTCAGAGAAGGTTGAACCCTAACCTTCGGGACGTCGTCATGAAAGAAATCACGAAGTGGTGTGATGCAGGCTTCATCTATCCCATCTTCGATTCAAAATGAGTAAGCCCATTGCATGTAGTTCCCAAGAAATCAGGGCTTACCGTGGTTACAAATGATAAAGGAGAGGAAATTTCTACTCGGGTACCCACATCCTGGCGGGTGTGTGTCGACTACCGCCGTCTCAATACAGCAACGAAGAAGGACCACTTTCCCTTGCCATTCGTCGATCAAGTTCTCGAAAGATTAGCAGGCAAGGAGTTCTTCTGCTTTCTGGATGGGTACTCCGGGTACAACCAAGTGGCGATCGCTCCTGAAGATCAAGAGAAGACTACCTTCACTTGCCCGTTCGGCACCTACGCCTTCAAGAGAATGCCCTTTGGATTGTGCAATGCACCTGCAACCTTCTAAAGATGCATGTTAGCAGTCTTCGCCGAGATGGTAGGCAGTTTCCTCGAGGTGTTCATGGACGATTTCTCTGTCTATGGTGATAGTTTAGATTCTTGTCTCGAGCATCTAGACATAGTGCTTCAGAAGTGCCGGGAAGTCAATTTAGTGCTTTCATGGGAAAAGAGCCACTTTATGGTCACCGAAGGTATTGTGCTGGGCCACGTCGTTTCTAAACGTGGCATGGAAGTCGACCCAGCGAAGGTGGATGTTATTTCAAATCTTCAGCCACCTCAGTCAGTGAAGAATGTGAGGACATTCCTGGGGCATGTGGGGTTCTATAGGCGATTCATCAAGGATTTCAGCCGCATTGCCCGACCGCTGACAGAACTTTTATGCAAGGAGACCGAGTTCATTGTTGATCGGCAGGTTCTACTTGTTTTCATTCAATTGAAGGAGCTTATTACTCAAGCTCCAATCTTACAGCCGCCCGACTGGACTCTTCCTTTCGAGATAATGACCGATGCGTCAGACTTTGCAGTCAGAGCTGTTCTTGGGCAAAGAAAAGACAGAGCGCCCTATGCCATTCACTATGCCAGCAGAACACTAGACGAAGCACAGAGAAATTATACAGTGACAGAGAAAGAATTGCTGGTTGTGGTTTTCGCCCTTGAGAAGTTCAGATCCTATTTGTTGGGATCAAAAGTAACAATTTTTACAGACCACTCTGCTATTCGGTATTTACAGCAGAAGAAGGATGCCAAGCCAAGACTGATTCGTTGGATCCTTCTCCTCCAGGAATTCGACTTGGAAATCAAGGACAAGCCTGGAGTTCAAAATGTGGTAGCAGACCACCTCTCCAGAATAGAGCAGCATGAGCCTCCTCTGAACAATGTACCTATCACTGAAACCTTTCCTGACGAATCGATCCTTGCAGTGGATTCTCTTCCTTGGTATGCAGATATAGTCAATTGCCTCGCCTCTGGGGTAACACCGACGGAATGGACGAAAAATCAGAAGAACAAATTCATGTCGACCATCTGATTCTATCATTGGGAGGATCCTCTTTTATTCAGGGAAGGAGCGGATTGCATTTGGCGCAGGTGCATCCCTCAGATGGAGCAATCTAGTGTCCTCGAGCATTGTCACTCGCTCGAATCTGGTGGAAATCACTCTGGAGATCGGACGGCAGCCAAAGTTCTACAGTGTGGCCTCTGGTGGCCCACCTTATTCAAGGATGCAGCTGAATTCGTCAAGCGATGTATTGACTGTCAGAGACTAAAAGGTACACTCACTGCCAAAGATTCAATGCCCATGAAAATCATTCAGATAGCAGATGTTTTCGACGCATGGGGCATCGACTTCATGGGACCTTTCCCTAACAGTCAAGGTTTTGAGCACATCCTTCTTGCCGTCGACTACGTGAGCCGTTGGATTGAAGCTATCCCTGCTCGAGCCGCCGACAGCAAAACAGTTTGCCAGTTTCTGAAGAAGAACATCATTTCGCGGTTCGGGATACCAAAAATCCTTATATCAGACGGGGGTAGCCACTTCATTAACAAAGAGGTCAAGAAGTTAACGAAGGAGTACGGCATCGACCATCGCGTCGCATCTCCTTATCACCCTCAGACCAATGGCATGGCGGAGTTATTAAACAGAGAAATCAAGACTATCCTGCGGAAACTTGTTAGGCCAAACAGAAAGGACTGGTCTCAACTTTTGGACTCGGTCCTATGGGCTTACCGAACAGCCTACAAGTCTCCCTTGGGCATGTCGCCCTATCGTCTTGTATATGGGAAGCCGTGCCATCTGCCCGTGGAATTAATTCACAAATCTTTATGGGCAATCAACAGCTATAATTTGGACTCACGTAAAAGTGGTCAGAAGAGAAAAGATGATCTGAACAAGCTCTTGGAATTTCGAGACTATGCATACGATAACACCTTGATGTACAAGGAGAAGGTGAAACGCTGGCACGACCGACACATTAGACGAAAGACCTTTGACGTTGGACAGAAAGTGTGGTTATTTGATGCAAAGTTGCGGATATTCCCAGGCAAATTAAAGAGTAAGTGGACAGGGCCGTTTCGAGTTTGTGAAGTGCGTGACAATGGAAGCATTGCTATATCAGAATTGTCCCCTGACGCACAGCCATTCGTCGTCAACGGCCAACTACTGAAGCCTTACCTTGAACCAGACACATTCCTGGCCGTTGTTGACTACGTTCAGCTCATGCACCATGATGATATCTCTACAGCACCTGCGGCATCGAAAGATTCAGATTATGCAATTCAACAACTGTTTATCTGATTTTCTTCTTTTCTTCTTTTCTTCTTTTCTTCTTTTCCATTTCTAATTTCTTTTCGTAGATAAAAGGTGCCGCCCTTGTAGACAGTCTCTATACTTAGGACATACTTTGTCCTAAGTATAGGGGGGATGTGCACTCGAGTTTTTCATTCCGATCCTCTCCATTGTCTCTTCTTCTTGTCTATACTTAGGGGTATTTTACCCTAAGTATAGGGGGAGACAATCTGAGTACGATCTGTTCATTCCCACCCTTGGCCCTCCCTGCTTTGTGTACAGCCTGCTATACTTAGGATTACTTGATCCTAAGTATAGGGGGGACGGTCAACTCCTCATTCATTCATTTCATTCATATTATTCTTTAGACTCGTCTATACTCAGTACGAGTTATGTCTCTGTTTTTCTTTTCGATCTATGAGGACATAGCTCAAGCTAAGTATAGGGGGGTCGTATATACTACGTATATACTATAAGCCATAACTCATAATGAAAAATAAAAGATCACCTCAACGTAAAATAAAAAAAAGTAGCTTTATAATAATGAAAGATGATTGTGAGTTCCTCAGACTCGTTGTACTTGTACTGATTATTAAGTCAGAAAAGTGCTTTGTGCAAAAAGATTTCTTTGAAAAATTTTTGTGAAAATTGTTTGAAGATAGTGTGTACAAGTATTCAACCTTTGAAAAATCGGTTTTGTTTGACAAATTTATTTTCTTTGAGTGAAATCAAAATGCGTGAAAATCAGTGTGCAAATGATTGAAAAACTTGCTTGTCAAATTGTTTTGAGAAATCTATTGATCTTGTGAGAAAAACCTTTGTAAAATCATTTTCAAATACGTGAACATCTTTCTCAAATTATTTTGGACTATAGTTTTCAAAACTCTTGTGAAAATGATTTTTGAAGGAGTTTGAGGAGTCTGCACAAAAATCTCTCATACAATAAAAAGCAGTAATCCCTAATAAAACTTATAAAAACCATATTATACATCAAATACAGTTTCTCATCTTTTGTATATACTGATTAATAAATCAGATACCTATACAGTATGATTTGAAAACTAGTGTGAACTGTTTGAAAATTTTGTTGTGAAATGATTTCAACTTGTGTAAAATTGTGTGGATTGCAAAATTTTTCTTTGTGTGAAAGAAATGATTGGAAAAACCTATGTGCAAAGGTTTTGAAAAATGTTTGTCAAAATTATGGTGAAAATTGTATACAATATAGTGTGAAAAATCTGTGCAAAAAGAGTTTTCAAATGTGTGAAAAAGATTGCAGAAATTATCGTGTACTGTCGTTTGCAAAATTATTTTCAAAAACTAATAAGAGCACCATTACAACACTTGTAAATCATAAATAAGACACATACAATTCTTTCTGTACAAATTCTAAATAAACTACTTCATTAAAACCTGTAAAGCCTTTATAGATTCATACATTTTGTAAACAAAGCGGCACGCCCGTGTAAATAATTGTATGTACCCTTTGATGTGTCAAGTTCTTATTTGCAGAAATTCTTTGTGTAAAAACATTCTTTGCTTCTTTTTAAATTCTTTGTGAAAAATGGCATCATTCATTGTGCATAGCATTAGCATATCATTCATATTCTTTTTGAGTGAGCTTGATGATTGAATCAGTCTAATAAAGTCTCAAATTGGAGCTCGGTTAGACCTTACCGCACCTAACTGCACCGGAACCTTACGAGAACTAGATTTGAGGTACTTCAGGTCTATACATACTTAATTCTTTGAGAAATAAGGGCTGGATTCAAGTCACCTCAATGGACTAACTAGAACTTTTCGAGACACACGTACGACTCTTGCCGACCATGACCTAACTTGGATACCTGCACCTTTCACATAGTTGTCCACGGATGAGGTAGTGAAGAGGCAGTTTCCTTTGGCCTGGGGTAGCATATGAGGGTAGTACTTCTAGGCGGAACCTCTCTTCTTCTTCTAGTGAAGGAAGTGCACCTCAACTTGGTCTAGTGGTGATGAAGGCTAAAGACAGAAGCCGTGGGTTGCAATAAAGCTTCAAAGGAGGGATAGTCTACTGGCTCAAGAGGAAAATTTCTTGTATATATGCTGCACCATGTAGATATGTTGTACAGATGCAAAAAAAAGAACTCCAAAAAAGTGGTGGGTCGGATTGAAAATTTAATAACCCCACCGGAGTGTATATAGTCCAATAAAGCAAAAGCTCATGGTATCCATGTTACATCTCATGAAGCTTGCAGCGGGAGACTTAGCTACACTGGTTGAGCTCCCAAAAGTCTATACCTCTTATTCCCCCTCTTCTTGGGCCGGTTGCACTTGAACTTAGAAGGGAATACCCCGCTTCTCGAGGAAAGAGTTGCTAGACCGATGCATTAGAGTTACCAGGTTGGGGGAGGTTGTTTCTTTGTTACTTCTGAGGTGGGGAGCTACCTATCACTTACACTGTACGAGTCAAGTTCATAGTCGTAAGAGTTTGCGTGTGATGTAGGCTAGTTCTGACCATGCTATTGAGGTGGGCTGAAACGAGTTCTGTGACTCTCGAAGGCTATTGTGTCTTAAATTTGGTTCCCGACTAGGCTCCACACACATTTACACCCAAGGTCTGACAGGAGCTCCAAATTCTGATTTTGTAAGGACATATATTGCACTGAAAGCATTTTTATCACTCTATCTTTTTCGTTCTCCTTTTTCATTTCTTTATTCTTTTTGGTACTTATTGCATAAGTGTTTGCTAGGGACTAGCAAAGGCAAGTATAGGGGGGTGATGAATCTCCATTTCATCACTTTTATTCTATCATTTTGGCCTTAAAAACCCCAGCAAATGCAGAGAAATAGTATTAATTTGTATATAATAGCATGCATGATTCATTGTATTTATTATACATAGAATAAGGTTTTTAATGCCAAAATTATAGAATAAAGTAAAGAAAATAAAAAGGAATAAAATATTGCAAATATTTTATGACCCGAACCCCGAGACCAAGGCCAGCATGGAATTGGTCGACAAGGAATAAAGTAGGGGGAGATAAGGGCCAGTATACAATAAACACCTTATTTCTTTATTCATTTATCTATGCATTTTTGACACCTATTTTGTATATAATTATTCATTCATCAATTTAAAATCTTTTGTACATGAAAGTTGTAGACAATAATGTAAATAAAAATACAAAATTGAGTTTGTGTAAAAATAATACTCAGAGTACATTTTATACACAAAATAAAAAGCAAGAATCTCAACTTCACAGACCCATATCTTGCAAATAAAAACTCCAAATCACCCAAACTCACCTTTAATTGTATATAGCATCCCATGAACTATTTTATAAAATTGGTTTCATAATTTTTGGAGTCCATCTGTGGAAGTTAGGTTTTTGGCCCACCTTGTATATAGGACTGAATAAAATATTCACTTTATTCAATATCTATTATTTCTATGAATTTATATTTTTTTAGTATCTTTTAAATAATGTTTATAATACTTGTACATATTGAGATTAAAAGAAAACCAAAAAGAAATTGTGAAATAAAATCAGTCCATGTATCACATAGGCAAAATACCTATGATATATATGTATAAAAATAAAAAGGGGGAATTCATTCTTTTATCCTTTATTCATCTATATATTTACTAATTGTAAATATTATCTATAATACATTAAAAATAAAAATCCAAAATAAAATCTAATAAAATTCATTAAATATGTAAAACAAATATAAAATACAGGTAAAATACCTATAAGTGTACCTACATAGTGTATATACCTATTTATTTAAATATATAAATAAACTCATAAAAATAAAATAAAATTATATTTATACTCACAAAAATAAGTTATAAATATATATATAATAAGAAAATAACATAATATAAACAAAATAAAAATAAAAATGCATAAGACATAGATGAATATACCTATAAACACACTCATAAAAATTAACCACCAATAAATTAAGCCAAAAAATAAATAAAAATCATATTAAAATACTACATAAAATAATAAAAAAATTATTTTATACTAAAAAAAATAATAAAATCATTTACTAATTTAAAATAATCAATCTCTATTAATCCATACTGTTTTGTCTTCTAGCGGCCTGCGTGGACCAATCGCAGACCGCCAAGGGTTGATCGCGGGTCAACTCTTCATACCCTAGCCTGGCGCCTCTGACAGATCACGAGAGCCCCCACTTCCCCGATTTTTCACGCAAATTGAGTAGCTCGAGTAAGATGGGACCCTTCATGAAAATTGTTCCTTGTACATCCTAGATACACGCCCTATACCATGCTCCCTTGTACATAGTCATGATTCATCATGATTCGTCAGCCAATAAGGGCGCATCCATTGTTTATAAATAAGATCCTCGACTTCCTTCCGCCCTTGGGTCTCCCTTCGGTCGATTTCCACCATCTTTTCCAGTCTCTCGAGGATCCTTGTGACAGGAGGGTTCTCCTGGAAGCTTCAGACGGTCGGAGGAGTCGAGAGGAGTGCCCACGGCCGCCGCTCGCCGGAGGTCCTGCTCCCTGGTCGCCAACCAGGTATAAGAGTTGTTTTCGTCTCGTTTTTAGCTTAGTTTTAGTTGTTAATCTTTAATCTAGCCTTAAGAGTAGCTTGTAGGACTGTAGGTGTTCGATTAGAATCAGATCGAAGTTCGCCGGAGTTTAGCTCCGGCGAACCTCTCTACCCTGATCGACACGCGATTCAACCCTTCGCTTCACCTCATCTCCTTCCCCTACGCATTCTTCACTCAGCCCACGCTTCAGATCAACCAGAGCTCGCCCAGCTCTGCGAATCGAGGTCCATCTCCTCCGCTTCGCCGGACCTCGCCGCCCTCCGCCATTCCCCACCGTTTTACCCTAAACCTCTGATCGAGGAAAACCCCCTCGAGCCCCTCGTTCGTTTGGTGCAGGTTGGAAGCTGAAAGGAGCCCCCTGGGGCTAGATTCGACCCCCTGCTAGGTTCCTGGACCCCCCCCCCCCCTTTCTTCCCCGAGCTCGTTCAACTGATCTAGGGGGTCCTGGACCTTCTAGAGTACCTCAGACGGTGTGCGCCATCTCGCCGGACGCCTGGCACCCACCAGCAGCAACATGGAGCTTTTGGAGGCGGAGAGATCATCGATCGAAGCCAGGGAAGCCAACCATTCTTCCCTGTTCTTCACGAGTAGCAGTTACCGTCGGATGAAGGGGGCGGCCCCAGTTCTAATCTGGGCCGTCCATTTAGCACAAGCATGGGCCGTGCGATTAGACCTCAGATGTAATCCTGGCCGCAGATCATCGAAGGGGTATCGAGCGCTGAGGGCTCGACACGTGGATAAGTGGCGCGCTCGATACCATTGGATCGCGCGTGATTTTGGGGGTAAATTTCACATCTAACCCCCCGTTGTTTTGTATTTATAGTTTAATCCCAAAAATAAAAAGTTATTGTGTATATAAATTGTATAATTTGCAGAAGACCCCCTGTAATTTTTATATTTGTGTTTTAGTCCTTACGCACCTCACGTGCAGCACTCACGTGTAGGCGCGTAAAAATTATAGTTTTACCCCGCCGTGTTTTAGTAATTGTAAAATGGTTTTGAAAATAAAAGTTAACGTTCATTTTGTTGTAATTTTTGCAAGGACGCCCCTGCCTTATATTTTAATTGCAAAAATGCCCCTGTTAGGCCATTTATTTTTGTATGTTTTGTCTATTTATTTTGTGCTTCATATTTCTTTGGAAAATTTCGCAAAAATAGACATAAGCTCCTGTTAGTGTACCATTGCATGCTATATTTTTAGTTTTTAATTTTGTTGCATTTTTGCATTTATTAAAAATCAAAAACATGTATTTTATTCACTGTCTAGTTTATAAAATACCAAAAAAAACATTAAATGATCTCTAAAAATTCCAAAAAAAATCCCTATAGCGTATTTTGATCTATTTTCGCGTCAGTCCAAAAGTCCCTAAAATCTCAAAATGAAAACCATAAAAATTATAAAACACCAAAAATCTTTATAAAAATATTTAAAAAATTCATAAAAAAATCACAAAAAATGTAAAATCTGTCTCTTAATTTTCTCTACTGTATTCTATTTATATTAAAATTAGTTTGGAGGAATTTTGCTACTATTTGCTATTATTTACCTCTAAATTAATATCGAAGATTTATTAAACTCATTATATTGAGTATTTTTGACTTTAAAAATATATAAAAATTAGCAAAATGTCTTAGAAAATCACAAAAACATTTGAAAAAGATGAAAAATCCAAAAACACTACAATTGCCATATTCTACCTATTTTTAGCCTATTTATATATACCTCTCTCTCTCCTCTCTCTTATATATGTATATGTATATTCTTTATATAGTTATATCTAGTTATTAAAAGAAAAAGAAAATATAAAAATATAAAATATAAAAAGAAAAATACAAAATCAGAAAATTAAAATCAAAATACAAAAATATAAAATCAAAAATTAAATAAGAAAAATATAAAAAAAACATTAAAAACCCACTTCACACAAGGATGACTCTGAGATGCATGCAGGCTTATGTATTTTTTTGTATTGCTCTCGGTGGTTCGACCTCTACATGCTTGTTCCCTATACAATTTTATGGTAGAGTAATAAATATTGGTTCACATCTCTTCTTGAGCTTAATTGTTTTATTCTTTTAGTGTGGGTTAATTGCTGAATAAATACGGGTTTCTTTTGAGGGTCGCCACAGCGACGGTTGTCTCCGCCTTGTGTGAGACAACAATTCAGGCTCTATGGAAAAAACCCGCCTGTTTATCATATACTCATTTTTTAAACAGGATAATCACATCAAAGATACATGTCATGACAATTCTGATATCGTTTCTCTCCACACAGGTGTTGTTCTTATGATTCTAAATTTTCGTTTTAATATAAATAATATGATTTTTATGTATCCATTTCATTCGTTCTTTAATGTGTTCACAATTTTATCTTATATTGTACTATATTTACCAATATGTTACATAACCATGTTATAAAGGAACATGTTGTTTTGGTTTATAATTAATAATATATAAAATAATACATATCTATATTTTACTATATTTCTACATATTTTACAATGAATCCATTTTCTATAATATATGTAATTTCATTATCCACGGTAAATTATGAGTACATATTTTACATTTTCTTGCTTTTGAATACTATTTCCTAGGACAATATACAAAATTTCACGTTCTTATTATTTTCCTAGGACAATTTTCTGGAGCACTTTATTCCAAAGATATTTCAGAAGAACGTCTTCCAAATCTTGAGGTAATGAGATACCAAATAATGTTTTATTAGTAATTATTTTTTAGTAAATTTATGTCTCTGTAATTTTTATATTAGTATTCTGGTGCAAACAATATATCTTCGGAGTGCGTAGAAACTGATGCATCCTTTTCAGGTAAATTATTAGTGCATAAATTTATTAATGATGCAAACAATATATCTTCAGAGTGCGTAAATTTATTAATGATATTCTTTATGATGCTTGATCAATATATTCGAAAAAAACTTTATTAGATTTTAATATGTTTTTCGATTATATTTAAAATAATGCAGTTGATCCAAGTTCTCCTGCCGCAAATTGTCATAATTATAAGCATATACCCACTGTTGGTATGGTTTTTGGTTCTGTTGAACACGCATATAATTTTTATGAAGCTTATGCTACAAAAGAGGGTTTCAATGTACGCAAAAGTAGCACAAGACATAGAGTTGATAGATTAACTAAAAACAAGACACTTGTGTTTAAGAGTTTTGCATGTTGGAAAGAAGGAAAATCAAGAACTTCTTTATCATCAAGAGATGCTTACTCAGTTGACAGTGATTGCAGCGACGAAAGTATGTTTGAAAGATCGGAGAGAGCTGTTGGTGTTGTTCGAACTGGTTATAAGGCCATGATGTCGGTTAAATATAGGTTTGATGATCATGATTGGATAGTGTTTTCTTTCAATGAGGAGCACAATCATAACCTTGTGTGACGCCCCACCTCGCCGGCTACCAAAACCGACGAGACGGGAGCGTCGGACCTACGATCCAAATACGCCCACGATCTATGATACTCGGATTAACATTTGAAATATAAATAACAACAGGAGAATAATGTGAAATGGAAAGTAAAATACACCATCCATTCTCATTGATAATGATAATCAAGTCCATGTCCATAGAAGAGATACATCATGAAATCTTAAATTTTGTAGAAAAAGCTCTCAACATATCTCACTACAATGTATCTCAATAATAACATAAAATGATGCGGAAGTAAATAAGTTACTCTAAATAGGACGCATCCTGTCTAGTGCAAGTATGACGTAGGAAGTGTTGATCTCCTCAAAAGACCGCTACTGTAGCGGCTGCTGCTCAGGTATACCTGTTGGGTTCACACGAGGGTAATGTTATGAGCAATTGCCCAGTAACGAGACAAACACTATAATGACTAATACAGGGGTAAGAAAAGAATGTATACTCAACTTTATTTAATGGCACATGCATCTATTAAAAAAATTAGAAAAACACCAAGTCATTCTAATTCACATTGGATCTCATAATTATTTACTTTTATTTATTTATATAGTAATCATTTAAGTACAGCCACCATAATCTTGATATTTCTACAAATTGATTAGAGTCCACAACGGTATACATTTTCCGACACCCGATCAATAATCATTTCTCGTATTATTTTAGCACATGCAAGTACGCGACTCGCAGGCCTCCGCTACGCGGGAACTTGTTTGTCATCTTAGATAAACCTCCAAGTATTTCAACCTTAAATTCTCCAACTTCAAACCACATCCCGGAACACCTCTCACAATAACAATACTCAAAGTAAAATTTGATGCGGCCACATCTAATGTTAAATCGAATCTTAATATTGTGTATAAGTGCAAAACCAAGAATGTCAACCGCGCCACCTGCCTACTCCGTCGAGCGACTATGGATACTACCGGGCTGCTAGGTGCAACGCGTCACCCAACTCGTCTGTTGGGGTCGCGACCTTCAAGGCATCTACCCAGGATCTAAGGATGCATGCCCAATCCCTTATAACACCTACCTCCATCTACCCAAATACTGTGAAATCTCACTTACGGGACGATAATCATCACGAATACAAAGTCAACATTGATACGATACAATTGAAATGTTGCATTATTCGGGTTGATATTCTTCATATATTGCGAAAGCAACTCGATCCCATTTTACCACTGTAATGCATATATTAGCATTGTCGATTAAGTTTATTTTACACTACACTTAATTCAAGAGGTATCCCTTTCCAGTGAGGAGGGATATGAGACTGTTTTTTTATAGGGAATTTCTGTAACAGGCATAATTTACTCACTTGCAAAAAAAGAATTTTCGCAGATCTCCCAAAGATGATTTTTTTTTAAAACATGTCATAGTAATAACTGCAGATTGATAAGTCTCATATTGTAATATAATCCGTCGGTTATTATTGCATATTACTAATATGTCAATGACACGTCATTAGGAGATTTATAACGTATAGATACTTTTTAACTAGTAACGTTGGCGCACTTACATATATGAATTTATACCTGTACATATTCAAAGATACCACCGATTTTACAAGAAAATATTAAATAATCTATAGGCTTTTGTCTTCGAGGGCTGCAAAGTCATTATGTTCAATAAATGAATAATATAGGACAATTATTATCACAAAGAAAAAGTTGAAAGTCATTAAACGGGAAAGCCTCTAAATGATGACGTTATGAATTTTAAAAGAAAAGAAACTGTTGCATGACACATTTACATAACATATACGGGCTCTTGTAGATATATCATGAAGCATGAGTGTACGTAACGCATATCAATTTATATTGTGCAAAGAACCACGTATATCATATATGAATAATCATAATTTAAGTTGGGTAAAGATAAGTAGGGTGACATTTATTTTCAGGAATATAAAACGAACAGATAATCGTATCCTCCATCTTTTTTTTTACGTCAACGCATCAAGAATAAAATGCAACAGGTCATGTGATCATGTTTCATGAGTTGATAATTCTATGGATTAATGATACGATACGGATTAATATATATATAAGCTTCACTTTAAAGACACACCTGTCACAATAGTAATGGGAGGAAGATACATGATCGAAAACATATGGAACTCAACAGTAAGAAGAGATCATATTTCGTTACGAGTATACGAGTCATACGTAAGAACAACCAAGACTCTAGGTATGTTCAAGTATATCAAAAAAAATGTTGAAATCAACAACAAGATGAAGGTAGTTGTCGTTACTAGTATATGAAACACATCGTAAGAAGGACCAAGGCTCTGAACATGATCATGCATATGGGTGCAAAAGTCATATGAAACAAACAACAAGAGGAGGGTATAACATCGTTACATGTATATGAAGCACATTATAAGATTAACCAAGGCTCTAAACATGTTCAAACATATGTGCACAAAGTTGTATGAACCCAACAACAAAAGGGAGAAAAACGTCGTTACTAGTATATGAAAAACATCGTAAGAATAACTAAGGCTCTACGCAAGTTCAATCTTATAGGAGCAAAAATACGTGGAACCCAACAGCAAGAGGGAGGTATTCATCGTTACCTCCGAGGATGTTCCCTCGGGATCTCCTCTTACACGGAAATGGTATTTCCGTCGCTCGATCGCAGTGCGGAAGCGTGCACCGCGGTGACCTCGAGCTTTTCTACGTGATGGTGGTCGCGGATCTTCGATCGGAGCTCCTTCTCCGACGTCGACGACGGCCTTCCAATGATGAAATCGACCAAGATGGCGGTGCTCCAAAAAGAGGGAAGGATTGTGGTGGATAGGGCTTTGAGAGAATGTAAAGGGAGAGGTGAAAATGGGTGCAATTTCGGATATGGTTCGGATCCATATATGGGTCCCAACTATTATACTTAAAACATCGATAACTTGAGCTAGGAATATCGGAATTGGGTGTTCTTGGGCTCGTTGGAAAGATATCGACGAGATCTACGCAATGGCGTGATTATTTGAATTTTTGGATGTTAAAAATATTCCAGATTTTAGGAAAAAGAAAATACGGGATTTCACATCACAAAAATCTTAAAGGAAGTCTCGTCCTCGAGACGTAGGATTTAACGTGTAAGTTCCTAATGTGGTGTATAATTAGGCATAAAAATCTTAAAGAGAACGAAACCCATAAAAATCTTAAAGAGGATTGGAATAGGGTCTCGTGAACATACCTTCAAAAAGATAGGGGTATTTCTGTCGCATATCTGCCTCAGGCTCTCATGTGACCTCCTCAACATTCTGACTTTGTCACAATACCTTAACCAAAGGGATGTCTTTTCGTCGTAACCTCTTGACTGGCCGGTCTAAAATCTGCACGTGTGCCTCAGGAAAAGACAAATTCGGTTCAACCGCGAGGTCCTCATAGCTAATCACATGTCGAGGGTCGCGAATATACTTCCGGAGGTTTGACATATGAAATACATCATGCACGCCTGCCAAGTGAGGGGGGAGTGCTACTCGCTATGCTACCTTCCCAATACGATATAAAATCTTGAAAGGGCCAACGAACCGTGGTACCAACTTGCCCTTGACACCAAATCCTTGAATACTTTTCATTGGAGATACTTTTAAGAATACAAAATCTCCGGCATCAAATTCCAGATCGCGACGCCTCTGATCAGCGTAGCTCTTCTGACGGCTATGTGCAGTCAATAATTTCTTCTTAGCCATTTCCACAACTCTTGTTGTGTCCTCGATTATTTGAGTGGAATAAATACCCTTGTCACCCACTTCCTGTTAACACAAAGGAGTAGTGCATCTTCGTCCATACAATGCCTCGAAAGGTGTCATGCCAATACTAGCATGGTAGCTGTTGTTATAAGTGAACTCCACCAAAGGAAGGTGATCCTTCCAAGATCCTTGACCCTCAATGGCACATGTTCTGAGCAGGTCCTCAAGAGTCTGAATTGTCCTCTCTGATTGTCCATCCGTCTGCGGATGATATGCTGAACTAAGACACAGTTTAGTTTTTTTTAGGGCCTTCATGAATTCTCCCCAATAATGTGACGTGAAACGAGAGTCCCTATCGGATACAACCTCCTGGGGAATCCCATGCAAGCGAATAACATGTTGAATATATAGTTTGGCCAGATCCACTGGAGTGTATGTCATGTTCACGGGAATAAAATGTGCATACTTAGTCAACCTATCTACAATAACCCAAATAGCATCATATCCACCTACTGTACGAGGTAAGGATGTCACGAAGTCCATAGAGACACTCTCTCATTTCCACAACGGAATAGCAAGTGACTGTAACAAGCCTGGAGGATGCTTGTGCTCTGCCTTCATCAATTGGCACGTAAGGCAACAACTGACATGTTCTACCACATCTCTCTGCATCCCTTCCCATCAGAAGTGTTGACGGAGATCTTTATACATCTTGGTGCTTCCTGGATGGATAGATAATCTAGAACAGTGAGCCTCATCTAGGATGTCTCTCCTTAATTCATCACCATCAGGGACACAGACACGGTCTCCCTTCCATAAGATGGACTCACAAACTCTAAATCCATCAAACTCCTCCTTCAGACATCAATGGAACAAGTCTTGTAGTTTCTGATCTGTCTGCTGACCATGCACAAGCTTGTCCCATAATCCACTGTACTTAGCAGGTACAGTTACGACATCTGTAGTACTACCAAATGGGTGCCACTCATTGAGTGTTGTGAGCATATCCCAAATCTGTAGCCATGATGTGGTGCCCTCGGTATGTGTTCTCCTACTCAAAGCATTTCCTACTACATTTCCCTTACCCGGATGATAAGCGGTCATGCAGTCGTAATCTTTCAACAGTTCCATCCATCGTCTTTGTCTCGTATTCAATTCCCGTGGGTCAAAGATATATTTGGGACTCTTGTGATATGTAAAAATTTCAAAAGTGACCCCATATAAGTAGTGACACCATATCTTCAATGCGAAGACTATAGCTGCCAACTCCAAGTTATGAGTAGGGTAGTTCTTTTCATGGTTCTTTAATTATCGCGATGCATATGTCACAACCTGACAACGTTGCATCAACACTGCTCCTAAACCCTCCTTTGATGCATCAGTATACATCGTAAAATCTAAAGTTCCTGAAGGGAAGGTGAGAATCGGGGCATTGGTCAATCTCTCTTTATCAAACGGTTATATCTTCGTGCCAATAGATAGTTTTCTAAAGCTGCTAAAATACTTATCAAGTCCATGACTGATGTTAATATTCCTGCCTCAAAACAATCGACATTTTTGGATAACGGCTTCATTACAAATAACAAAGTTGGTGGCATTGTACGTGATATATACAACCTTAATAGGGATGAGAGAAGACGTCGCGATGGTTTGGACGTAAAACTTGTGTTAGATCTCTTTGATAATTGCAAAAAGTTGACGCCTGAATATTTTTACTCGTATCGAACTGATGAGGATAATAGGCTCAACCATTTATACTGGGCTGATAGTGTATCCATTGAAGATTACAAGGTTTTTGGCGATACAATTTCTTTTGATACGACATATAGAACCAATGAATACAAATTAATATTTGCCTCTTTCTGTGGAGTTAACCACCATGGTTACTCAATTTTTTTGGTAGTGCATTTATTAACAGAGAAACAACAGAAAGTTTTACTTGGTTATTTAATCAATTTCTTGAAGCTGATAGAAAACACCCCATTTCTATAATTACTGATGAAGATCCAGCAATATGTGCTGCAATCCGTCTTTCATTTCCTAACATTGTTCACAAGTTTTGTACATGGCACATTATGACAAAGCTGAAACTTAAATTGAGCAGAATGAAGGAAATTGTCAAGGCTCTTAAAACATTCAGCGGACTTGTTTGGCGGAGTGATTCTATTGATCAATTTGAAGTTGGTTGGTCAGCAGCCATATCTGAGTTTGGATTGCTTGAGAATAAATGGTTAGCAGAGAAGTATGACATAAGACACAAATGGATAGATGTATGTACAAATGACACATTTTTTGCTGGGATGCGTAGCACTCAAAGGAGTGAAAGTATGAACTCATTTTTACAAAATTCTATTACTAAACAGAACACTCTTTTAGAGTTTGTTTCCATATTCCAGACAGCCATCCAGAGGTTAAGAAAATGTGAGAATGACGTGGACCATGATTCAAAGACTAGAAGGCCTAAGTTAAGAACCAAATGGACTTTGGAAGAACAAATGGTTGATGTTTATTCGAAAAAGATTTTTTACAAGTTTCAGAAAGAGTTAAAGGAGTTAATGATGTTAAATGTTCGTGTTTCTGAAATCAAAGATGGGTTGTCATGTTACAATGTTTCTTCAATTGATAAGTCTGTTAGAGATAGACTAGTTACCGAAATACATCAGTCTGATTATCTATCTTGTGAATGCAAAAAAATGAAATTTCAAGGAATACCATGCAGGCACTTACTTGTTGTTATCAAGTTTAGAGGAGATTCATTTCTTTCAAGTTCTTTTATTCTGCCCAGATGGAACAGGAATATTAAGAGGTCTGGTAATTATCCAATCTACAACCAAAATCCCCAACATGAAAGGTCTGGACGGTTAAATATTATATGCTCTCAGATTGTGGCTGAAAGTAGCGTAGAATATGATGACATTTTTTTCTCGTCAAAGCAAAGCTTGTGAAATTGCTCGAAGAAGTTCAAAGTTCAAATTCAAAAAAAAGATTATTAAATGTATCACAGGATCAATCTCATTTGAAAACTCATGATAATAATAATCATGTACTTATTCCAGTTATTGCAAAAACAAAAGGTAGTGGAAGGGGAGGAAGACCAAAAGGTTCAGGCAGCCGTCGAATATCTCAACAAGAATAAAAAAGAAATAGAGGCAGACAGTGCAAAGCTTGCATGAAGTACAATGTTGGGCATGATTCTAGGAATTGCCCTTCAAACAAGATTCAATCAACTTCAGACTGGTATGCAGTGTTAAACACTATATATTTTTTATATCTTTTTATTGTTATTAAAAACTGGCGATTTTTACTTCAGTGATGATTCATGACAGTCATAATCACAATGATAATGCAAATTCCTTAAATGCGAGATGGTAGATATTTTTTTATCATTTTATTTCATTTATAAAATTTTTTCCTCTATTTAGCTATCCTATTTTGTTATTATAGAGTTTACTTAGGAGAACATATTTCAGAAATCACATACCCAATTATTTATAAACAGTATGGTAAGTTACACATTAGAATGGTATATTCTTTCAATTTATTATATTCAATCAAGTTTAGTGATGTAGTGTCCTTTTTCTTTGCAGGATCTTATTGATCAAGATGGAAGAGTACATAGTTGCAGCCATTAAAAAATATAGACTGATGTTTTAAGACAATTTTTATTTGTAATTTTTCTTCAACAGGGTGTTGATTGATTTATATTGATTGTATGATCTGATGTTACTCAAACGGTAGATAGTCATTATTGATTTAATGTTATAGTTTTTTTTACTTGTGCAAACATTTGAATCTAATATCTATGAGCGTATTAGTCAGACATTATATGTCTCATATTGGGTATGGATGATTATTATTATTTGACAAAAAGTCTTGTGGTCGTCAAATGACACAATGTTATTCCTGACAAATAAGATTAACTAAATAAATAGCATTCGGGGAGTTCATTATTGGTAATGATTAAGAATCCTTTTCATACTACACTCATAAATCACATTAGATTCGTATTCAGAATTTCATCATTATGTCGTAGAATGTACTCAAGTTCATGTAATATATAATGATCTTTGTATAATCTTAATACAAGAGAGACAATCAAACTTACTTTTAAACGCTTAGATGAACATTATCTTTCTTATTATGAAATATTTATGTATTACAGTTATTTGTAAAACTAACAATTTCGGTATTGTATTCGTCATACAGATATTGTAAAATATAACGTTATATAGTAATATATATCATTTATGTGTAATATAACATTTTCAGATGCAAGGCTAATATTGTAAAATAAAGGAATATAATGTACAATATGATACAGTATATTATGAACTGAAATACTTATTGTAATGTAGTGTTAAAATATATGACGATTGATTTATGTTTTAGATTATCTTCAGATTGTTAACGCTATCTGATCACTTATTGTTATTTTTCATATTTTCAGCAATATATTATGTACTAAAATTTCCACATTTTAATTAAGATAATTTTACATACTAGACCCATATATCCATTAGATTCGTATTCAGAATTTCATCATTATTTCGGAGAATGTACTCAAATCCATTTAATATATAATGATCTTTGTATAATGTTAATACAAGAGAGAAAATCAAACGTATTATTAAATAATTATAGGTACATAATTTTACTTTTTATGATGAAGGAAATGGTTTAGATATAATGAAAAAATATGAAATATTAATGTGTTACATTGATGTGTAAAACAATCAATTTCAGTATTGCAATCATTTTGCAGATATTGTAAAATATGGTGACATATATTAAGACATATCATATCATTTTATTTTTACAGTTGTAAATGTAAGGCCAGTATAGTAAATTTAAGCATTATAATGTAAAATATGAATAAATAAACTATGAACCAAAATACATATTGTAATGTAGTGTTAACATATATGTCGATTGATTTATTTATCACATTATCTTCATATAGTTAACGCTACCTTCTCACTTTATGCCATCATTTATATATTCTGAAATATATTATGTACCAACATTTTATACAGTTAAATTATGATGATTTTACATCTGAATTTACAGTTATTTGCATATTAGAATTATAAGAACATCACACAATACAGTTCATACAAAATAGACTTAATAAAAGACGTGACATTACTGAATTATGTAAGGTAAATAAAATAAACAAACCAACATTCTTCAACATTCCAGGAAATACTTCTAAATACAAACCAAAGTCATCGTTCTAGGAAATACTTCTAAATACAAACTACTAAATATTGTTTCAAAAAATTAAATGTAAACACTGTTCAACATCTATGAAATATTTTTTTGTGTTGTCATGAAAACAACATGCACCATCATCTATCAATTAATTTCCAGCTTCATTATCAACGTGTCCGCATGTCAAAAGAGTACATGTTATTTCTGCCCTGAATCTTGGAATGTCTTCATAGCTGAAGTCCAAAGCCCTCCCTTCACACAAGTACTCCATTGTCTTCACCACGTAAACACCGCAATCCAAGCTGTGAGGAGGTTGTTGCGGGCTGTCAACCACATGTATTATCTCCCAGTCATTCATGGTTTCGTCCACCAAGTTCATGCCAAAGCATTCGCACATCCAGCCATGCTAAAAAAATATCTTGTTAAATTTCATTATAACCATAAGATGTTTTCAATAAAAAACATATTGTAAATACACATACCCATTTTTGAGCATTTTTTTGTGAAATTTTGACCCTCTCATCGAGTTATATGTATAAAATTTCCTCGTTGTGAAGTCTGTCACCAAAAGATGCCAGTGATTCTTGGTATGGATCACTGTGAAAACCTTAGACAATCCCATCAGCCTTTCATCTTCCAATTCATAAAGGCTGTCCAGATGATTGATCTCTCCTTCTGTAGCTCTATCAACCGTATTTACAAAATATTGTTGTTTTTAGAAGATGTAAGTATTATGATATATACGGAGAATTATATGTGATTGTCGTGACTAACCATCTTGTAAATAGGCGTGAATAGGAATGGGATCGTGTCACCGGTACAATATCTATGTCGCAGAACATCCATGAACATTTCCAAAATCTGTATTCCAAGTAAATAAATCATCAGAGTATTTTATGTTGTATATAAAAATCTGAATTAAAATCATGTGATTACGCTATCTTCAATCATTTTTTCATATAAAAATTGATGTATCTCTTTTCCCTTGCAAAAAAATTCCAAGAGATGTGAAGTATGTGGCGTTAAACCTGCAGTTTTGATCAAAATAACATTAAATTGTAATTACATATTTCTATAAAACATAAGAATTTATCTTAAATCATAACTTACTTGTCCGCCGGGTCTCTTAGAAAGTCTTGAATCAATCTCCTTTGATACTCGCTTATGTAATCATATCCGATAAAGTCTGTCGCAGGATCACAGAGATACTGTAATTTGTATTTATATATCAGATTTAAAAAAATAATCATTAAATCTGTAATTATGTCATATATATTCTAAAGAAGAACTATAAATCATTGTATGATTAATAATCAATTTCAAATACACACCTCGTGGTCTGTTTCACTGGTAATAGTTTCTCTTGTTTCCCTTGCATTTCTTTTTGCTGCATTCCTCTCTTTAACTCGTTTTGTCAATGAGCTAGGATGCACTTCTGATCTCTCCTTTCTTTTCTTCCTTGGTGCGATCTTATTTTTATCTGTGACAACGGACTCATGCTCCCCAATTCCAAGATCAAAACATGGAATAGACTCTTTTTTGGATAATTTAATTTCTCCTTCTTGTTCTGTATCCAACTTGGCGACAATTCAGAAAAATTTTCCTCCACAAGTGTATTTTTTTGATCATCAACATTAGTCAGTTTCTTCTCTCCTTCCATTATCACATTCTCATTGATTTCTTTCTCCACTTCAGCTGGTGTTGCTTTTTCCAGTTTGCCTCTCAGTTCCTCATTCTCCACTTCCAACCTTCTTATCTGAATTTCATAAGATGTAATTTTTGCATCATTATCTTGTTGTATATCATTCAGCCCTTCTAGTAGCTTCTGCAACCTGTCTATTTCTTTTGAAAATTCGTCACACATGCATTGCTTGTCAGTCCCTTTTCCAGCACGAATGTTAGTTTCTTGATTTTGACTTTTTACAATTTGGAATTCTGCTCTCTTGTATCTCCCTCTCCTTGCAGGTCCATTTTCAGGCACTTTTATTCGTGCTTGGAGGTTTATCTGTGGCCTTCTCACTGAGAACCCGTATAGAATGAATCTTTCATACGGGAAAACATATTCATCTGCTCCTATTTTAAATATCTCATTTTTTTGTGGATGTAAACCTCCTACAATCTGATATATTTGTAGTTTATAAAAAAAGGTATGTCAACTTTCAATTACTATTATTAAAAACAATATGTAATATATAGTATTATTTATGGGCATATACTATTACATACATGTTCATTGGTGAGTGAAGCGATTCTCCTTAATAAACCTTTTATTGAGCCTGCCCATTTCCGTATCCTTGGACGTAGATCTCTGTTGACTACAATATCTTTACAACAATATTCTAACATCCAGAACTGGTACAAATTTAAAAAAACACTAATTAGTTACTATTTATATAAATAATTAAACAATAACATGTTTACTTACGTATAGGCATGCTACACATCCCGTAAGATATCCAAGTGTTGTTCTTGACGATCCTTGCTCCCTCTGATGTATTCTATGCCATACATCTTCCTTGTTAAACAAAATCATTTTTGCTACCGCATCTGACCAATTAAAAAATCGGGTATCTTCCAAAGATTCAACGAAATGGAGTAAATCTCTTGGGAAAGAGTATCCACAATATGGGAACAATAACGTGGAAAACATGAACAATATCAAGCAAGTCACGTAAACAGCCACCGAGTCATCATCATCTCTATCGTAGAAATCTATCAAAATACTGACTAATTTTTTCCTATTGAAAATCATTCCAGAATCAAATATCTCTTCTGAAATATAGCTCTTCCATTGTAGGTGTCTGCCTTTCACAGTCACTGCAAAGCTTGTGCTTGGAATTCCAAATATTGCTCCTATGTCTTTGTCGGTGAAGTTCAGAACCCTGTTCCCAAATTTAAATTGTCGTCCTCCTTGATATTGTTCCACAATCCATTGCAGAATCCTCCTTTGGATATCAACCTTTCCAATGTTTATTAATTTCGAAAATGCTGTCTTATTAATCAGACATTGTTGCTTCGTTATTGGTCTATGTGCATCTATGAATTGAACAAAATGTTCTACAAAGCATCTGTGCTGGATGTAGCCCTTACCTTTAAAGAAGTAAACATATTCTTATATTAATTTTATATAAAATACACAAAACAGATCAAACAGTAAGAATTTCCAAAATTCTGTAAAGGGATATATAATTTGTATCTTACTGCTATAGTTCTCAGTCATGCACTCTTCAATAGCCTCATCTTCTATGTCAGGTATTTTACTTTGGCCTTTACCCTTCACTGTAATTCACAAATAACAAATACATTATATTTTTAGAAGACACGTAATGATTAAGTTTAAATTATATTCATGTACCTTTCATCACCAATGAAATTGTGCGATTTGAAGCAGCCGCTTCATTCACTTTGTCCTCATCAGAAGAATTTCCGGTTAAGTTTTCATTCATTTTTCTTGGACCCCTTATTTCATCGAAATCTGATTCACTGCAGCTCATCTCTACTAAATTTTCATTAAAATTTTTATATGTTAACACATTATAAATAAACATTTAATATATGCATCTTCAATTATAATATTATACAACAGACATGAAAGTTGTTGTTAACATTTTATCTTTTGCTTTCGCGCAGCAGTATAACTAAGTTTTATTGTTTACAGGAATTTTTTTTTACTGTCATAATTTTTCAAAGAATAATGTAACGATTTATGAATAATACGATGATTTAAAAATCCATCATTTGCAATTAAAAGATAAACAGATGGTAAAAATTCATTTTCTAGGTTGTCGATTATTTTATATGAAACCAAATACTAAGAAATCTAATCAATATAGATTTTAGATGTATGTCTGACCTGGTTGTCGTCTTCTCAGTATCGTGGTCTTCGTGCCTTTGCCGCCGTGGATCGAAGATAATAAACCCTCTAGGGTTCTTGAGTCGCAATCGCCTTTCGCAGAGGGAGTGAACTATGTTTTCTTTCCCCTTGTAACCGAAGGCGGAAATCACGGTGTTAAAGTCTTCTTATTTATTACTTTCAGTTATTTAAGTCAATTTAATTATGTAGCTGTATAATCAATATTTAATAGTTAATTATATTAGCTAAAAATAGAAACATATTATTCCCAAATAATCCTATAATCTCAAATTTCAAATTTTTTCTGTCATTGTTCATTCGACAACGTCTGAAGATTCTTCACGGTTCCAGGTATGAATACTTTCATCCTTCTTCAAATTTTTCAATGCAATTTTTTAAAAAAAAATAGAAGATCTTTCTTATTTACATCGTTGTTAATATATAGTATATATTGATTCATTCAAAAATAAATTTATTAGTTAAATTTCGTAAGATCAATTTGTCTTATATCATGCTAATTGAATGTATCAAAAGTTCTTATATATCAAAAGTTCTTATATATTAAATCGAACCCCTGGTAAATGATCGTTTTACTTCCTATTAGATAATGTAATATGTATAATAAATAATGAAACTTTATAATGTAATGCATTTATTTCTCAAGTACGTGATTTTTATATAGTAAAATTCATCCTCTAATTATTTTAAGATTCATAACATTAAAATTTAATTGGATATTGTATTATGTTACGTTATAAATTGTATTTTATTGATTAATGTTGTATTTAAACGTTATAAATTGTAATACATGCGATATAATTTACATGTTTGTTTTGTATTAGTTTGTATTTTTTTAGAACTCTAATGTATTTTAATGTTTTAATTTGTAAATCTGTGTAAATTAAAGTAAACACACCGCTCTTATCACTTGCGAATTCAAATTTTTACTCAAGTTTGATTTATAGTGTTAAGTTTTTTTATAGAAATATTTCTCTTTGATACTGGTAGAAAAAGGTAGAGTTTTGGTATGCAAATATTGTGTTATGCTTTGTCATATAGTAATTGGCAGAGTCATATTTCATATAATTGATTAATATTACAATGCAACTGGCAACAATTTCATAAAAGCATTGATTTTTTTTGTATTCTTTTGCATTGTATTGTATTGTGTGTTATTTTTTTGTAAATCTTACTAATTTAATGTAAACATACCGACAATAACAGTTCCAAATACGTATGCTCTTTTCGAGATTGACTTATATTTCCAACCTATAATACATTAATTATGTTTTCATTATATTGTGGTATAAAACAAATTATAGTAAATTGTCAAGATATATCTCATTATTCTGATAGGAAATGTAAATCAATTGACAATTTTTGCACGTATTTAAGAATTTATTTTGTATTCCTTTGCATTGTTTTGTATTGTAGTCCATATTTTTGTAATTATTAGTAATTTTAAGTAACACATCGAACTTATCAGTTGTTTACAGGCCGTACGTTTACGGTAAGTTTGATTTATAGTGTAAAGTTTTGTTATAGAAATTTTTCCCTTTGGTTATGGTAGAAAACGTTAAAATTTTGGTATGCAGATATTGTGTTATGCTTTGTAATATAGTAATTGGTAGAGTTATATATCATATATTTGATTAAAATTACGATATAACTGGCAACAATTTCACAAAGTCATGGATTTCTTTTGTATTCTTTTGCATTGTATTGTATTGTGTGTTATTTATTTGTAAATCTTAGTAATTTAATGTACACAGACCGACAATAACAGTTGCAAATATGTATGCTCTTTTCGAGATTGACTTATATTTCCAACATGTAATACATTTGGTGTGTTTTCATTATATTGTGTTATACAACAAACATATATTACATTCTCAAGATATTTCTCATTATAATGGTAGAAATTGTAAATCAATTAACAATATTTGCATGTATATCAGGATTTATTTTGTATTCCTTTGCATTGTTTTGTATTGTAGTCCCTATTTTTGTAAATTTTAGTAATTTTAGGTAACACATCGACCTTAACAGTTTACAAGCCGTACGTTTTCGGTAAGTTTATAATATATTTTAGGAATGTTTTTTTATTAGTAATTCGAATTAATTATAGAAATGTTGAAATTTTGAAAAATTTTAAAATATTTGATTTTTTGTTACGCACTCAATCTCCTCCTAAAACTTAGCTAATTAGTTATTTCGAATACCACTCTTAGCTTTTCTTTGGTGGTTTTAATCTCATCCATTACATCCTCATCATACGGTCTTTATGAGTGGCTTTCCATGCATCCAGGAAAGGTGCACCTCATTGGAAGGGCCCTCTATATATATTTGTGTATGTGTCTACTCATATGCTCTTTAGTTGGGAAGCAGAGATAAAATTATCGGCATATGAGAAAGGAATTCTAAAAATATAGGTGATTATCCGCAGCTAGAGATACTAATTGAACCAAATTATAATGAATGAAACTTTGTTCGAGCTCAATTCAATAAAAAAGTTTGAAAGATTACGTTCGAGTTTGCTTAGAAAATGGTTTGCTAACATTTGTTTGAGTTTGATTTCGCTTAGAAAATAAACATCGCTTTGATTCAATAGCAGTTCAATAACGATTTAACTCAAGGAAAATTTTCTATAATAAACTTAATTTGAAACTATAGTTCGGTAAGCATTTACAAGTAGGAGACATGTTTCGAAAATTGAAATGAAGATTTGTCCTCTCTACCAATGACTAAACTAAAGTTCAATGTAAGTTTTAGTCCATTATTTGTTATATCCTACAAACATATGATTTCAATTGTAACATAACCACATAACTTCTTAGTGATTATAAATATACAAACATATATACATGTACGTATTGTAGTATCGAGCTCAAATATTTATCGAACAAACATATTTTATCTTCATGTTCTGTTCATAAAGAAATGGAACTAAAATTTGAAGATCGTATTTAGCTAATTTAAAATAAACAAACAATTTTCAACATGTTAAAGAATGAACTCTAATCGAAGCCAACTTGTTCAGATCGATTAGCAATCCTATCCACGACCACATGACTCCACTACTACATGTGGTATATTGCCCTATAAGATTTATGTTACTATGTCATATTCTTTTATTTTTTTTCTTAAATCAATGTACTTAACCAAATTTTCCTTCAAACGTAAGTTGCGAAGATTAATACCCGTTAAAATTAAGTGTCCGTTGGAATGGATCGCATTGACATGTGACTTCAATCTATTAATAATGGGACAAGTCAGGTAGACTCAAATAAAAATACAAAAAGAAGTCTAAAAAATACTATCACACATGTATTCTTCAAGACTAATACAAACCTAACAAACTTAAATCTATCAAAGTAATCAAAGACGGGTAAAATGATCACCTTCATGCTCAAAGTTTCACTTCAAAAAAAAAAGATTTGTGACATCGATGCATGTAAACTTATATGAACTTTGGTGCATACTCTCCAACTCCATATACGAAACAGATCAACAGCCAAAAATTATCCCAGTTGTCAAACTTGATGCAAAAGTTGCTTGTGATAGGAAGCATAGTCAAGTGTACTTATTGAAAAAATATATGATGAAGATTGGCCATATGCAATAATAATATGCTATAATTTTTGAGTTCATGAAAGTATAACACTTATTATTAAGTATAATTAACTGTTGGCATACAATATAATTTGGAGATTAAAGGATTTTGTATAAGTAGGGCTAAGACGGAATATATGGAATGCACCTTTGATGGAAGCAATGATGAAGGAATCGAGGTGAAGATTGGTGACGATAACATTCGAAAGAGATATTCTTTTAGATATATGGGATCTATTTTGCAACATAATGTGGAAATTGATGGAGATGTTACTAATAGAGTAAATACATGCTGGCTAAAGTGGAGAGGAGCATCTGTTGTTCTCTATGATAAGAAAATTCCTTTAAAAATTAAAGTTCTACAAAATAGATGTGAGACCTGCTATGCTCTATGGATCTGAATGTTGGCCTGTGAACCATAGACATGTGCAGAGAATGGTTGTAGCAGAAATGAAAATGTTAAGGTGGATGTGTGGACACACATGTAAAGATCGGATTCGGAATGATGCAATCAAAAAGAAAGTTGGTGTATCTCCGATCGAGGATAAGATGCAAAAAAACCGCTTAAGATAGTTTGGTCATTTGCAAAGAAGGTCAGTTGATGTACCAGTTAGGAGATGCGAGTATTGAGCGGCTAACAGAGGGTGAGGACGACCCAAGAAATGCTGGAAAGAGACTATACAAAGGGATCTTAGTCTTTTGGATATAAACCCGAGATTGAACCAAGATAGATCTGAATGGAGGCGAAGACCGTATAGCCAACCCTACTTAATTGTGGGAAAAGGCTTTGTTGTTATTGTATAAGGATACGTCATTCATATTAGTATCATCGGTATTGTTTGTGGCTACTATAACCAGCAATGTTATGGAACGAACCCAACTATTCTTAGTAATACGATTTGAATCCTAAATTTGGTACCCACGCAAAACTAATTGATGTAAAGATTCTTCCAAATCCATACATATTCTGATTAGAGAATCCATCAAGCCCTAATTGATTAGATGATCCATTTGGATTCTGACTGTTTCCTAACCCATCCGCTCTTCCCTTTGAGGGAGAGTTGAATATCTTCATGTTTAAGATTTATGAGATATACATGTTTAGACAGATTTGAAGATCCATTGATTTATGAAACTTTGTCTGTGTAGGATACTATATAAATCTTAATGTTTTAAATCATCATATGTACTTTAATTCTTCCATCATACTTAGAGATCTATCATTGCCGCCACAGACATATGTCAATTACCGGTGAACCTTGTAAATCTTGTGTTGCATCTGTTTCTGCTTGCTTATACATGTATTTGCTTCAGCTTTGTGCTGTGCGCAACAGTTCTTATCTCTTGTTTTTCTGAATGATATTTCATGAAAGTTGTCACGAATGTCCAAATTTCTATCCGAACTCCAATGAGTATTACAGTTGCATTGACTGCATATCATATTAAAACTAAAAAATCCAAAAGAACATCTAGGCAAAAAATAAAACATTACCACCCTATGGGGGGAGGAATGTCTTGATACAGAAATGCTACTACTTACAGAAGCTTATTATTCAAAATTGTAACAAAAAATGGACTGCTAGGGGAACTTTCCGCCGCGAAAAATAATCGATGCCATGGTCCCTTCTATACAACTTACGCTCGATAAGGAGCGGGAGAAAAAAAATTAGTAAAGAGAGTTGTAGGTGAAGTAGGTGGCAGCAATGGATGCCACACAGATCACGAGGGACGGGAGCAGTGTGACATTCAGGAGCATCTTCTCACCCAGGTAGCCAGCCAGTGTGATTGTGGCATCCGCAACAACCCTGGCTATGGTGCCAGCCTCAGTGGATAGAAGCCCACCATTGTAAGTTCCTCGTGCAAGGCGGGATGACATCACCTGAGATAGGAGTGATAGGTTGACACCTGCGTACAGCAAAGCACACCATTCACATTCGTGCACGAAAAGCGTCAAGATTTAATCATGCTGCACGAACTTGGGGCAGAAAGCATCTAATGATCATGCTGTCAAAGTAAACCTCAGCATGGATACACTAGAATTTACCTTCAAGAACTTCCGCAGCTACAAATGTGATTAGGGCCGATACCACGTACTGGGGAACAGTGTAAGTACTCGTGATATGGAAGCTCGAGAGGATTCCTACGAGCACCACGAGCTCAGATGCTAGCAGAAGTTGCCTGTAAGATCAAAAATACAAAATTAAGCTCGGATGGATTCCAGCGTGACATTTTGGATTTAGATCTTCCTGTTAATATTCCTTGGCGAGATGTGTCAAAATATACAGGAGAAAAAGAAAACAACAGTAGAACAAATAGATCAAATAATAATAGCACTCGGATGGAACCGACAAAACGTCGTAACAAAATGGATATCGCTACTTAAAGCCTTACCTTTCCTCAAACATATTGCTGATATAGTTCCCAACCACAACATTGACAGGCAGAACTGTTAAACCGAGCAGTGAAAGGAAAATTGCCACAGAACTAGTGTTCCAATTGAAATAATGTGACGTGATTACACTTGATTCAGAGAGGAGAATTTCCATCGCATACTTAAGCATGAAATAAATCAACAACTGGACCTGATGGAAGCAAAAACACATCAAAATTAGAAATAATTATATCTCGTAGTTCGAAGTAATAACTACCAATATTATAGTAGCATCTAGAAAATGGCTACTATCAAAAAACAATATTCTCCATATCGAACTGCTCACCGCGACCACATCTCTTGAGAATACTGACGTGAAGAACAAGAGAACAATGCCCTCATTCTCCCAATGGCAAAAAGGGTGCACTCGATGCCACTTGATTTTTTGAAAGGAAAAAGGGGTGCGACATCGAGGATACGCCGACCCATAGAATCAATCTTGTATATATATTCACAAACTCAAAAGAAAGTTTTAAGGACCAGTCATCTCACAAGGAACAAAAGCAGACTTAGCAAGATTGATCCATAGCCAATAGGTCCTCCCAAACAGCTCAAACACAATGGACCCCCTCCGCAGATCCATGAAGAAACACGGTCATCAATGAAGAAAATGGTGTCATCAGCATATTGAAGGAAATCTCGCCCACTGTAAAGCAAACAAAAGGCTGCCCTCACATGCCTTGGCGACTAATCTCGTCAGAGCATCCGCAACAACAAAAAGCAACGGTGCTAAGGGGAAACCATGTCTAACCCCTCTCTACGACTGGAAGAAACCACCTCCCTCACGTTTGACATTCACCAAAACAACATATGATGCAGATGTAATACGTCTTTTCATCCAGTGAATCCATTCACCTGTCCATACACCTGGAAAGCTCATGTTGTGTAGGGACACCTAAATGAACCTCCAAATCAACCCACTCACAAGTCTTAGAAAAATCTACTTTTCATAGAAAGCCTTTGGTCTTTCTTTGTCTCCACTTTGCAACAATCTTGACCATCACCAACCCACCCACATCATGTGCCGACCTGGGATAAAAGTTGTATGCGCCTGATCAACAATGGAGCTAAGAACCTCTTGTAATCAGTTGGCTAATGGCTTAGCCGCACGATCAAATAGATGGCGTTCGACAAAGCAATAGGGTGTGAATTTTCCACCATCCGAACCACTTCCTTCTGAGGCAGGAGGAACAAAATTAAGATGCTCAAAGCCACCATTCATCTGGCGCAACTCCTCAACCACTCCAAGAGTCACTTGGCCCACTATGTCCCAAAACTCCCCATAAAAAACATCGGAAAATCATCCGAATCAGGCGTGCCACCGGCATTCAGCTCAAAAGTTGCCATCAAACCTCCATAAGGAGGAAGGGGTGTGTCAGCTCCTCCACCTGGAACTCAAATGTCAATAGTATTAAAAATATCAGTTCTAGGCGTCTTCGTTATCGCCCCAGAATTTGCAATAGCCATGTGAAGATCTCACCCTCGGTGGCAACTTCAAGCTTTATATCCACCTGCGGTCCCTCACAAGCAAGAGTACCAATTTCCAGGCATACAATCTATAAGTCTTCTTTACAAAGAACTCCCCCTTGTCCCACACATAATCATCTCCCAAAATGAGAGAAGGGCAACTCGTGGAACCCATTATCGCTGATCCAGAAATGAAGAAGAAAAGGCAAGGTTTCACATGCCATCTTCCCCTGCATAACTAGCCCAACGAGCATCCGCTGAAGCATCTCTATCCTTTGCTAGAGCACACAACCTTAGAAGAAAACCCACATCACTCTGTTTCCATTTACAAGCACTCCAAACTAAAATGCATGCCATTTCCAAGCACTAGGTACAACAAGAGAACTAAAACATGAAGAAACATGGAGGCAATCTGGCATGTCCATAATCGTAACATTGACCGTAGTAGGGGGGTGGAGCCATAAAGTCCTCGGAGAGAGATATACAATAGGTCTTCGACGATCCCCACAGCTTGACCAACTACTTCATAAGCAAAGCTCTGTATATCTATCCAAGTTTCAATACCCCCTGTGCACCCCTCTTAAGAGCATGATGACCAAATTCCAATCCACCAGCGAAATCATCATACTATTTTGACCAAAGTTATACTTGAAAAACCTCCTCATAAATCCTTTCAACCTCTAATAGACCACATTGGTAGTTTGTAAGAAAACAAGTAAAACACAGGTATGGTCGACAGTTTCTCCAAGAAGGCCACCTTGTTTTCTATCAAGACAGCTAGCTTTGATCCGTACTGTACCCAACAAAGGTCCCCAACTTAACTGTTTTGCCGACATAAAAAAAAAGCATGCCCGGAAATGCAAGAGTAGACCAACCGCGTGTACCTAGCGCAAGCACCCTGGCAACTAAAGGCACAAATGAGGATTTCTAATACTTAAGTGCATCCACTAACATAATGAAAAGATGGAACACAACTCCTCACAACAGATAAAAGAAACCTCCTTCAAACGCTGAATACGAGGCTATCATCACACACCTTTTCATCCAAGCCATCGTAATATCTATGAAACTCTTCTCGTGGACGTTAATCGGTCATTCCAAATTCCATCCTCAACTTCCTCCTACCTACTCATCCAAGCCATCGTAATATCTACGAACTCTTCTTGTGGATGCTAATCAATCATTCCAAATTCCATCATCAACTTCCTCCTACCTACTCACCATCAAGACTGAGATGGTTTATCATTGTCGTTAGCAACAAGAGTATGTGTTGAGTCAATTTGGTATGTGTCGTCATGTACTCGTGTGTGAGTGATGGAAAGTTCTCAATTTATTCAAGCTGAGTATTGCAGATCCAACTTGAGGATGAGTGTTGATAATAGCCAACTGAATAACTAATCTCTTGAAACGATCCACCTGTTGTAATATGGGTCACATGCTTGGCCTATATCACCCATTGTCAGAGAATTCGGTGTGCGTGGGGCCTATATATAAGGCTTTGTACTGCTTCAGTGAATATTCAATGAAGGAACACAGTAAGCCGCTTCACCTGTGGATTGCCCTCGCCATCTCAAACAGTTTATACTAGTTTGATGCTTAGTTTGTTGTTCCTATGTCCATATTAGCGCTTTTAACAATAATGAATTGGAATATAAGCATGGTTAACCATGCCAAAAATATTTTGGTTATGCAAGAGAGTACATAAACAAATCTACTCTGTGCCAAAAAATCCACAATTGTCCCAAATATCAACTAACATATAAACAGGCATATGTTTTATAAATAGATAATGATCTTAAACAAAACAAGTTTGCAACTGGATGACCATGCACTCAAAGTTTGAAAGCCTCAAACACGTAATCTCGAGTTGGACTTACTATTACCTTTACTGAAGGTGTCAATAGTCTGTATGCAGATCCAAACGAGTTTGCAGCTCTCGCATTATCTTCAGGAGCTTCTTCGCTTTCTTCATCCTGGTCTTCTTCCTCATCTTCTCCATTCTCCAAGTTTAAGAGCAAAGGTTGTGCTAGACCTTTCTCTAAAGTGGCATCACCAGTGGAACCTGCTATTATAAAAGGTTTAATATAAACATCAGCAAACAGACAGCAGATAAACTTATTTAGGTGGCATTAAATAAAAAGTTCAATTTCATGCTTCTGTAACTGCAATTGCAAAAGAGAGTTTTGTTATAACATAACCTGAATTCTGCGATAAATTCGTGAATAAACAACTTACGCTAGATGACATCAAAAACCTCAAATGCATTCTGCCACAAATGCGAGAGTTTTCCATCAACATATCCTGAATTATTATTATTTTAAAACATAACCGGAATTACGCATTTACTTTATGAAACACAAATCTCATTTATTCTGGCTGAATTCTATCTTTAAGATAAAATTTTGAAGATGTGTAGAAGTGCCCAAAACGAGACCTGGAAATAAAAGACCGGAACTATATTTACAATGCAAATTGATATGTTCTAAGGGGGTGTTTGGATAGTGGGTTTAGGTGGGTTAAACTGGTTGCAGGTAACCCATTTTGGGGTTTTGGTGTTTGGATAGAGGGTTAAACTGGGGGTGGGTTAGAAGTGGGTTTGGGGTGATGTGATTGTATTGGAGTTTGAAAAAGTGAGAAGTTATTGTGATGTGATTGTATTGGAGTTTGAAAAAGTGAGTAGAAGTGGAGTAGTTTATAATTTTTATATGATATGATGGTATAGTATATTATTTTTTGATGGATTTGATGATGGAGAATTGATTTATTTAATTTTTTTAAAAAGATAAAAAGTGGGACCCACGTGGAGGGAGAAAATATGGGGTAGGGGAGTTAAACCACCCTTGGGGTGGTTTAACCCGATACAAGAACGCACCCAATGATGTGAACTTCGAGGTTAGATTTTTAAATCCAGTAAATGGTCATCGCATATCACAGATGGTAGTCATCTTGTTGGCAATTTAATACGTGCATTAATTGCCCATACTGGATCAAGTTACCTATTAATTTATTAAAGAAACTGAACAATGTACAGTTGGTAAAAGTAAGGGCTTTTTACATTTGTGCCTCTCTTAACTTGTGCAATATCAAGTATGCCCCTCTTTTTTGGAATATCCATTGTGCCCCTGACTTCTTGCAAATTTATCATTTGTGCGGTCGTACCCCTCGAGATAGTTGCCGTCAATCCGCATCCCAAACGGATATTGATTTTTAGGACACAAGAGTAACTAGATTGAATAACTAGGGTAGATGCATCCTCACCTCCTCCGACACCCCCCTCCTCTGCCCCCTCCCCCTTCAACCCCTTCCCCGCCGCCGCTCACCTCCTCAAATTAAGAAGATAAACAAAATCCCCATTCCCACTAGATACTCTCCCCTCAAACTCACAATTCCTATGCCATCGTACTTATAGTTCCGATTCATATAGAATCAAGACGTTTCCATCTTGCTATAGGCCCTAAGGAACTGGAGCATACATCACGATAACCCCCATCTCAGTGACAGACGAGAATCCAAATCCTTTTCTTGGAGTCTTCCAACTAATTCTTGCCATAGAATCACGGACTTGAAGGAGAAGTTGATGCAGAACTCAGAAAAACACATCCCCTATCATCAATCATTGCCGACCTTCGATTGTCGTTCACAAGCCGAGTTGCAGGTAGCAACTCTGCCCCGAGTCCACCTCTGATCCCATCCTCTTCATCAATCGGGAGAGCCAAGGGGGATAGACCATCCCCCTCCTCCCAAACAAGTCTTTCCTCATCGAGACCCCTGTCGTTATTGAGACCAGTGACCTCCGTCGACGATAAGGTCAATCGTTCCTCGAGATTTCCGTCTCGTAGAACTTCAGTAATGAAGCACATGCATACGAGTTGTTGCACATGCATTTCTGAGGTCGTCGGAGGAGGTATCCTCCGTCGCGACGACGAAAGAGGTCAGGGTGATGTTGGGCGAAGGAGGAGGGAGGGTGGGTTAGTTTTGATAGTTATGCCCCTCCTAACCACATCATGGTTCAAATAAATTATGGTTTAGTACTCATTAATGACCAAACTAACCGAAGCGCACAAGTGATAATGGAGCAAGAGTCAGGGGCACAACTGATATTTTAAAAAAGGGAGGGCATAACTAATATTGTAGAAGTTAAGAGGGGCACAAATTTAAAATAATCATAAAAGTAAATGAATTTAGATGTCAGAAGACAAATCCACATGTGTCGGAAGTAAAAAAGAAGAAATCATTATTTTTTTTAATTGTTCCCGATGCACGTATGTTAATGTATGGTCATGATAGCCCACAAACAATTATGGTGAAGATTATTTTTTTAGAGGAAAAAGGTGGAGTCTCGAGCTTGGGTCGACCACAAAATTATATTAAAACATTAAAAAAATCATATAGAAGTCCATATGGTAGTAAGAGTCATGTGGTGTCCCAATACATTATTCAGAGAGAAGACATGACAAGGAAAATATAATCATTTCTAGCGCGTCAATTGGTTCAAAGCAATGGAAGCATCCTCGTGTGAATTACCACAGACATCTCCCATTGAGCCCCAGAATGATGTGTCACTATTAGTCTTAGACCAAGGGATATTAGCCTCATTCCAAACTCGTGATGAGTGTCAACAACTGAAGAACAGGTGATTCATGTCCTCCTCGCTACTAACATCTCATGTATATAGGAGCTTGTCACGTCACACTTTGGTAAACAACCGCTCATGTCTAGCTAGACATAAGAAAGCCTTCACACATTAAGGAATCCTCTTGCGAGATTGAGATCCTCCTGAGTCACGGATTGGTTACGCATAAAAAACCAGTAGGCTTTCTTCACAGAGAATTTACTCCTCGCCCAAAGGAAATGGTCTCTATCTTCTGTAAGGCCCTCAAAATCAGCCAGATCGTCTAGTAAAGCCAAGTATTCATTCATTCTTTGGTCTGAGAAAGCTATTGTAAACGAGGGACACCAAGTGCGATCAACCAAAATTATCGCACCAAAGCATCTTTTTTCAGCAAGTGCATAAAGATGTGGATATCACATACCTAATGCTCCTAGACCCATCCAATTGTCCTGCCAAAATCAAAACGTCTCATCGTTGCCTACCACTTGCTGAAGGGAATCCCCAACTACGGAATGGTCTTACAAATGCTAAGCCAAAGTGATGAGGAAAACCTCACCTTATTCCCCGTCAGAGAGTCGCAAACCCCATAAATACTCAGCATCAACCTACAGATCAAATCCTTCGTTTGATCCCAAAAATTGAGTATCCATTTAGTCAGGGCTGCCTTATTCATGGCCTCAAGCTTCAAAATCCCTAATCCACCAACCTTTTTTGAGCTCTTCATAATTTCACATCACTGAGATGGATTCCATCTTTCTCTTGTCTCCCATCCACCCAAAAAAACCGCATCAATGAAGATTAGGAGCAATCTGGTGGCACAAAAAAATGGGGGTAGAAAAAAGTGTGCTTAAAAAAACACCAATTTCCCACACCTGAACAACATCCTCATCTTCCATCCGACCAAGTTTTCTTCCAGTCTACTCGAATCCGAATCACGAAGGTGTCCACCAACTAGCGGGAACCTCGGGTATGTGACAGGGAGAGCAACACACGAGTAATGCAAAATATGGTGAAGATTGTTTATATGAAGAGTGCAGGTGTAAACCTTCAAACCAAAACCAAAACAAGACCTTCTCCAAGGTAAACGGATCAACTACATGGTTCATTTAGATCAACTTATAATGGTCACATATACCGGGACTTGGATTTAAATAAGAGGATCACACTTAGATCTGTACCTCTATATATTTCTCCCTATCTTAACCCTTACGAGATTTTTTTAACAAGGTTCCTACTTATCTTAATCTTGATGAATTATATTGTCTTGTAATTCCCTATCTCGTTGGAAAACCAATGAGGATCCTTCGACTATTGGGCAAGGTGTGGTCATTGCAAACAGATCTCAAATTTTCAGCATCTCCATTCACCTTATATTTTTTTGAAGTGCTCATATGACTGCCATGCACCTTGATCTCTCCTTTTATGTGCCACCCCAATCTACCCCAATGGAGCGCTAGTAACTCGCCACACTATCGGTACTCACCACATGACTTTTAAAAAGGTTTCAAACTTTCGTCGAGCTACCGCATGTGAAGAAGAGATGGTTAGCATACTCCACTCCCTCCAGACACTTAGGGCAATCTTGGCCCACCCCCTAAACAAAATGGGCTAATCTGTCTCACAGTAAGCAATCTACCCCTCCTGAAGAGTCATAAGAATACCTTCACCCAAGATGGAACCTTCTATTTCTAGATCCATCTACATTTCGTCTTATATCCACCAAGATCATATATCGTCAAACCCTTATCTCTTTGGATGCCTTTCCAACCAAGAAGGAACCATCACGCCATATCCAGCAGCCACGATCGTCTATGGGTCCAGTTACCTCATCGAGCTCTGACAACATACTCAGGAGCTACTCACCCGTTGATCTGAAATCTCATATCGAAATCGCAAGAAAAATGAATGCCCATCCTATACCTCTGCCACTGAGCAATCCGAGTGCTCTACCATCGTCGTGAATCTCGCGAAGCTCGCACCAAGGTCCCACCATCGCTCCAATCACCGATCCAGAAGCAGAATCTCGTGCCATCTCCTACCACATGTCTCAAGAACATACGCACCTCATGTTCCATGCTGCAAATCCCCCTCCAAAAATATGATGATGTGGCACCTAGGTCCTCATGAGTAGGGAATGAGAGCCCAGGACCATAGATGATCCGAACAAGATTAAAATCAGAGTCGGAATTACCCCAAATACGTGTAACCCATTTGCCAAGTAAGACCTTATTCATCTCCTCCAAACTCTGCACTCCAAGCCCGCCATCCTCCTTCGAGGATGACATCTATTTCCAATCTACAAGAGGAAATGCGTATGATTGACCAGATAATGACCAGAAGAAATACCTCATGATCTCAAGCATCTTCCTAATCCCCACAGGCACTAGTCTAAACGATAGGAAGAAAATAGGGATCGTCGAGAGAATCGATTGCAATAATATCAACCTGTCACCCCTTAATAAACAGATAGACTTCCACCATGCCAGCTTCTTCTATATCTTCTCAATCACTAGTAGCCAGTCAGTGGCATGCATTCGACCAGTGACTAGCGACACACCAAGATATCGCAAGGACATGTCCCTACAAGGAGATCTAAACCATCTAGTACATGATCCAATTTTCGCATCTGCTAGCCCATAGGGAATGAACTCCGAATTGTCCATGTTCAACCTCAAACCAGAAACTGTCCCAAAAATGTCCAACACGGTCGAGAGGTCTGCAACTGCCAGCTTCCCCATCTGCAAAAAGAATCGTGTCGTACGTATAATGAAGGATGGGGATAGAAATGTCACCATTTAAGTAGTCACTACAAGTACCTCTCGAAATTGTTCGAACAATCATGATAGTCAGAGCATCTGCAACCAACACAAAAAAGCAATGGTGCCAATGGACATACCTGGAGAACACCTCTCTAGGGTTGGAAGAATCTGTCCTCCGGTTGCCCATTCACCGGAATCGCATAAGATGCGATTATAATACATCTCTTCATTCATGATATCCACCTATCTAGAAAGCCCCTCCTGTGTAGAGATGCCCAGATGAAGCGCCAATCCACACAATCGCACGTCTTCGAAAAGTCCACTTTCCCGGGACCCTGTTAGCTTTCCTCTTGTGCAATCTGTCACAATCTCAGACGGCGCAACAATATTGTCCATGAGTTGCCGTACAGGTAGGAATGTGCTCTACACTTGCGAGATGATCTTGGTCAAATTCCCTCTCAGTCGGTTAGCCAACACCTTGACCACAATAAGACATAACGTATTGGAGAAGCAATTGGCATGTAGTTCTCAATTTTTGTCACCAAACCTTCTTTAAGAGCGAAAAAAGAAGAGACATATGATCAAAGCTAAAGTTCCCCTCCTCAAACTCAGTTATCACCTCTACAGCCTTATCAGCGATCAAATCCCAAAATTCCATGTAGAAAAATACAGGGAAGCCATCTGATCCAGGGCAACTGTCTGAGTTCAGCCCAAAAACAACCTCCCGAACCTCCAGCACCTGAAGTCACTTCGTCAAAGCCTCTGCATCCTACTCCGAAACATTATTCACCCCCAACCCAACCACAGTGAATCGCAACGTGGCAGACGCTTGCCCATGCCCTTGAAGTAGTTCATGATTGCCCTCGCTAAGGCATCATCCCCAACGAACTCCTTATCCCCACCTCTACCAGGTCTATCATGTCCCTTTGCCTTCTGCTGCTAGTAACTGTTTGAAAGAACCTAGTATTTACATCGCCCTCCTTTGACCACCTCTGTCATAATCTCTACTTATATCTGGTCTCACTCTTCTGATCCTCCTCCAAGATTTTCTGAATCAACCCTCTGTTCAGCAGCTCCTCTTCGTCCATCTCCATATCATCCTCAACCTGATCCATCATGTCCATCTCTTTATGCACATTATCCCTCCTTTGTTCACGCATTACTCGACTCTCCCTCTTGAACATTGTTAGCTTCTCCCACAAAGTTGTTAACCTCCCTACAAACCTCGTTGTAGCCGACCCCTCCACCACCAAACCCGACCAGAAGGCACCGACTATGTCACGAAATCATTCCTCCGACGTCCAAAATCGCTTAAATCTGAAGTAAGAAGAGGAGCCCATGTCACTATAAGAATCAAGACATAATGGTGTATGATTCGATCTTGAACTTATATGGTTATCCATGTAGATAAGATATTAAATCCCTAAATATTTACTATTTAAACATCATAAGCAATAATACAACATGAGGAAGAAGAAATATTTACATCCAAAAAATGATAAAAAAGATCCAAGCATATAAAGGTTTTATAGAAATGCCCCTTAAAATTATTACAATCGCAAGCATGCCCTGCATAAATCGTAATTACAAGAACGATCCTTGCAAAGGTTAACTATCGTAGCTACGAGATATATATAAACTGAAAGTCTACAACTCCAGTTAGGAGAGGTAGGGGGTGGTGCAATTAGATGCAGACAACCATGCCTTTCAAAAATGCACCCCGAGGCATCGAGACTATAGCCTTGGTTTAGATATCTGAGGTGTAAGCCTCATAGACCCAAGGCACTCGAAGAAGTGAGGCAGTATTGAGGCGTTATCTCTGGTATGCATTTTTTTGGGCAAATAAGTAATAAAACTATATAAAGCTATATTTTTACAATATACTAAAGTACAAAGCATATATTAGTCGCAAACACACAAGTCACAATCACAATATATATAATTTTATTGGCCACATCTCTACTAACAAACTTCATATATTGAACGAAACCTATATGTACACATATATGTACACATATATGTTAGTCGCACTTATTCATATATATATAATATATATAATATGTGTATGTGTGATTATACATATTTATCACAAAAACTCAAAAAATTTATTAGAATATCATTATATATTAGTCCCAGAATATAGTATTTCATAAACATATTATAGATTCATATTACATTCATCACTGTATCGAAGAAATCATGCAAGCGTACAAATCATGCATGTCTACAGTGATTGTTTCTAATAAGTATGAACCAATTTTATATCAACAAATGATATTTGATGGCTTATATTACTACAATAAATATGGTATATGCATGGTTTAAAAAAATGCACCTCGAGGCGCAAAGGCGCTCGAGGCGAAACAGGGCGGTGAGAAAACGTCCCGAGGCGACCGCCTCAGACCCCCTCGCTGAGGCATGCGCCTCGGATGCTTGAGGCAGTCGAGGCAAGGCGAGGCGTTGAGGCGAGGCGCTAGCTGAGGCGTTCGGGGCTTTTTCAAGTATTTTTTTAAAGAAAAATTAGTCCTATTCGTATTTTCATATGTTTATAAAGGTCTTGTTGTTGAGTATATATTTATGCAAGATGAATGCTTAAATTTGACCTCTTTCATATTCATATGCTTAAATTTGACCTCTTTCATATTCATAATTAACATTAACATGTCCAATTATTTCAGTGAACTCTTACTATTACACCCTTAAACATATAAGAAAGTGTATACAAATTCGAATACTCATATAAGAAAAAACTTTTGGTAGGGTATGGTGGCACGGGGGGAACTTCATACCGTTCATCTAGTTCAGTAGAACATACGATTAAGATTCAAATCGTATGATTCACATCAACAACTTGGATATCTTTAGTGACAACTATAGCCAATCCATTTTTAATAAAAAAAATATTTTAGTGATAGTTATAGCCAATGATTTCCTTTTGATTAGGTAGATATTCAGTAGAAAGGTTTATGATATTGGCATATCATTTTTTGTGTTCTTATCTTCATAATATCATCATATATTACATTGTTATATATTATATGTTTGTCAGATTATATTATTTCACCAATAAATATATTTATTATATATTTTATAATTATTTTTCTATACATACTGAGGCTTATGCCTCGACCGCCTCGAGGCTACGCCTCGCCTCGCTTCTAGGGAAAACACATCGTTCTGCCTTTCGTTTTTTTCAAACCTTAGGTATATGTTCAAGAAACTGTATATTTTTATAAGAATATTATGAACTCACGTATTTACGATATCAATATTACATAATCACAAATTCAAAATATGGTTAATATGGTATATTGTGAAAATCTATTAAATTTGAAAATATTCATGTTTAGGATGCATGATGATATATTTTGCGAATATCTGAAATTTAGGATTTTAAGACAATATAATTATGTTTAACAATTGTTTTTACATATATTTTCTTCATAAATTGGGGTTTAAGCCTAGCCTCAATAATGGGAAACTACCGCCTCAATCTGCCTCACATTTTTAAATTGAAGTCAACCCTATATTTAAATAAATGTATGCTAATCAAGCCATATTTGCACCCTTATTATGATCTAATAGTGAGGCCAAAATAAATGATGCCCCATATATTTCTGTTCATGCCCCATCAATTCTTCGAGCACCACGTCAACGGGAATAAAAACAGATGGACGCCCGCCTATGCACCGCACCTGCTATTCCACCACGAAGGCCACGTCACCAACGCCCGCGTGTGGCTTCTGTCATTCGCTCCACACCAATTCTTCCAGGGAATGACGGAAAATGCGGATTCAACCTCCAAGCCTGCAGGTCCAGCAATTCATCGGGAGACGAATTTTTAAAAGCGGAGGAGAGTTGATGCAGCGTGGAGTCAAAATATATGGCCGAATATTTATCTAATTTTATCGGTCAATTTTATTTACGTTTATTTAAATTGTCGTGTCCTTAATTAAATAAATGAGATCGCATGTGATCTCAATAAATCAGTTAGAGATTTTTGAATTTCAAATTTGTCGGTTAATTAGTTAGAGTCTAATTAGGATAATTAGTTGTCAATTTAAATTAGTTGTCTATTTTTGTAATATCATCCCTCCTATATAAAGGGATGAGGGTCCAATGTTTGAGTCAGTTGAAGTTTATTAAAATTGAGATTTTATCTCTCTCCTCTCCCTCTCTCCCCACGCGTGTTCTTCGCGCTTCTTCTCCCTCAACCCCGCGCATCCGGCGTGTTCTTCTTCTCAACCCCTCTATTTTCTTCCACCAAAATTTCCACCATCAAAAAAATATTTTCGCCGTCGACGCAAACTTAGATTTGCATCATTTGGTATCAGAGCATGGCCTACAGATCGTCCTCACGATCTGACGATTCGTCCAGACGCTCGCACCGACATGCATCAACGGACCATCGTTCATCCGAGCAAAAACGATGAGCCATCGACGCCTACAACAAGGAGACAAAGCGCGTGCTACGTTATTTCCAAACCACATTCTACTCCGAGTTTCGAGCTCGTATGGCTAACTTCGAGGCCCTATGCGCCGCCAAAGCGAAGGCTTCAGCAACACCAATCACCGACACCGAATTTGACGACGAAAATCTCGTCGTCAATGAAGAACCGGCCCCTGTTCAGATCATTTCGGAAGAAATAAAGGCCGAAACGCTCGTTGTCCAGGTAATCTCAGACCTGCAAACTCTCTCGGAATCGACAAACGCCTCATCGGCAGCCATGTCCCCAACCCCGCTGCAACCCAACGATGGCAGCCCCGCACCCTCGAGTCCCCTTCTCGCAGCCTCTGCGGCTCCAGACCCTCCACCAACCCCAATGCCTGCTACCCCAACCCTCACCACGTTACCACAGGCCACCCCCTTGCCCCTAACCCTCCCAGCCCCGCCAACCGTCCCCTACCACGACATCCGCCTCGCCTTCGCCCAGCCCAGCCCCGCACCATCGGGCCCCCTTCTCACAGCCCCGGCGGCCCCAATCCTACCCCAAGACCCGCCGACACCTCCCCAGGCCGTCCAGACCCTCGCCGCACCGCCGGCAGCCCTCCGACGACACCCAACCCACCCTGCGACTCAGGCCCGGACACAGCTGCCCTCCCACTCCCTTCATCCCCACCCCCCGAAGCCCAAAACCCGACCAGACCCGCAAGCTCCCGCCGCCCAGACCCGCACTTCGCCTCCCCCGACGCCCACTCCTCCCCGCTACTTCGCCTCGCCGCCAACCATCATCGGCCTGCAACCCCCATCGCCCCACCTCCGCGCGCCACTCACCTCGCTTCCGCCTCCCCACAGTGTCGCACCAGCCCCGCCCTCGCCATCCTCTTCCCCCCCACCTGTGCCTCTTTCTCCCCAACCCAAACTCCCACGCCGTTGCCGATAACGCCCTCCTTCCCGTGCGCCCACCCTCGCGAAACCGCCTCCCCTGCCCGCGCTGTATGCGCAAGAAGCTCGGGCGATCCCTAACAAGGGAGCCGCTGGTTACGGGATTTGAGTCCCACGACATGTGGGATTGGAGATTATTGGGGAAAAATTACAGGAAAACCCGCCCTTGCAACAAATTTTATTCAAAGGGACAGTTCAAGAGACCCTCTTACAAAATTCCCTTAAATGAAGGGGCGCGAAAATTGCGCCCAAGCTCCCTGTTGCGAAAATTTAAAAAAAAGTGCTGAAAGAAGGCAATTGGGAAGACTTCCTTATCCTATTAGGAATAGGACCTTGGGATTCGTCTATATAAGGACCCCATGGCTTCATTCCTTGGACACATCTCCTCCTCTCCTCTCCTTGTGTCATTGCTTCGCTATGGATTCCCCAAAGGCCATGCTGTTCATGCTCCATCAATTCTTCGAGCACCATGTCAACGGGAATAAAAACAGATGGACGCCCGCCTATGCGCCGCACCTGCTATTCCACCACGAAGGCCACGTCACCAACAACCGCGTGTGGCTTCCGCCATTCGCTCCACACCAATTCTTCTAGGGAATGACGGAAAATGCGGATTCAACCTCCAAGCCTGCAGGTCCAGCAATTCGTCGGGAGACGAATTTTTTTAAGCGGAGGAGAGTTGATGCAGCATGGAACAGAAATATAGGGCTGCATATTTATTTAATTTTATATGTTTATTTTATCTACTTTATTTGAGTCGTTGCATTTTATTTAAATAACAAGATCACGTGTGATCTCTAAATTAATAGTCAATTTTAAATTTGAATTTCAAATTAGTCAGTTTGTCGGTTAGAGTCAAATTAGGATAATTAGTTTGAATTTGAATTTGAGTCTATTTTTGTAACCTCATCCCTCCTATATAAAGGGATGATAGGCTATGTATGGTATTAAACAGTTCAGTTGATATGAAAATTTGAGATTTATTCTCTATCTCTCTCTCCTCTCCCTCTCTCCCCACGTGTGTTCTTCGCGCTTCTTCTCCCTCAACCCCGCGCATCCGGCGTGTTCTTCTCAACCCCTCCATTTCTTCTACCAAACAATTTCCACCGTTCAAAATTTTAATTATCCGTCGCCGAAAATTCGATTTGCATCGATTTGAGATTTTATCTCTCCTTCTCTCGTCTCTCTCTCCCTACGTGGTCTTCACGTTTTTCTCCTCCAAACCCCTCGTGTTCCCAACGAGCTTCTTCTCTCAACTTCTCCATTCTCTTCTCAATCCCTCCATTTTCTTCTCCACCAAAATCCACCGTCAAATATTTTATTTTTCGCCGTCGTCGAAAACCAATCCGCATCAATAAAGGTGTATACTTTTAGAAAAAATAACTAAAAATCGTACATAAATTTAAAATATAACATTATTAAGAGCTCAACATTTGCAATTATGATTTCTAAGAGGAAATGATAGGTAAATGTAAGTTCTAAGCCTCCTTTCTAATAATTTTTTTCTTATTTCTACAAGAACTAAGATCACTAAAATTAGATGGTGGAATCTTCCACTGAAGCAGTCGAGATTTAGGGAGAAGGTTTTAGAAGACTTATCTTGGGATTGTAGCGGAAGTGCAAACGAGATGTGGGAGGCAGTAGCATCTTGTATCCGAAAGGTAGCCAAAGAGATGCTAGGCAGGTCAAAGGAAGGAGCTCCAGGTCAAAAGGAGGCTTGGTGATGCAGCGTGGAGTCAAAATATATGGCCAAATATTTATCTAAATTTAGTGGTCAATTTTTTTTACGTTTATTTATGTCGACGAATTTTTAATTAAATAAATGGGATCGCCTGTGATCTCAATTAGTGGTCAATTTGAATTTCAAATTTTTCGGTTAATAATTTAGAGTCTAATTAGGATAATCAGTTGTCAATTTAAATTAGTTTACTATTTTTGTAATCTCATCCCTCCTATATAAAGGAATGAGGGTCCATTGTTTTAGTCAGTTCAAGTTAATGAAAAATTGAGAATTATTCTCTATATCCTCTCTCTCCTTCTCCCTTGTCGTGGTCCCCACGTTCTTCCTCCCCAAATCCCTCGTGTTCCCAACGAGTTTCTTCTTCTCAACCCCTCTATTTTCTTCTACCAAATAATTTCCACCGTTCAAAATTATTTTATCGCCGCGCCGATTTTCAATCCGCATCATTTGGTATCAGAGTATGGCCTACAGATCGTCCTCACGATCTGACGATCCATCCAGACGGTCGCACCGGCATCGTTCATCCGAACAAAAAAGACGGGTCATCTTTGACCTCGACGCCTACAACAAGGAGACGGAGCGCATGTTACGTGAATTCCAAACCACATTCGACGCCCAGCATCGCGAGCTTATGGTTACCCTCAAGGCCCTACGTGCTGCCCAACCATTGCCTCCAACCCCCGACGCCGTTGACACGAGTTTTGACGAAGAAAGCCCCGTTGTTGAGGAAGATCCGGCCGCTGTTCAGATCAGTTCGGAAGGAAAAAGCAACGAAACAGTAGTTGTCCAGGTTATCTCAGACCTGCAAACTATCCCGGAATCGACAAACGCCTCATCGGCAACCCCGTCGCCAACCCCCGTTGCAGCCCCTGCCCCCCAGCGGCTCCCCAGGCCGTCCAGACCCTCGCCGAACCGCCAGCGGCCCCTCCCTCGAACCCCAACTTCCCCTGCGACACCGCCCCGACCACAACTGCCCCCCCCCCCCCGCCCACTCCCTTCATCCCCACCCCCCGAAGCCCAAAACCCAGCCAGACCCACAAGCCCCGCCGCCCAGACCCGCACTTCGCCTCCCCATACCGCCGCCAGCCCCGCCTCGCCATCCGTCTTCCCCCTCCCCCACCAGCGCATATCCCTCCCGGAGCCACTCACCTCGCCGCCCCCTTCCTCCCCCACGCCTTTCCTCCCCCACGGCCCTTGGCCCTCCCCCGCGCCACCCCTCCCTGCCTCCCACCTGCGCCCTGCCAAACCCGCCACCATCCCCTCGGGCTTCCTCTGGTCCCACAGCTGCACGCCAAACCCATATTCACCAGTCGCAAACTCCCGCGGCGACGCCCACCTCACGGCAATGTGCGACGCGAACCCTCGGCGTCGTGCACTCTGTGGTGCGACAGCCTCCCACAGCAGCCCCGTCGCCGCCTCTTATCAGGGAGGCGTGAAACCCTAACGAGGGTTGCAGAGGTCCCTCCCACCGAATCCCCTCAATTGAGGGAAGGGATATTTTGGAAAAATTACAAAAGAGTTCCCCCTGACAAGAGTTTTTACGGAAAGGACCAAGTGCAGGGTAAACCATATTATGTAGGCATTGTAGTTGAAGGGGTACGAAAATTGCAAAGGAGCCCTCCAATTGGAAAGAAATACAAACGTAATGTTAAAAAGATCTAATTGCAGGCTACAATTTCAAAGACGATTTCTCCAACGACGCATCTAGATCAGCAATTCATCAGGAGACGAATTTTTAAAAGCGGAGGAGAGTTGATGCAGCGTGGAGTCAAAATATAGGGCCAAATATTTATCTAAATTTAGTGGTCAATTTTTTTTACGTTTATTTACGTCGACGAATTTTTAATTAAATAAATGGGATCGTCTGATCTCAATTAGTGGTCAATTTGAATTTCAAATTTGTCGGTTAATTAGTTAGAGTCTAATTAGGATAATTAGTTGTCAATTTAAATTAGTTTACTATTTTTGTAATCTCATCCCTCCTATATAAAGGGATGAGGGTCCATTGTTTTAGTCAGTTCAAGTTAATGAAAAATTGAGAATTATTCTTTATCTCCTCTCTCTCTCTCTCTCCTTCTCCCTTGTCGTGATCCCCACGTTCTTCCTCCCCAAATCCCTCGTGTTCCCGACGAGTTTCTTGTTCTCAACCCTTCTATTTTCTTCTACCAAATAATTTCCACCGTTCAAAATTATTTTATCGTCGCGCCGATTTTCAATCCGCATCACTTGGTGGAGGAGTGAAGGAGTGCAAGAGAAACTAAAAATTAAAAGAGCGTGCTTTAAATCAATGTCTAAGGATTGAAAAGAGGAAACTATCACAAACTACAAAATAGCGAACGAAGCAAAGAAGGCTGTAAGCGAAGCTAAGTCAAAAGCTTATGAAGCTTTATATAAATATCTTAACTCTAAGGAGGGCCAGAAGGATATATTCAGGTTGGCCAAAGCAAGAGAAAGAAAAAACACAGACCTTTCTCAAGTGAGATGCAATAAGGACGAGGAACGTCGTGTGCTTGTTACTCAGAAGGATATAGAGACTAGATGGGAGCAATACTTCCATAAACATTTCATTGGGGAAGGAAATAGAGAGATTACTTTTGGCAATCTAACTAGTAGTGAAAGTTACTTGAATCATGCAAGCTATATTCGAATACAAAGAAAGGAAGTAGAGGAGGCTTTGAAGGTTATGAGACCTGGGAAAGGTGTAGGACCGGATGACATCCCTGTAGAAGTATGGAGAATTTTAGGTGAGCGTGGTTAGACTTGTCTTTCAAATCTATTCAATGTTATTTGACGAAGCAAGAAAAACCTGAAGATTGGAGGAGTATCGATGTGCCTCTTTATAGGAATAAAGGAGACATTCAAAATTGTTCAAATTACAGAGGTATCAAGTTGATGAGTCACATTATGAAAATTTGGAAACTTGCAATCAAAAGAAGGTCGAGGCAAGTTTCCAAAGTAAAAGAAAACCAATTCATATTCATGCCAGGTCGCTCAACTATAGAAGCCATCTATTTGCTGAGGAGAACAAATGATATTTATAGAGCTAAAAGGAAGAACCACCATATGATCTTTATTGATTTGGAGAAGGCTTATGATCTTGTCCCACGAGAGATATTGTGGAGAGTTTTGGAGAAGAGACAAGTACATGTCCTATACATTAACCTCATAAAGGATATGTATGATAGGGCTTTATCTTGTGTAAGGATCCAATCTAGGAAGACTGGTTGTTTTGACATCAACATTGGTTTACATGAAGGTTCAGCTTTGAGTCCATTTCTTTTTACTTTGATTATGGACGGGTTGACAAGTCACATTCAGGATGAGTTACCTTGGTGCATGTTATTTGTTGATGATATTGTGTTGATTGACGAGACTAGAGATGGAGTAAATGAGAAGCCTGAGGTCTGGAGACATGCATTGGAGACTAAAAGTTTCGTATAAGTATGGCTAAGATGGAATATATAGAGTGCACCTTTGATGGAAGCAATGGTGAAGGAATCGATGTGAAGATTGGAGACGATAACATTTGGAAGAGAGATTCTTTTATATATCTGGGATCAATTTTGCAACATGATAGGGAAATTGATTGAGATGTTACTAATAGAATAAATGCAGGCTGGATAAAGTGGAGAGAAGCCTCTGTTGTTCTTTGTGATAAGAAATTCCTTTAAAAATTAAAGAAAAGTTGTACAAAACAAAAGTGAGATCTGTTATGCTCTATGGATATGAATGTTGGCCTATGAACCATAGACATGTGCAGAGAATGGTTGTAGCAGAAATGAAAATGTTAAGGTGGATGTATGGACATACACGTAAAGATCGGATTCGGAATGATGCAATCAGAAAGAAAGTTGATATAGCTCCAATCGAGGATAAGATGTGAGAAAACCACGTAAGATGGTTTGATCATTTCCAAAGAAGATCAGCGGATGCACCGGTTAGAGTGTTGGGATGCTGAGCCGGCTAAGAGAGGGTGAGAACGGCCCAAGAAGTGTTGGAAAGATATTATACGAAGGGATCTTAGTTTTTTGGATAAAAGCCCAAGATTGAACCAGGATAGATTTGAATGGAGGCGAAGAATCCATGTAACCGACCCTACTTAATTGTGGGAAATGGCTTTGTTGTTGTTGTTCTTCAAGAACTTAAGATGGGTGAGTTGGGCCCAAATGGTCTCTCTGCAATGAGCACTCCATTTTAATGCACTCTATCTGTCTTTAAAATTATAAAATCCAAGGTAAGTTAAAATATAATTAAAGCGTGTGAAGAGAAGAAAATTTTACCAGGTGGCTGTGTGAGTTAGAGATTCACTTTCGTTTATCATATTATTTTTCTTGAGTGTGAGGGTGGTCGCAGAAACTTGATAAATGAAATACATCAAGAGAAACTTACCAGATTTATCTCCTTGGGTAGACTGAATCTCAACAACACTATGAGCTGGCTCTTTGAAGGACGCCCACAACCAAACCAAATAAACAAGCCATGCCATAGCCATGACCCATCCAGGTAATGTATTTTCATTTATAGAAAATATGTAGATCTTGAACTTGGATTGGAGTAAGCCAGCAAGTGCAGGGCCACAAGCCATCCCCAGGGCACTTGCACTAACAAACCCAGCAGAAGCTTTCATTCGTGTTTTAATTGGCACGCAATCACTGATATAACGCCGATTAACTGCTCTTGCGGAACCCAACCTATACAAAAGCTGGATGTTATCATATACAAGTACTATGAAGTAGCAATTTTCAAGAAATAGTTACAGTTTTATACAATGTCCTATATAACTGACAGTAGTTGTGAATTCGGCGTTAAATCAAGATAAAACGATAAGGGGTTAAAGTGAACACTAATGGTGGCGTCAAGATTTTTTAAAACGTGAAACGGATAGGTCACCTTTAGGCGGTGACCACCCATGAAAACTCCTTTTATTTCTCAAGAGTTAATTACATCAGTGAAATCCATAGATTACAAGTCCATAGATTACAGAAGTAATGAGCATGCGCCATAATATTCTTTACATAGTGTTTTCCCCATTGAACGCCATCGAATTCCTGAATATCAATATCGCCCAGCACACGGAGGTATTTTGGTGCGATCAGCCCTCCTACGATAGACCGTTGCTCCAAATATGTTCCAATTTCCAAAAACATGTGTTAGAAGAAGCATCCAGCCAAGAAGGACCTTTCCTTTTGAATAATTTATGGCGTGTAAATATACTTGGGGCAGACATCTTAGTGTGTACCGCCAAAAAAAGGTCCACCCCCAATCCTCCTTCGGCCCTTCACTAGGAAAAATAAATGATCAACAACCTTCTCCACAGTCCACACCACAAATCAAGCAGACTGAATCCACATTAGGGATAATGTGTGTGTGCAGTCGCTTCGTCATAAGCCTCTCCCGACGCAATGGCCACGCAAACACCTTAATTTTTAGCTGTACTTTTGTTCTCCAAATCAGGTTGCAATCTCTTATCACATCGCTATCTAATGGAACCAGTCCCGACAACAGCTGGTGGTAAACCCCCTTGACAGAGAACATGCCGCGCCATTCCCAGCAATCCCTCCCATCTCCAGGATGCGCCACCACCCATAGCTGTGCTAGGAGATCCCAAGATCGACGGCTCGCACCTCCGACAAGGGGAACCAAAAACGCGAGAAACAAACCCCGCCCACCCGAACGCAACAGATGCCTGCTTGTCTGCCGGCAATGCAAATAACCTTGGAAAATTATCACTCAGTACCCCCAAAGTAGACCAACTATCCCTTCAGAATCTGAATTTCATGCTGCCTCCCAACACTGGGTAGAAAACAGGCTGCAACTCACCCCTAGCGCACACATATTCTTCCAGATATCCAAAGGACCCCCAGGTAGAGATCTCCAATCCCCACTCTCCTAATGTTCCCCATAGATAGTTCTCAGAAGTGAACATACCATATCCTCTCATGGACCCCAAACTCGTGTCACCCATCTCGATAGCAGGGCCTTATTCATCTCACATAACTGCAGAATCCCAAGACCACCCAACTTACAAGGCCTAGCCTCAACACCCCATGCTACTAAAGCGACACCCATCCTCTCGTGACCAGAAGATGTCCAAAAGAATCTTCTCGTAATAGTTTCAAGCTGATGTCGAATTTTGTGAAGGAGTTTAAATATCGATAACTAGAATAGTGGAATTGCCGAAAGAACCATTTTTAAATCACAAGTCTTCCCCGCTTGACAAGCACCTTGCTTTCCACCCCGCAAGCTTGTTTCCCAGCTTCTCGATCAGAGGGGGCCAATACTCCGCCTTCAACTTTCCCAGCACAAGCGAAATACCCAAATATTTCACTGGTAAAGCCCTTTATGGGGTACCCTGAATGCAAGCACACTATTGCACCTCAGAAGACCCCATGCCAATCAGACAAATGCAGGCTTTGACCCGTTAAAATCCATCCCAGAAGAGCCATCAAACAACTCCAGCAAAGAAGTTGCCTCCATTGCTTCCATAGCACCCCCAAGATGAAGAGGATGGAGTCATCCTTACATTGGAGCAAGCAGATGGAAATATCCCCTTAAGTGAACTCCTTGAAGAAACCATTACGGGCCGCTGCCGGGGAAATGTATTCAGTAACTGCAATCGCAAACAAAAGCAGAGCGAGAGGATAGCACTGCCTCACACCTCATTGAGAGTAGAAGAAACCACCATGAGGTTTGCCAGTCACAACCACCGAGAAAGAAGTGGTGATACACCTTTTCATCCATGAGATCTACAGCTCTAGGAATCCTCTTTTGGCTAGTACCTTCCACAAATAATTCCAAATAGTGCTATCGTAAGCCTTCCTGAAGTCCACCTTCCAAAGGAAACCAGACATCTTCCTTCTCCTCTAACCTGCCAGGATTTCTGTGGCCATAAACAGAGAGTCCACCATATATCTCCAGGTACAAATGACATCTGCAGTGAGCTGATAACAAGTAGCAAGATTTTCTTTAGTTTATTAATCAATAGCTTTGCCACGATCAAATAAACCCCATTGGAAAGAGCTATGGGTCTATAATCCTCCACGCCAACCATTGAATCTCCCTTGGGAAGCAAAATAATCAAGGCCCTATTCAATCGCTCAAACCCCGACGTTCCGTGTCTAGAACTCTTTAACCATTTTTACGATGCCATTCTTCACCACCTTCCAAAAGACCTCGTAGAAGAAAACTGAGGAACCATCAGGCCCTGGAGCGCCATCTTCATTAAGATCATAGATCAATTGTCGTATTTCTTACTCGAAAACGTCCCTTGTAAAGTCCTCTACCTGCAATGGAGAGATCTGAGTTGCCTCTCTCTCTCTAACCATCTCCAAGGAAGCCCGTCACATCTCATGTTTGTATGGAGAAAAAAAACTAGATAAAGCACTTCCAAGCCAATAACATCCTCTCACCACCTCTTCCCAACCCTCAACTCCCTGATGAAGTTCTTCATTCTACCACTTGCTATAGCATGAAAAAAAAACATTCTTCACGTCCCCTTCATGAATCCAAACCAGCCCCCACGATTGATTCTACCATAGATGCCAACGATAGACAAGACCCCCCCCCCCATGAACACAGTTTCCAACGTTCATTCTATTGTCCTCTCCAAAGAGCAACTTTCTCAAAATAGAAAAAGGTACTGAGTTATAATCCCAAGATGGGATTATTGTGGTTCTGAGAGGATCCAGCTACATGAGAACCAGAAAACAGAGAGCCCTCCCATTTTTTCTAGTGTAATAAATACTTCCAACAGTCCGGTGGAAGTGCAGTATGTCTACCACCCAAAAGACCAGGGTTCAAATCCCTCCTTATGGGGGATGCGTTAGGTAGCCAACAACCAGCGTAAAAAATAGTCGAATCTTTCAACATGGATTTGAGCAAGAATCCATGTAGCTGACCCTACTTAAAGTGGGAGAAGGCTTCACCATAATAAATAGTCGATGAGGGGGAAAGGAATCGAGGACTCCAGAAAGATAATCTAGATATAATGGTTGTCCGGATCAAAAATGAGTTACAGAAGTGAAGCATATTATGGAATCAAGCACACAAGTCGAGTGTAGAGGTCAAGCAAGTCAGTGGGATGCGATCTGGGCAGAGAGGGAAGGAAAAAGAGGCCTTCTCCGCTTTAGGAGATTGGGGTCCTCGGCGGGAAAGAAGATGTCAGAACACACAGGGATTGATCGAGTTTTATAAAGTTATAGTTCTGATTCAAAAATCGTGCGCCATTTTATCCAATTCCAAAAGCTAATCTTTTTTTTTTGACGCTCAAAAGAGGGGGATACACTCGACGGTGTTCACCCCAATATATTAAAAACAAAATGTAAAGAGATTTTACAGAAAAGCTAAACAGGTAAAGCAAAAAAGAATACCCGATTGGGTATCCTAAAGCAAAGGCCCCCCCCCATACAACCAAAGCCATCCTATCCAATACACCAATCCTCCAGAAGACGCTTAGCACGGATAGAAATGTTTTCCCTGTAGAATCTCTGGCCCGCAAAGAGGGCCTCATTCCTCCCCAGCCATATGCTCCACAACCTCGCTATCGGATCCAGTAAAAGCTTCCTGTCCCTGCCTCTTGAATTCACCAAACTCTCGCATAAAGCCGGAAATGAGACGGAATTTACCCAATCAAGATCAACCCAAAGTTCACGAACGGGACCGCAATCAAAGAAAAGGTGAGTGATTGTTTCCCGCTCCGCACCACAAAGGCCGCACATCGACCCAACATTAGGAAATAGAGTTGCACACCGATCACGAATCAATAGTCTTCCCCTACGAAGAAGCCATAAGAAGATGCCAATGCGCTCAGGTAACTTCAGGCCCCACAAGAATCTGCAGTCACGCACAAAAATATCGTCGTCGACATGATTGCTAGGAACGAGAGCAGAGTACGCCTTCCTCGTGGAAAAAGACCCATCCTTCCAGGCTAATCTAGATTATTTGAAAATGCAAGCTCTGATTTTTAGAAAGAATTGGTCTTTGTTAATCTTCGAGACGGTGGATGGAGGGGTTAATTGTTATCTTTACATCCAGTTAGTTACAATCTTCATATATTCCTCCACAATCACCTCCCGCACCACTCTAAATCGAATTTCCTTTGCGAACAAAGATCTGGAGTCCTCAAGTTTATCCAGCATGTCTACCTCCTCATGTGTCACACTCTTTCTTTGAGTCCTTTCCTTCCTGATCAGAGCTCGATATGCCAGTGAGTCATCCTTTAACCTTCTCAACCTGAACCAGGGTCCCTCCCACCTGCATCACCAAGTCTGGTCAGTGCTAGCAACATACAGTTAGAATCTCCGCCTATTAGCCACGACACATCCATGAAGTGTAATCCGGTCCTCTAAAACTCAAGTCACACCAAGTCCCTTCCCTCTGGCGTCGAGGTACCATAAATAGCAAGGTTTAGAAATGCGGTATGTGGTATTCGTTTAATGATGCGGTCTAAAGCAAGTAAAAGGATATGCAGAGGAGTATAAGGAAGTATATGTGGTTTATGTGGTTTATAATATGTTAATTTAAAATATTAAAAAATACAATAGTAAAATGTGATTGATTCAAGATAGATCTGAATGGAGTAAAAGAACCCATGCAGCCGACCCTACTTAATTGTGGAAAAATGAGAGTATTGTGATATTGAGCCAGCTAAGAGAGGGCGAGGATGGCCCAAAAAGTATTGGAAAAAGACCATACGAAGGGATCTTAGTTTTGTGGATATAAGCAAGGGATTGATCCAAGATAGATCTGAATGGAGGCGAAGAATCCATGTAGTTGACCCTACTTAATTGTGGGAAAAGGCTTTGTTCTTCTTGTACAATAATAAAATGTGATTATATAAAAAAATTGATGATCTAATAAAATCCAAAATAAAAAAATCGAATAAGATAATATAATCAATAAGTATATAAGCATGATATTATAAATTGATTGTTAGTATATATTTTGAATTAAATGCATATATATGCACATATAAATTTAGTACATTATATACACATAAATTTGGATTCAATAGGGAACAAACGAATTCTATAAGAAAACGTTTAATGCGTATATAGATCCTATAAATAATAAAAGCTAAAGAATAATCAAAGGTATACAAATCATACACCCAAAATTATACATATATATGGATCTCCAAGGGACAAAACTTGTTAACACAAAATATAGGGAAAATTATATTTGTATATAAAATTTATTAGAAGCGCAAAAATGTAAAGTGTCATGCGGTTAGTCAATTATTTCATATTTTATTCGAAGAAATAGAATGAATTTCATTAGAAAGAAAATTCAAAAGGCAGTAAACAGTTTATTAATAAGTGTTAGGAACAATGGATAGATATGGATATGAGAAAAATACCATAGATTATATTTATAAATGCGGCATATATGAGAATAATGAAAAGATGCATCAATATAAACGACGATATAAGAGTTGCTCGGAAAAAAATCAAGTTAATGTGTCATCAACACGTTATGAATTAAACAAAAAAGACACATGAATCATATATAAAAGTCTCTTGTTCAGATACGCGACCGCATATACGGCATAGTCAGACCGTATATGCGGTTTGACCGCGCATATTGCCGCATATGACATATACACTTCGGTCGAGTGACTGAATACGTATATGCGGTCGCATGGACAACATTTCCGAACACTAATAAATAGATGTGACCACAAAACGAAATTCATCTAATTTCCTTCTAAAGAAGACAAACACCATTCTCAATCCACCAAGGAATCACAACAATCAAAAAGATCCCCTCTCCATCCCACAAAAAATCCTCCAGATCCCCAATCGCGCCAACCGACAGCACCTCAGATAATATCCACCCTCGATTACTTCGGCGGCACCCCTTGTTGCAATTCTAGAGCTTGGTTTCTTGGAGGAGAACAACGTCAATATTCCACTCCTGCGGAAGGCCCACTATTACCCTCCTCTTTTCTGGGTTCCCTAAGCCCCTAACATTCCACGAGACTACGTTCATTCAGGAAGAAAAAAAGAGCCCGTCGAGGCATAGAACCCTGCTATTGCAACCAACTCCAAAGTCAAATTCGAGGCTTGTTATTGTTCCAAATTGGAATGCAATGCCATACCTGAATGTGATGCAGAACACTATGGTTGTGATTCTCCTGAACCCCATTATCCAATTCCACTCATGGTTGCTTTCTGCATTTCTCCCTATTAGCGAAGTTAGACCCCATAGCAACTCCACAATAGGGCCATCGCCTTTCCCCGAAGAATCCTTATATCCACGAAGCAAAACCCTTCCATTCCTACTGGAGAGGTCACATCTACATCGAGGGACCAGATCCGTCCTTTTCATCGTGCACCTTGAGGTAAACACGAAAGGCACATCTGAGGGTAAGAAAGAAGTCCCCCTCGAGCGTCCAGGCCCACGATCCAGATTCGTCCAAATTAGTGGGTCCAAAGAAAATGGATCTGAGTTTGAGGGATTTGAATAGTGATCCACGACTCCAAGACCAGAAGAGATGTCCAGAGAACCACATGATGCCAAAGGGTAATTCGAGGGACCACCGCACACATCAAGAAGCGAGATGATTCTAGATCCATCTCCCTTCCAAGGTGACATTTTTGCTTCCCGAGCCACTATCCTAGGGCCCTGATCCCCATCGCCGACCACCATGGACCGCTCCGGCAAATGTTTTTGTAGGCCAAAAAAGGGCAAACACGCATTGGTGCCCACCCCAATAAATTAATTAACTATAAAAAAACTTTACAAATTACAGAATCCATGAATCAAGCAGATTCTTGTAATGGACTGCTCCGGCAAACGTGCACACATCGTGGGAGATTCCTCCGTGGAGGCTACTTCGCCGGAGGCATCTACCACCACCATGAAGTTGTAGTGCTCCACAAGCACCAAAAGTCTCAACGGAAGAGCACGTTTCGGTTGCAGCACCATCGATGCCTCTACCTCGAGTAGTTGCCCTGGTAGAAGACTCGCAGAGTGGATCTCCACTAACCTCCCTACCTCCTCCATCAAAGCATAGATATGATCACATGTCCGGAGTCGAATAGACAGCCCCTGAATTGCCACTTTAGTCAGTGTTAGTTGACAACAAAAGCCATCGCAAAGAGTAGGGAGATGCCATGAGAGCCCTTTTTCACCACTATGGAGGTCTTTGTCCAACAAACTTGGCCAAACTCCATGCACCAACACCCACCGCCCATCTAGCATGATGACATCACCTGCAAACTCCACCCCAAGAGAAGCATCAGCAACATCGAGGACGTTGTCCTCTTCCCAAACTAGATATAAGTTTACGTCAATAACCAAGATGCCACAGCGGGAGTCACTATGCATCTCATCGTCCACGACCCTTGGACTTTGCCCATTCGAGAGAACCTCCCCGGACTCCTTCCGACATGCCCCCAATAGCCTTGCAATCTCGACATTGATGTCTCGTTCTACCGTATCTGAATCGCTTAAATCCTCTCTATCATCCCTCTCGCACTCGAAGCAGAAGCCACCATATCGCAATTCTCAAGCCTTCCCAGAGGGCTTGGTAGTGCGCGAGCCAGTGGAGCTCTCTTAGCAACATCGCACCGAACATTCACCTTCCTCCATTTTCTTACCCGAGTTTGCTCTCACTAGCCATCCCCCCCATAACTAAGATCCCAAATCATTGGTGATGTCAAGATAATCTAATCATTGAAAAAATAAAAAAAACCTAGGAAACACATATTAGAGTGTACATGAGGATTCTTTGCAGTAAAATTGATTTTAAGTAGAATATCACTATATAGCTCGAACATTTGGCATCCATGCGATAAGACTGTTAGAAGAAAGGAGTCTTCGATATGATTAAAGAAAAACCCTAGGCTCTCTTATATAGGGAGAGACCTAAAGGGTAAATTACAAAGGAGTCTAAATAAGAAAAAGAAATAACAACTGGATACGTAAAATAATAATAGTGAAACTATCTCTACACTCCCCCTCAAGGTGGAGCATAGATGTCTATCATGCTCAGCTTGGATGAACATTTCTGAAAGGGTCCTCTGAGCAGTGGCTTGGTGAACACATCTGCAGTCTGATCTCCTGAGCTCACGTATGTAGTAGATATCAACCCTCTCTGGATCAGATCCCTAGTATAATGACAGTCAACTTCAGTATGCTTGGTCCTTTCATGGAAGGCTGGATTATTGGCAATGAACAATGCTGCCTGATTGTCACACTGAAGCTTCATAGGTAAGGGCACCGCTACACATAGATCTTCTAGTACTGAACGATCCCACATCATTTCCGTGCTGACTTAAGCCATGGCCTTATATTCGGATTCAGCACTGGACCTTGCCACAACAGTTTGTTTCTTGCTTTTCCAATAAACCAAAGAGTCTCCAACAAAGACTGCATACCCGGAGGTTGATTTCCGATCCTTCGGACATCCTGCATAATCTGCATCTGCACATGCTGAGATGGATAAGTCTGTGCCCTTTCTGAATAGCAGCCCTGACCCTGGAGAAGACTTCAGATACCTCAGTATCATGTGTATCGCATCCAAGTGAACCTGTCTTGGCTGCTCCATAAATTGACTCACCCTGCTAACTGCAAATTGAATGTCTGGGCGAGTTATGGTAATGTAGAGGAGTTTTCCCACCATTTCTCTATATCTCCTCTTATCTACTTCATCAGTATCACCATCATACAACCTCACGCTGGGATCCATGGGAATACTTGATGGTTTGCAACCATCCATGCCAGTCTCAGTCAGGAAGTTTGTAATGTACTTCCGTTGGGTCATTACCAAACCCTGTGCATTCCTTGCAAATTCCAGCCCCAGAAAGTATCTCAGAGTCCCAAGGTCCTTTGTAACAAACTGACGGCCAAGAAATGCCTTCGCCCTCTCTATGCCCTGAGCATCATCTCCTGTAACCAGGATAGCATCTACATAAACCATAATAACAATCGTACCTGCCGATGACTTCTGGACAAACAATGAGTGATCGGCATTTAACCTCTTGAACCCTCGTTGCTCAATTAGACTGGACAACTTCTGGAACCATGCTCTCGGACTCTGTTTGAGGCCATATATAGCCTTGTGAAGTCTACAGACCATATGCTTCTCCCCCTTAGCAGTGAACCCAGGTGGTTGCTGCATGTAGATTCCTCCTGTAAGTCCCCATATAAAAAGGCATTCTTGACATCTAGTTGAGATATATTCCAATCACGGACCACAGCAACTGATAAAAGGATACGAAGAGTAGAGTGTCTTGCCACTGGAGAGAATGTATCCATGTAGTCCACACCGTAGGTTTGTGTAAACCCACGGGCGACCAAGCGTGCTTTGTACCTATCCAGCGTGCCATCTGCATGATATTTGACTGTGAAGACCCATTTACAGCTCACAACTGAGGCATCAGACGGTGCAGGGACCAAAGACCATGTACCACGAGACTGTAGGGCCCTCATCTCCTCTTCCATTGCTAATCTCCAGCAATCCTGCTGCAAAGCGTCCTGGTATGTCCGTGGTATATCCACAGAAGACAAGGCTATGGAAAACTTCTGAAAATCACCAATAAGACGGTGAAAGGATACCTGTGACGCAAATGGATAAGAGGCACATTGCCTCTTCTGCTTCCGAATGGCAATCGGGACATCAAGATCTCCATCTGGCATACTGGATGGGCTAGTATCTGCCTGTACTGAAGGATCCTGCACATGTACTAAACCTGACCCGTCAGTAGTAATGCCATCTGAACATACCTGAGGCGTGGTGATTGGCTGGTGTGTAGTCTGAGCAGGACTTGACCGGCGTGTATAGAATTTGGGTAACGGTGATATGGTAGGCCGTGGAATGGGTGGAGGTGGAGGTGGAGGTGGTGGTACTGGCGTGGAGACGGGTACAAACGACGACTCAGGAGTACTCAATGTAGGTGGTGGAGGAACATAGATATCATCAGTGGTAGTGGATGTTACCATTCTGTCACCCGCAGGAGAAAAATACATGACCGACTCAAAGAATGTGACATCAGCACTCACAAAGTACCGCTGAGTCACGGGATCATAACACCGGTAACCCTTTTGAGTTCTGGAATAACCAACAAAAACGCACTTGACTGCTCTAGGAGAGAGTTTGTCAAGTCCGGGAGATAGACGATGAATGAAAGCCACAGTACCAAAAACACGTGGAGTCAGTGAGAATAACTCCTTGTCTGGGAAAATAAGAGAGATAGGTATCTTATCACCAAGAACTAAGGATGGCATTCGGTTAACCAGATAACATGCAGCAAGAACAGCATCGCCCCAGAATGAAATAGGAGCACAACTCTGAATCAACAGTGTTCGGGTAATATCCAAGAGATAGCGATGCTTTCTTTCCGCCACACCATTCTGTTGTGAGGTATACGCACAGGTGGTTTGATGAATAATTCCCTTTGATGAAAGGAATAGAGAAAGTGAGCGTGTACAGAATTCAAGGGCATTATCCGTTCGAACATATTTGACAGAGGTAGAAAAAACATTGTGCACTTCATTAAGCAAGTTCTTGATCACAAGATAAAAACATTGTGCACTTCATTGACACACGCGAGTAATCATCCACTATCACAAGATAAAACCTGTGCCCCTGATGATCGGGAACACGACTCGGACCCCATATATCAACATGTAACAACTCAAAAGGGGAGCTACTGCTCCAACTCGGACGACGTGGGAAGCTCGACCTGTGATGCTTTCCCAGCTGACACGCTTCGCATCGGAAAGACGAACTAGGAGGGATCTGAGGCAGAAGATGATGCATTTTCTGGAGCGGAAGATGACCAAAACGGAGATGCCAAATGTACGGTGAGACTGGTCCAGCAGAAAGAGATGAGGCGCCAGCATAGGAGTCCCGAACCAGTCGATATAAACCATTCTGCTTAGAGCCACAGCCAATCACCTTGCCCGTGAGTATGTCCTGAAAAATAAAAGACGGGTCAAATATAGCACGACAATTCAAATCCTTCGTAATCTGACTAATAGATAGCAAATTCATTGAGAACTCAGGAGCATGTAGAACATTCTGTAGCTGCATAGTGGAGGATAGAAAAACCTCCCCCTGTCCAACCAGGGGCGAATATGTACCATCTGCTATCTGCACTGACCGACCAGGAGAAATATCTCTGTATGCTTGTAATCTGCCTCGATCTCGACAGAGACAATGCGTGGCTCCAGAATCTATAACCCAGTCAGATATATCATGCGATGTAGTGAATGCAAGAGATCTACCTGAGGTGCTCGCAGCGGCAGATGAACTGGCAGAGGCAGTGGCGGCAATATCTGAGGAGCCACCAGACACATCACCAGATGATTGTGGCATGATATCTCGGAGACGGGCCACAAGCTCATCAAATCGACTATCAGCAGTAGAGGATACTGGAGACTGAGAATGCTCTGCAACACGTGCTGAGGCTGGGAATCCATGCTTAGAATAGCATGTGTCCTCTGAGTGTCCTGTGCGGTGGCAATAAGAACATGTCTGACTGAAGCGGCCTCTTCCTTGAGGTCCATGGCCACGTCCACGACCACGTCCAGAAAACGGTCCACCTCTCCCACGCGAAGCTACCATCGCAGATGGGGGTGGAATAGAGGGGCTGGAGGAAACTGGAATGCGACTGAGCCTCCTGTAGACATCCTCCACTAGAGGAATTACTGCATCTGCGAGAATCTGTGACCGTGCAGCATCATATTCAGGATCAAGAGCTGCAAGTAGAACGCCCACCATGGTGGCGTTCCGAAACGTCTTCTGCTGCTCCGGAGTAGCAGTAAGAGGAATAGTACTGTATAGCTTCTCGAACATCCCTCTCAGGGATGTATATAGAGAGTGAAGAGGTCGGCCGGCCTGCTTCATTGTAAAGATGTCATGTTGAAGCTGCAACATCTTGGTCTCGTTTCGCACCTGCGAATACGTAGCAGCAAGGATATCCCACATCGCCTTAGCAGTGGGCTGATGGAGGACATCGTTGGCGATCTCCATCGACAATGTACCAGACAACCAGACTTTCGCATAAGCGTCATCAGCCTCCCATGAGGCATAGATCCCTGTCTTCTCCGCAGGCTCATCTTCGGTAAGAGTGTGTTTCTTACCATTTGATTTCATGAGGCTCATGAACTGCATAGCCCATAGCTCATAATTAGACCCGTCCATCTTGACTATTGGCGCAGGACCTTTGAATGCGCCGGTGGAGGGCAAATCGACTTTTGATTGTGACATACTGCTGCTCGGAGAAGACGAAGGAAAAAAATAGACACGTTGATGAACGTCTACACCAACTTCATCGGATTTGAGTACGTGTGTAGACTTTTACGCACTCAAATCCATAAACCGGAGGAGAAGGGGTCTAGGGCACGCCTTCAAGAAGGCTAACAGCCCTTGAATCGCCTCGAGAGCGTTGTTTATGAACTGTTGGAAGCCAGAGGATGACCTACAGCAGCGAGGGGAGCGCCGCTAGAAGCCGCAGGAGCGGCTGGGGACCTGTGGAGCGGCTGGAGGCCGCTGGCGAGGCGCCTGGGGCCGCTAGTGAGCGGATGGAGGCGGCTGGTAGCCGCTGGAGGAGGCGGCGGAAGCCGCTGGTGGGTCGGCGGGGGCCGCTGGCGGCTGGGAGCCGCTGGGGTTGGCGGCTGAAAGTGCTGGGAGGGGACTCCGGGCGCCGCTGGCTGCTAGAAGAGAGAAAGAGGGAGGGGCGGCGGGTGGGGAAGGGAGGGAAGAGCCCTAGGGCGGCTCTGATACCATGTTAGAAGAAAGGAGTCTTCGATGTGATTAAAGAAAAACCCTAGGCTCTCTTATATAGGGAGAGACCTAAAGGGTAAATTACAAAGGAGTCTAAATAAGAAAAAGAAATAACAACTGGATACGTAAAATAATAATAGTGAAACTATCTCTACAAAGACGATACAAACACGGCATGCAGAATTCTTATTTAATGGGAAATATGGGAATATGAGAACTTTTGTACCATATGCTTAATCAAAAAATTGATCCAGATACTTAATTTAAGATAGTATGCAAACTCGACTAAAAAAAGATAGTTTTCCAACTTAAGTTTATATGCCTTAGAAGCCTACATATGACAAATATATTTCAACTTAATTCCTAATAAAACCGATATCATAGACCTCTTGCGATTTCACCAATGATGACAGTTGACTCCGACCAAACCATCAACTTAGGATTATCAAGATGGAGGAGATCCTCATTCGATGAGGCATGCCAAATTTATTGAAAAGGATCAAAAAGCTATCAATGGCAATAGGTTTTTGCTAATCTCATCCACATTCATACTATGAGGTATAAGGTACAGAACTCAAATCCCATTTTGATATCTTTGATTCTATTATTCATGGTATATAGAAGATCTCGATGATGAAGATCAAGCCATCTTATTATCATGTTTATCACCTCCCTCTTACATGCATGTCAGAGACCTAAAAAGAGTCGACTACAATTATATATCAGTCATGAGCAATGAGGTCTAGAATCAGATTCCTCGATCATTCGCAGAGTCAATAGAAAGATCGAGTTAGGGTACAGTAGGCATTCCCTATACCCCGTGAAATTAATTTGATCGTTGACTTGTGGGAAGGATAAGACTTCCGTGGATGATGTGAAATCTTCCTTACAGTCTATGGAGGTGATGTATCTTATGACAAACCCATACGAACATGATGGGAAAAACGATGCCATGAACACGAGGGAAAAGAATCCTGAATGTGGTTCTTCACCCAAATCCAAGCAGGGGAAGAAGAAAAATCCAAGGATGGGATTTTTACACTTGTGCCTTTTCTAGTTTTTTTTCTAATTGCACTTGTGCCTCTGACTTTTTTTACATATGTGCCTACATATTCTTGCAAAATTCATAGTAGTGCCCTAAATTAGTGTAATATAAGGGCACAAGTGTGATAATAGCTAACAATAGTTTGCTTTGTTCGCCTGCCAACATTCGAGGTTTGAGCAACAACCTTTACAATGTGTTTGAATGAAGTTTAAACAAACGAGTTATGATTTAGGTGTCTCAATATTCTCAACAACAATTTCATGACATATATAGTTAATACGATATATAATGTGCATGTATTCGACTTGTCATGAATGTGGACTTTGTGAGAGTGTGTTATTTGTTAATTCAACTAGTTGTGTTCTAGATGACTAAACTTCTAATTGCATTCCTTACTCAATATTGCATATCTACCTCTGTGGATTATGATGAAAATTCTACTATAAAACTCGTATTTAAACCTCTTATTTAGCAAATAAATGTGCATTACTAGCTTACTTATTGATCAAAACATGCTAAAAAGTTTAATTTTCAAAAAAGCAAATTGCATGTGCACTTTTCCATTTTTCGCCGACATGGACAATATATCGACATATCGTCGACCCTACTTATAATGGGAGAAAACTTCGCCATTTTTTATGGACGATATATCGACAAATTGTCAGTGATATTTCATTTCTACAAGCTAACGAAATGCAAGCAAAAACAACATTTAGGACCATAGCGCGAGAACAAGGATACAATGTCCATGTCATTTCATAAAAAGGGAGAACATACGTGTTCGTGTAGATTGGATGAGAAGCATGAAAATGCATGGAAGGGAGAAAAAATAGAATGAAGAGGAATATGAATCAAACTTTAAATCTTTTTTTCACAACTTATCTTCCAAGTTAAGCGTAATAGCCCCTTTATATGACGATAAGTGGAATCACAAAAGGAAATAAAAGATCACATCAAAGAGTCATCAAATACAAATTTATTGACTCCTCTAACAACTAATAAACTATCCTAATTTAATTCCCGATGAATATCTCAGACCACTAATCAAAGTAGTTATGAAAATAACAACCAGTCAAGATCTTAAAAACGGACATCAACAACCTAGTTAGCATGCACCAACATCCCATCTTGCATGCAAGGTGCGGTGAAATGTGGACCACTTTTACATCTATTATATGCAATCTTACCCAACATCTTTACAAGAGATTGTTCGGAACTCAAACCTATGGTCACATGATCAACCTCAGGATTGCACGAGTAAGGATCCCCTTCTTAAGACCAATTGAAATATCAATCATATGCCGAACATTACCCATAGTAAACTTACCCACATAGAAGACGACCAAGCAAGAGAATCCATATGGAATTGAGATCATACGCCAAGGCATAGAAAATATTGCCAACAAAAAGTATAACACTGCTAAACACCAGTGGTTGGAAGTAGGATTTATTTGACCATGCACTGAAGTAGACCGATGAGAACACCTGTGCAACAGCCATTGACCCAATAATGACACCACAAACTGTTGCTGCAGCTCCCAAACTTGTTGCATAGTCATCTGCTGTTGGGACAATGATGTATGTGTTAACCATATATAGGAAGGTATTTGCCAAATTCAACAAAAGAGACGTCAAGTGATATTTTTCTTCCTCAGCAAGACCCTCCTCTGCAGTAGGAATTTCTTCATGCATAATCAATGAATGCTGTCCTAGAAACTGTATTAAGTTTGTAGTATGTGTAACTTTGTCCACTGCAGAGTTAATTGAGTCAATGACAGGATCCTGCAAAGCAAATTACTCAATAGCATAGATGAACAGAATTAACAAGAAAAATATGTACATTTAAATCAAAACATATTACAAAGATGACAGTTGTTACCTTCACAACCACAGAGGGTTGATCATAGATTGATAAAAAGCTACCCTGATGCTCTACAAGTTGTGCTAGGTTACGAGATAAAGCACCAACAACAGCACTGATTCCCTGAAAAAAGCACATAAATTCAAGGTGTTCTTTTCTTCTTCGTCTTCTTCTTCAGAAGAAGAGAGAGAGAGAGAGAGATGCTGATAAAAAAAATGCAAACATTTAATGTCATAACTACGAGTATCATCAATTTTATTAAAACTTGACTATCAGCAACCTTAGAAGCTTACCACATGTCTAAAAACTTGTTGTAACTGGGAGTAAGGATGATTAGATCGAGTTGTCAAGTAGTGATCAGTAAATCTGTAACCAAAACGTTTGTCAAACTTCTTCAGGATTTTGCGAATACCAGTAGCATTCATGTCTACAAATTTGAGAAGTTTCAGAAGATCCAGGCCAGCATCTCTAAATGCTTCTCGTAGTCGGCAGACTTGAGATATATCAGGGTCCTCTTGTAAGAGTCTTGCACGTTGTCCTCCTAATTTCTCTATCCTGCTAGCAATATGCCCTTGTTGTTCTAACATAAAAAGCACAATCTTTTCGATCTGAAATTAATGACGGACCAAAAAGAGAGATTAAACATTGGTTTAAAAAGACGAATCATATTTTACAGATGAAATCAAGAAAGAAATAACGTGTGTCTTATACAAATCTGATGATGCACAACAATATGAAACGTTTCCATAATAAAGAAGAAATTGGTGCATTTTGAGGGCATACGGGTGATGAAATTTACAAACTAAAAAATGGTGTACCAGTGTACGAAGCTGTCACCATGAACCATACGTACAAGGTATGTGAAAGGCCGCATATCAGGGTCTACACTACACAGCCTCCACACCATGGTAAGGGCAGACATCTCCTCAACAGCAGCATATATACATTATACATCATGTCAATCTTAAAGATGAGATGCAGAAATTTGAACCGCGGAGAATACCATAGCGAATAGCTTGAAAAAGATCCAGTGCCTACCACGAAGGTATACCTGCAATTTTTTTCTCGAGGATGTAGTGTGTTAAACCATGAAAAGTAACATATAAGATGTGGAGATATTACTTATTCTTTTGTCTCTTTTATGTATTCTCCAAGGTTGCAGAAATCGGTAGTCAGTACTCGATCGGCGGGTCACTAACTAAGGATTAATCGGCAATCGGGTAACTAACCGGATTTAGTCGGTCATTATTCGATTTTACATTTTTAAATTATTTTAAATATATGCATCATCTTTTATACATATATTCTTATATATTTACATATATTTGTACAACTTTTATACTATCATAATGAAACAAAAGAAGTAATTGACTTTAAATATAACATTAAGCGTATTAGAATAAGTTTGCTTTTAAAAAAGCAAAAAAATAAAAAAATCTATGTAAAAGTCGGCCGAGCAGTCGATCGGATTAGTCAGGTTGACTGACTAATGGACGACTAGGCCTGGTCGAGTACACTACCCCCTGACTCGACTAATCAGACCGACTAGTCGGCGTCCAACTACTCGGCCTAGTCAGACTAACTTTTACAACAATGGTATTCTCTATTCTTTTTTTTTAGGCTCAAAAAAGGGGGAGACACTCCGCGGTATTCACCCCAATAAATTAAAATGAAAAGAAACAAAGAAGGTTACAAGAGCATAGAAAAGCCAAACAAAAAACAAGTCCCAAAGGGGGTACCCTGTACAAGCAAAGATCACCCCCAAAAAGTCAAAGAAGGCCTACCCTGTACACCAGTCAATCAGAATACGCGAAGAAAGGATAATAATGTTTTCCCGGTAGAACCGTTGGCCCGCGAAGAGGGCATCATTCCTTCCCAGCCAGATGCCCCACAACCTTGCAATCGGAGCCAGAGAATCCTTCCTTTCCCTGCCCCTGATGTTCACCAAGCTCTCGCAGAAAGCAACCATGCTCTCCGAGTTGATCCAGTCCAAATCATCCCAAAGGCCCCGAACCAAGCTGCAGCCGAAGAACAAGTGGTCGATGGTTTCCAACCCCTCGTCACAAAGCCCGCAATTAGGCCCAACGTTCGGAAAGAAACGGGCGCAGCGATCACGCGTTAAGAGCCTCGCCCTACGCAGAAGCCATATGAAGACACCAATGCGCTCAGGAAGCTTCATTCCCCAGAGGAATCTGCAATCACGCAATAAAGTAACGTCCCCCCCCCCCTGAGGACTGGGAGCAAGAGCGAGATACGCCTTCCGCGTGGAAAAAAGACCAACCTTCCAAGACCAGTGATCACGGCCATCGTTAGGTCGGACAACGTCATCAAGCAAGCGCATTAACGAAAGAAAATCATCCATACGATGGTCCGAGAAATTGGCAATAAACCGAGGACACCAGCATCCGTCCAGCCAGCATGAGGCCACCGATGCCTCCTTATCATCTACCAAAGGAAACAAACGGGGAAAACTGTCCTTGAGAGTACCCCTTCCCAACCAATCGTCGGTCCAAAAGCGAAAAGAATCCCCCTTCCCCAACACCGGCTTAAAGAGGCGGAGATTTCGAGTAAAAACATCCAACACACCACGTCAAAACGGAGAGAGGTGCCCGAAAGCCTTACCCCGAGTGAATCCCATCAACTCCTCCCCCAGAAGCTCCCGCAGAATATTAAGCATGAAGTTGTCCTCCTGCCCCCAGACCCTAGTCGCCCACTTTAACAAGAGGGCCTCGTTAAACACCTCTAACCTCCGCACCCCCAAGCCACCATCCCGCTTGGGCCGCGAAACATCATCCCAAGCCACCAAATGGACCCCCCTTCCCCCCCCCCCTTCTTTCCCCACAAGAATCCCCGCTTGGGCCGGTATTCTCTATTCTTTCTATATTTATACTGTAATTTGTCCAACAGGTCTCTCCTCTATATAAGAGAATCCTAGTGCCTAATAAATAAGAAACTCATTAGTTTTTCAAACATGGTATCAACGCGACAATCCTAGACCAGAGCTCTCATATCCCACCAAGCCCTAACCCTCTCGCGAAGCAAGCGTTGTCACCAAGGGCGCCCTGCGTGACTTCCAACAACCACAACCTACCCCCGCGCAGGCTGCGGCCACCACCGAAGGTACCTCCCATCACCGTCGGGCATCCCGTGTCATCGTTAGGCGCCGCTAGGACCCCCATCAACAGCCTTCCCAACATCTGCAACCCTCGCATGGGCCTTCTCGGCTGTTGTCGAACGTCCCTGCTCGCAGACTTGCATTATCGCAACGCCCCCTACGACCCCCTGGTCGATTTCTCTCATCTGTCGCAAAACTGCAGTCTAAAATAGTCGAATTTTGACTAGAAAACGTGATTTCAGACCTATAAAACACGTTTTCTGGCTCGAGCGTGGATCGAGGATTGATGAGGATGGTTGTATAAGTCTACACATACAACCAATCCTCTATATGATTGTGTAGTGTAACATTCGGATCCACATAAACCCGAACCAGACCCGATTAGGGTTCGTATAACTCAATAAAGTCATTAATCAACAATAAATAACATGTTTCAACCAATTGATCGTATATCAAAAGTCGTTCGGGCAAAATCGACCAAAAGTCGATCTCAACGTAATTTGTGTTGCGGAAAAGTCACGATATAAATTTGGAAACCGTGAAACAAACCGAGTCATAAAGCTTGATTCGACAAAATAAGACCAACGGAATCGATCGTTCGTCAGTCGGAGGTCGTTTGATATTTTTAAATCACAAACTTAAACCTAAACCAAAATTGTATCTCGAAAAGTTCGGGGATCCAACCCCGATCGAAAGTATATCAATATTACACTCATTTTGATCGTCGTTTAGAGACGATCAAAAAGAGAGATTGCGTGTCGAAATCCGATACTCGAGGTACGCGTACAGTCCACTTTAAGTATGTCAAATAAAGAGTGAAATGGTTTTAAAAATATATAAATAATAATAATTCGTGCTACCGACAATTTGTACGTTTGAAAAAAAAAGAAAAAAATCTATACAATAAGATCATGACATAATGGATGATGTCATGATAAATGATGTCATTAGTGACATCATGGATGATGTCATGATGAATGATGTCATTAGTGACATCCATTTGTGATGATGTCATGGCTAACATCATTTAAGAGGAAGCTTCATCCTCTTTTCCTCCATTGTCTACTTATCTTGCAACTCCCAAAACCCCAAGACTTCTCCCCAATTTCAACCGTAACTCCCCTATTTCCCTATCCTCTCATTCCTGATTAGCCCAATCCCATCAAGAAGAGCCCGGGAGATCTACTTCCAGCAAAAGTTTGAAGGTGCTGGAGCTTCCAAATCCACTGCATGCTACAGTTTGGAGCCTAATTTGTAGCTCAAAACTTAGGAACTAAGGTACAATCCAACCCTCTCCTTACTGCCATTCATGTTTCTAAAGACTCTAGTTTTAAATCCTTATTATATAGTCAATTTCTTCCGCTAATCAAAGTTTGGTCATCTTAAATATTAAATGCAGGATTTAAAAAGTAATTGTAATTTCTTTCACTACTTAAATTCAAAGTAGGAAGACAAATAATAAAACCTTAACCAGTGACATATTTATGTACTATTTAAAGAACACAGTCTGGAAAGAACAAAACGCCATTCCAGGATCCTTATTTAGCTATTCAGAAGAAGCGGGTGATGATAAATATTAGCAAGTGCTGGATTTTGGACAGTGACAATCAATTGCAGTAGGTATATGGAAGAGATTTGAATGTTTCATTGTTATCCATATCATTGGAATCTTTTCAGCATTTCTTCAGAGAGGGTAAAAAGGAGTAAATCATGTCTGTGTATATAAGAAGAGAAAGGGTATAGATCGATGATGTGATTTGGGTTGTGGTTGCATAAAAACAAGGTGGTTTATAGACCATTTCGAGCATGGATTTGAACGTGGATAGTTTCGATTACTATTTCAACCTTCGATATTTTGCCTAAACCGTGGCACATGGAAGAGCTCGGTAATTGAATAATTTTTTTCTATTTAAAAGCTTGACTCTTATACACAGATGAGACTCCACATTAAATAGGCAAGTTTGTTGTATAACATTAAGTTTGTTGTATAGCATTAAGTCATCAAAGGATGTTAAGGAATGGATTTTTTTTGGTCGAACACGAAGATACACAACATTGGAAGGAACTGATTTTTATTTAATACATTTGTCCAAGACTAATATTTAGCCTTTGACTCTCCCATTCATTTCAATATGGACCCCTCCCCAAACTCCAACATCACTAGTCCCTAAATATGCTTGCTTTTGAATGATCGGTATTGACGTCTTGCAACCGAGCCATTTGTGGAACTCACCTTTCTAATTTCAGTAGTACCGATTAGGTGGTTCCTAAGGATATTTGCTTGCTTATGAGTGATTGCAACAGATTCCATGTGAATGGAAGTGGATTTCATATCTTTCAACGTAGGCATGCTTAATGAAAGATGAATCTACAAGGGACTTCATGAATCATGACTTTAGATCTTTAGAAGGATAATGCTAGTGCTTCCCTTTGTCACCTGATATGCAAGGAGCTTCACTGGAAATATGTAGTTGTGCTTGATTTCATGAGTAAAATTTGGAGATTTAGGGTAATTATCATTGTATTCAATATCCAAATTCATATCCAAAGAATAGCTGCTAAACTTAGGATTTAGAAACGATAACCTGAAATCTCAAGGATCAATCATCTACATGAATTAATTTTTTATGTATATACTACTAACTATAGATCTCTACTGATGAAAATACCTAGATCTGTAAACCTAGATCTGTACAGTCAACCACAGAAAAGATTGAGGAAGAGTTGAGTGGTCAAGAAAGTAAAGATGATGGTGAATCAGTGATGACTGATAATTATTAGGGCCCGTCATAGTGACCCTTACACCTGACCGTACGAGAGCGTGGTGACTCTCAACTGGGCGGGAGATAGGAAGCTCGGTTAGGGCAGCGGCCGTCTAGTGTACAGGTCTAGGATCCCAATCCTTTTTACGATTTTTACGCGAGCTCGCAGTGTTTTTATGCCTCATAGGGATCCTGACTTTTGACCACTTCCATTGACCCTCTGTTTTAGGATATCCATACGGAGGATCCTCGATTTTAGTTTTTTGTACAAGCTTGTTTGCCTATACTAGTCAAATCGATTTCTAGAGTGACTTTTCTAGAAAGTCTCTCTCACCCATCTTAGTGGCGTAGTTTTGGAGTAAACCTATCCCTCTAATGGACTGCAATTCCATTTAGGCCTCGTTTATTATGCAGGAATAGAGGAGGGAATGGAATCATCATTCCTCTCTCGATTCTATTCCTTTGTTTGTTAGATCAACTTTATGCAGGAATAACGATTACAAAGGAAACCTGATTCCCTCATTCATTGGAATTGTCATTCCTAGGTATCCCCTAGGAATTGGGATTCCATTCCTTACCAATGCTAATGAATGTGTTCTTCTTCAATATTCTTTAATTAATATATCATTATTACAAATATATGGTTTTCAACATGGATATGTGTTTTTTTATATTTTTTGGACACCGACACGGATATGATTTTTTTGAACATGTATATATGGATACTGACATGGATACAAATATATGAATGCAAAAGGTTGGATAAGTTACAAATATATGCATATATAGATACTGACATGGATACGTGATATTTTTTACGTATACATGTATAGATACAGTTTAATTTTTTTTGGATAAGGATTCAAATATAGTTACAAGATATTCCAGCAGATACGAATACATATATATTAAATATATCTATTAAAAGGATAAAATATATCATATATGATTAGTTTACATATACGGATACAAACACGAATATGTGTTTTTTTTTGTTTTTTCCAAATATGGATATGGACAGGGATATATGATTTTTTCTAATATGGATATGGAAATATATGCAATGTTCAATTTTTTTCTAAGATACGGTTACTGGTTATATTCTAGCATATATATATATATATATATATATACGGATATGGATTTTAATTTTTCTACGGATACATATAAGGACATGGATGGTGTTTTTTTACGGAAACGGATATGGACATGGAAATCGATTTTTTTTTGCAGTTATAAATATTGATACAGATACCATATTTAGTTTTTTAGGAAATGGACACGAGTTATATTTTACTGAATACGTATACAGACATAGATATGTGTTTTTATTTTTTTCCAAATACAAATACACATAACATTTTTAATTTCTTTAGAATATGGATACATATATGGTAATAAAACATTGTAGCGGATACAGATATGTATATATCAAATATATCAATTGCATGAAAAAAATCAAAGTAGTTTCTATTTAAATTTGACCGTTGATTCTTTATATGAAATATATCGATTATATGAAAAAATAAGTCAGAGAATACCGATTAATTTTTCTACTTAACAAAATATATCAAAGGGATGTTATTCTTTTTGTTCTTGAGAAAGGAACATGTCTCATTATAAAATTTTCAAATTCTAATATGATCCAATCAATGGAATGGAAAAACTTTTTCCTTTCCATTCCATTGTTAGTTCCATTCTTGTCTTGATTCCATTCCCGTAATTCCTTTCCAATCAAACAAACGGGGCCTTAGAGGGCAAGACGGAAGCGTCTCCTTAGGAGACTACCTCACCGCTTGAGTTTTGGTTATTTTTCCACCAATGGACTTGGCGATGCTATATTTGAATCCTTTATGGTTACATCTAAATCATCTAGGCACATTTGAATCAGTTATAGCTGAATTTGGAGGAGTTATGGTTGAACTCGGAATGAAGCATTATGGATCTTGGCTAACAGATTAAATCAATTATAAGTTGTGTTGATTAGAGTTGATTATAATTGAGTTGGATACATAATCATTATAAGTTACAGGACGTGTTGGGAACTTAGTTGGGATGCATTACACAACACCGCATGCCTACGGAAGCACCCCAACCCTAAGGCACTCTTCACACCAGAGTTATAGTATGAGGTCAAACACAGACCAAGACCACAGGCTATCCACTAGACTCGAAAAGTTAGATAGAATTGAGAACCAAATTAGAATCTCATATTTTCCATCATCAAGAAACTTAGAGTCAATTCAATCAAAACCTCATCATTCTCATTATAAAAATTCATGTTCAAGACCTCTAAATGTTCAAGACCTCTAAATAAAAAGAGATTAATAGATATATAAATATATATACAAGTCATTAATCACGACATAAAAATATGAAATATAAAAGGTAATTGGTAAAATTTGGGACATTCCTTTAGGGTAGTTTGAAAACATTTTCATAACAAGTAGTTGTAAATTTCTAGTTGGTTATGTTATGCCTTACTATTTGTTTCTATTGCAATACTTTAAATGTCTGTTAATTTTAATAAGTACCAGCTCGTTGACGTCTCTTGTACCTTCCATGTGTAGCAGGAAAACAGCCTACAACTCAGTAGATGATTGATGATTCCATATATCCGTTGCTACTCCAGACGGTAAAGTTACTTTTGTCACTAGTTTTGTTCCGTTTATAATGTAAAATACGTTCTTTCTCTTCTGTATATTATGGAATACATGTATACAATGTCAGCTCTTTTGTACATTTTTAAATATATGAAAATTAATGAAATGAAATTTTGGTGGCACATCTTCCTATTGGTTCAATGGTTGTGAATATTGAATTGAATGTCATGGCAGAAACGCGAAAAATTTTCTCGTATTTTCATATAACTTCTGCGATCTTTTGTGAATGCAATACCACGAATGTGTTGTAAACGGGTATCCGAATCTGAGGGGGTTCACATGTAGGCTCGATCGGATCGGTCTACTTCCCCAGTCAAGTTCCGTTTCAGGGTTTTTTATCAAGTCAGAGAACAAGGATGACATTTTTCTTCGTCTGATACCTTCAAGGGCATGGCTTCCATCGTGAAGATGGATGGGACTAACTATGAGTTGTGGCCTATGCAGTTTATAACCCTTATTCAGTGCAATAACAAGGAGCACATTCTGACAGTGTATGAGCCGACTGACAAGATCGAGGACAATACTTCATGGAAGCAAGATGACGCGTATGCGCGTGTTTGACTCTCTGGGACTCTCAGTACAGAGATTGCCAATGATATCATGAACCATTCCACCGCTAAAGCGAGTGGGATATTATGGCAGCTACATATGCTCAAGCAAAGAATGAGACCAAGATTCTTCAGCTTCAATTTGATATATACACGTCCAAGCAGAATGGTTGTCCTCTGCATACCTTCTATTCTTTGCTTCGAGGCATGTTTGAGAAACTCCACAGCTTCAAGCATGTTACCACTTCTACGGAGCAGCAGATGGCATACCGGAACTCCATGATGGTTGGAATTTTCCTGGCAGCCTTGGATCCGGAGTACGAGGTTGCACTTGCATAGCTTCTTGTAGGTGCGACCATACCTCCCATAGAGGAGGTCTACAATCGACTCAGTAGGTTTCTCACCCCACCTACTGCCATCACACAGACCTCCTCAACGATGGCTTCATCTCATGACAAAGGAGTTTCTCCTTACTTCAAAGAAGCATGGTCCACGTGGCAGAGGAGGTGGATGTTAGTGTGGCCCCTGCACCTACTGTCGTCGTCCAAATCACTCTGCGGACACATGCTATCATAAGTACGGGTACCCAGCATATGCTCGGGTGGCAGAGTAGATTGAACCTCTCGATACTTCGACTCCTCAGGTAAAGCCACGTCTTAATGATATTGTCTCCTTTCTGACGGAGATAATGACTCATGTTGTCGGCACTACTACAGGTTCCTCAGACATTGCAACAACAGCTAGAGCCTCTTCGAGCTCCTCAGGTATAGCATATGCTTTTATCAGTTGCAGCAGGGTCGATATGACATAGTGGATTATGGATTCTGATGCTTCTTACCATTTGTGTGGCGATAAAGCATAGTTCAATTCTTACGGATCCATACCTCATGGTAGATGGGTTGTTATTTTAAATGGGGTTTACTTGCCCATCACATGACAGGGGGAGGTGCATTTGACGCCATCCATGAGCCTGCAGAATGTTTTATATGCTCTTAACTTTCAAATGAACTTGCTTTCTATTAGTCATATCACAAAGGATTTGCATTGTCGTATCATTTTTGACACATCTTCTCTTGTGTTTCAGAACACACTCAGGAGCAGGGTGATTGGATGTGGCCGGGTGCAGCGGAGGCTCTACAAACGGGTTCAGCCTCCTCATGATGGTGCTTCTTCTATTCCCACTGGACCAGTCTATCCATACTTGTGGCATCTTTGTTTTGTCCATCTCCTTCTACAGAAGTTATGTAATGTTCTCCCACATATCTCCACGCAGTCTTCCTTCCAGTGCGAGGCTTGCCAACTTGGTAAGCATTACCGCTCTTCTTTCCCTGATCGTCAGAGTCATAGTAGTACTCAGTTGTTTAAGCTTATTCACTTAGATATTTAGGGTTCCGATCGTGTTCCTGATTACCGGCGACATCGTTTTTATCGTGTTGTTGTGGATAACTATTTTAGGTTTTCTTGGGTCTTTTTGTTCAAAAAAAGTAATAAAGAACATTTTCTCTACTATTGTCGAGTATTTACAATCCAACAATGACTTAGAGTTCTGCACTTTACATCTATCTGAGTTTTCAAGTCTCTTGGCATCGTACACCAGACCTTGTGTGCCTACACATTCTAGCAGAACGGTGTTGCCAAATGCAAACACTGTCATTTACTTGATGTGACCCGAACCCTTTGATCCAGAGTCGTGCTCCTCGTTCTTTCTGGGGTGATGTGGTCCTCATTGCTTGCTACTTGGTGAACCGCATGCCATCTACTATTCTAGGAGAAAATGATCCTTTCTCGATTGTGTTTTTCGAGGACATATTCTCCCTTACACCCCGTGTGTTTGGTTGTGTTGCTTTTGTTCACAATCTGATGCATGGTCGTGACAAACTCTCCCCTACAGCTGTCAGATGTGTCTTTGTAGGCTACTCTCGTACCCAAAAGGGGTGCCGCTATTTTGAGTCTTGACCCGCTTCAACGGAAATACTTTGTCAATGCAGATGTCACATTCTTTGAGTTTGTTATGTATTTCTCTTCTACAGGTGACAGGTTGAGTCCATCTGACTCTTGTGAGGAGCTATACCGTATACATACCTCCTCCTATGGTTTCAATGCATCCAGTACCTACTATGTCTCCACAACCTCCACCACCACCACAATTACATACACCTGTTCTTGTGGCTACCCCTGTAGCGCCACCCAGTACCTTGACTCAGTTTTTGCCATGTGTGCTTACTCGCAGGCCTCACATTGTTCCCCGTGCTCATGGGTCGTCCTCAGCATCTAGCACACCTCAAGTATGTAAGGAGCACATTGTTTCTAATGATGGCACTACTGAGTTGTCTTGTATGTGCAATAGGATTCTTTACAAGATGAGAAAGCGCCTTCTCAAGAGGGTAGTTTACAAGCTAAGGAAATGACAAATGATCTAGAGGTTACCTATTACTCTACGAAAGCAAAGACCAGGGGTTTAAATATCAGTATCGGATATCGTATCGATATCATGTTGATAAGATATCTCGACGAAATTTTGTCGAAATTTCAAAAAAAAATTGTCCATATTGGCCAGAATTTGTGAACGAATGACCTGAAAAGGCCCTCATATTGGCATTTCGCTTGATATTTCGATCTCATATCGAACTCGAAATTTCGACTCGCGAAATCTGAAACCATGACAAAGACGTACTCGTGCTACATATCCTCTTGCAGCCATTCCTTGGACCGACTCTCAGAGGACTTCATGAGATTTGGCATGGCACTATCAACCGTGGAAATACCATGGACGTATCAGAAGGACATACAAGTCAATCAATGGTGTCTTGCCATGGAGGAGTCTTTCCATGGAGGAGGAGGAGACGATCGCTCTATAGTCGCGTGTCACATGGAGCATTGTTTCAGCTCCTACAAGAGCATCTGTTGTGGATGCAAGTGGGTGCTTAAGGTTAAGCACCAAGTAGATAACAGTGTAGATCGCTACAAGGAGAGACTTGTTGCACGTGGGTTCAGCCAAACATATGAGGCGGACTATCATAATATCTTCTCTCTAGTGGCTCAGCATTCTACAATGTGTTTTCTTTCTGTTGCAGTGACACAGTATTGACCCATATATTAGCTCGATGTAAAGAATGTATTTCTCTATAGTAATCTAAAGGAGGAGGTCTACATGCATCAGCCACATGGGTTCGTTGCTGAGGGGGAGTGTCAGATGGTTTGCATGCTTCACAAGGTGACCTATGGCCTTAAGCAGAGTCCAAGAGCATGGTTCCAGAAGCTCTTAGACTTGATAGAGTAACGGGGGTTTGTTAATCATTCACTATTTGTTCATAGGACTCAAGGCATCCAGGCTGCTAAGGATTTCCTAGTTCAGCAGTTTGTGACCAAGGATCTAGGTAATATATGCTACTTCCTTGGATTAGAGTTTGTCAGGAATCTACGAGGTCTTGTGATGACCTAGAGGAAGTACATTACATATCTTATCTCTGAGACAGGCATGACAGATTGCAGGCATGTCACTACTCCCATGAACCCGAGCATGAAGATGTATGATGATGACACTAAGGAGGTAGACAAGAGGAGGTATAGGAAGCTCGTTGGGAAGATCCTATATGTGATCATCACCATGACCAGGCCAGATATATCCTTTGCAGTAAGCAATGTGATTCAGTTCATTGAACAGCCTAGACATGCACACATGTTTGCAGTTCGCATGATTCTGAGTTACCTGAAGACCTCACCTGGCACTGGCCTTCTATTCAACAAAGGTATACCCCTTGTCGTTATAGCTTGTGCAGACCATGGAAGGCCGTATCGATTTCGATATCGTTTCGATATCGTATCGATTCGATATTTCGAGGATATTTCGACGATATATCGCTAAAATATCGCCCATATCGACGCTCTTTTGTGAAGGAAATGCTTGAAAATGAGGAAATATCGCCATATCAGTAGCCATATCAATCTCGTCTCGATATCGATATATCGTTGATAAATCATCGATACAGCCTTCCATGTGCAGATGCAGATTATGCGGCGTGATCCAATGCAGAATCAGAATATAGGACCATGGCATATGCTAGTATAGAGTTGATGTGGGTCAGATATGTTATTACTGACCTAACTATTGAAGTTCCTCTTCACATGCACCTCCAATGCGACAAACAAGATGTTCTCTTCATTGTCGACAACCCAACCTTTCATGAGAGGACCAAGCATATTGAGGTAGACTGTCACTACACTCGAGACATGATTCAGAAGGGCTTCATCTCCCCTTCTTATGTTAGTTCAGGAGATCATACAGTAGATAAGCTCACCAAGGCCCTAGCCAGATGGCCTTTCCAAAGATGATGTTCCAAGCTGGGCATGATTGATATCTACGCTCCAACTTGAGGGGGTTTTCAGATATTACTTAGTTTTTGTCTCTTTTATGTAATCGCTATTCTTTCAATCTTTATTATGTAATTTGCACAACAAGACTCGCCTTTATATAAGAGAACATTATGGCCTCATGAATAAGCAACTCATTATTTTTCCTAACGTAAGATAATCTAATGATTAAGGGAATAAAATGAGATCCCAATAAGGGAATACAATACAACATAATATGGTAGGAAAAGAAGAAAAGAGATACAAACAACAAAGACAATGATGAAAGAGAATATAACCACTACTCAAGAGGAATAAACCACCTCAGATAACGGTGGTCTTTCCATTAAGAGATCGATCTCTCAAGGGACAAGATGATAACCAAATTTGACATAAAAATAAAATAGCTCCCATCACTCTTTATGTAGATATAAATGCGTAATCTCAGCTCCAATGCATGATGGGCCCAATTAACACACTCAAAAAAAGCCAAATCTCCCAACATAGGTGATCGAGGGAGTTCCATAGGAAGAGAAGTACTAAAATTGGAGGTAGAGCTAGTCCATAGAGCTTTATGGGGGGCACCTGAGGAGAAGTTGGCAATAGTACGAGTAATAGAGGAGGCAATCCAAATGAGGCATAAAGGTCGCACTAAGTAAATGTGGAGGACGCGGCGATGACAATCGGTAATTGATGCGGTGGAAGATGAATGAGCTTTCGCACCTCAAGGAGGTGAACGATGACCAGCGTGAGCGAGCGGAACCCGAAACTCAAAGACAAGAACCCTCAAGGGGGAGGGGAAGTGGAAGTGCTTAGGTTTTTTGAGAGTTGTGAGAGGGAGGAGAGAGGGGCGATAAGCAGGAAAAGTATGCTTACAAATTTAGTGTGTTGTAAAAGTATGAAGTGTCTCCCTTGGAGCAATTGGCAATTCAAATCAATCACTATTGAGGGTCGATCAACATATGTTATCTCAGTTTGTGGACCTTAGTAATCAGTCACATTTCCATAATCAAGCAATCAAGGATTACCATAGAGAACAACAATTCCAAGCCAGATATGGGATACGAGGATGTGTCGGCTATATATCATCGCATACCAATCATCATCATTGTCATCTCTAGACATAGTGATATTCTCAAGAGTCACTGGAGTTCACAAAGGACACTATCAAGGATCATACTCAAATGTGTCCAAAAGTAGTTTTGTTCTATCTGCTAGAGCTTGAAGCATTTCTAATGGGTCATCATATTCATGCCCAATATGTTGTTATATCCCTATGGAAATTTCTTTTTCTAACCACACAATTATTAATACGCCTATTTTGATTCCTAATATCAGTATAAAAATAGTGATAAGGATCCATATGAGTATGTGTATAGAACTTCTCCCCATGAAATTGGTGCTCAAGCAAATAGCTACGATGGCTAGCAGAGGGGTGATCTAAGCCCTGCAAATTCGCTTAGAGATCCCTTCTTTGACGTCAACCATGCTATATGAAAATATCCTGCTAGACATATGAAGCCTATTACGACTCTTTGCTTAGAACAAACTAGGAATATAAAAAAGCCTCTGAACTCCGAACTCCTCTACCTTAACTGTCACTATGTGTGTGTATCAGTATTGCACCTCCTTTTCAACTTATCAATAGTTAAAGCCTATGTATATATTTTCTCAAAGCCGAGGTAATTATATTCGAAAGTATACTTGAGTCGAGAAGCGACGGAAAAAGAAAATTAATTCATGAGAAAGGTCAAAGGGAGGGATTGACGGATCCTTATTAAATCATGGAGAAGGAGAAAAGATAAAATACACAATACATCCGCAAGTAATTAGGATCGTGCAATATCATACTCAAGATCAAGAACCGCCAAAAAGACGCCAACCATAGTGGTGTTCCTATATGCCTTATGTTGCTCCGACGTAGTTGCTAGAGGCATAAAGTTGTGAAGCTTCTCAAACATACTCGTGAGAGATGTGAATAAAGTGTGAAGAGGACGGCCATTATACTTGAACGAGAAGATGTCATGTTGGAGCAACGGTATCTTCATCTCATTCCTCGCCTGTGAGTAGGTGGCAGCGAGGATGTCTCATATCACCTTGGCAGTAAACTGGAGTATGATATCGATGGCTATCTCCACGACCAGAGTACTGGATAGCCACATGTGCGCTTACATGCCATCTGCCTCCCTAGAGCCAATAATCTCAGTCTTGTCAGTCGACTCTTCCTGGATCAGTATGTGCTTCTTCCCAGTGGACTGCATAAGGCTCATGAAATGCATGGCCCACAACTTGTAGTTGGTCCCATCCATATTGATTATGAGCGCAGGACCTCTCAAAGCGCCTGAAGGTGGGATATCAACTTTATTATCTACATGGTGTCAAAGACGAATACTAGGGTTCTAGACTGAATCAACATGTCTACACGATCATACGGGGAATCAATTGTGTGCAGACTCATGCCACAACCGTTCCCATAAACTCTAGGTCCTTGCTAAGGCAGTGGGGTGCCCAGGAGAGACATTTAATGGTGTGGTGCACCATAGATGTTGTCGGGCGGTGCCACATGGCTGGTGGTGAGTGCCTAGGGGTACTGCTACTACCCTAGGCGGTGTCTCCCACCACTGGCAGCGTTGAAGTGTAGCATGGCCAGAGCTAGGTGAACCTAGCTATCCCAGGATCCCCTCATGTTGGTTGGGCGTGATATCAAGATGGCAGCACCACATCCCCATAATTTGTTTCAATCGATAGTGTCCTGACAACTTCTGATATGGCCACCGTGTTCTATTTAACAACACTATTATTGGAGGCATGCAGGTATGCAGACAGGTGGTTCGATGCACAAAATCCTATGCAATGTATGAAACTCGTGTGAAATAAAAAAAATACACCGCTCAAAAGCACTCTCGATAAAGGTAACAACAGTAATAAGAGAATCAAATCGTTTGCTTTTTCTTTGTAAAAAGCCAAAGATTAATCACTTGAGATTAATGATCATCCACAAATTTCTTATGATAAATGCAACCAAGCCTACAGCTCAGCATTTCCCCAGCCCAATTACATTAATACGAAACCAAATACAACACATTGTACACACAAGGTCTAGTAGACCTTTTTTTTGAATAAAAACGAGGGGGAGCACTCCCAAGATGGGAGTCACCACACCACAAATATCATTGATAAGTAATTGCCCAGAAATTGTACAAAGCGTTACATTGTGCCACAACATTTTCATAGTAAAAACGCTGCCCTTTGAAAATGGCATCATTTCTACCAAGCCATATAGCCCAAAGCACCGCAAAAACTCTGGAAACATCACCGGTGGACCCGGCCCCCACCGCACGAATAGATCCCCAAAAAAGATCCGCACACAAGACTGAACCCATGGCAGCCCCAAGGAATCCCACACGTCTGCCGACAGCCTGCAACCGAAGAAGATGTGATTCGCGTCTTCCACGCCATCCATGCATCTGTCACAATAAACGTCCGTCGTGCCCAACAATCTACCCCTTCTGACCTTGTCACATAGACGACCTCGCCGCAGGCACTAGAGGAACACTTTAACCCTGGTAGGGATCTTTGCCGCCCAAATAATCTTCAAATCCACGCATAGATCCTCGTCTCGCCCCATCACACCACCACACAATCGCCGGTACGCCTTCTTAACTGAGAACTTACCCTCCACCCACTCAAAACAGCCCGGCTCCCCCGACATCTCCCCGACCGGGGGAATCTCCACAAGCAGTTGCAAAAAGTCCTGCATCCTCTGCTCCGACAGAACCGCATTGAACCTCGGAGCCCAAGTCCCAGAGTCCACAACCTCCGCCACCCGCGCCCCCTTGTCCACAGCCAGCGCCCCCAATCTAGGGAAGCGGAGCGCCAAGGACCCCTCTCCCGTCCAGTCATCATGCCAAAATCTGAAAAGAAGACCATTTCCCAGCTGCGGCCGAAGGAAATGCCTCATACTCGGTAGGACCGCACGGACCCCACTCCACAGCGAAGACTCATGACACCGCCTCGCCGCCACCAGCTCGTCCGAGACCCCATAGATCTTCCTCAGCAGCTGCAACACCAGCAAGTCCGATGGGCCCCAGATGCGCACCACCCACTTTGCAAGCAAGGCCCTGTTCATACATTCCACATCCCTGACTCCCAAACCACCCTCTGAAACGGGTAGAGCAAGATCTCTCCAAACCACCAGGTGCAAACCCTTCTTATCCTGCCTTCCACTAGACCAGAAGAAAGATCTCATCAAAGCCTCCACCTTCTTTCTGACCCCAACAGGCATCAAGCGGGTAGAGAAGAAGAAAATCGAAATGGCAGAAAGAACATGCTTGAGCAGGGTAAGCTTCCCGCCCTTGGACAAAGTGACAGCCTTCCACCCCTCCATCCGCTCCTCCAACCTCCGAATAACACAGTCCCAATCGGACTTCCTCAGTCTGCCGTCGACCAAAGGCAACCCCAAGTAGGAGATGGGTAATGCACCCAGAGGGTAGCTCGCCCACTCAGCTAACCGGTTACTCTCGTCCTCCTGCATCCCAAGAGTTACCAGTACAGACTTTTGTCTGTTGATCTGCAAGCCAGAAAGACATCCAAACACGTCCACCAGGACAGCAGCATTGTGGTTCTGTGCCTCCGTCCCCCCCAAAAAAATCAGCGTGTCGTCCGCATATTGCAGTATCGGGACGGAGGTGTCCCCCATTGTGAACCCCTCACACCAGCTTTCCTCAACCGCCCGCTGAAATAAAACCGTAAGACAATCCGCAACCAAAACAAACAGAAGAGGAGCAAGGGGGCAGCCCTGGCGCAATCCCCTCTGCGGTTGGAACCAGCCACCCTCCTGACTGCCATTGACCGGTACCAAGCAAGAGCACGTAGTGACACACCTCTTATCCCAGTCCACCCAAAGAGGTGGGGATCCCTTCTTCTCAAGCGTCGTCCACAAGAACTTCTACCTGACACAATCATAGGCCTTCGCATAGTCGATCTTCCAAATCGCACCTTTCTTCCTAGATCTCTTCCATTCACGACTGACCTCCGATGTGGTCACAATACCATCTGCCATACAGCGTCCAAGAATGAACGCGGACTGTGAAGGAAGAACCACGCTCGAGAGAACAACCCTAAGCCTACTCGCCAAGACCTTGGCCACAATGAGATAGATGCCGTTAGAGATCGATATAGGCTAGTAGTCTCCAACCCCCACAGGGGTTTCTTTCTTAGGCAAAAGAAAAATCAAGGCCTTGTTGACCTTCTCAAAGCCCTTGTTGCCATCCCTGAATTCATTCAGAACCTCCAGAATTTCTCCCTTCAACAGCTCCCAGAACTCCCTTTAAAAGGAAATAGAGAAACCATCCGGGCCAGGAGCCCCATCCGCATTTAAATCCCAGACCGCCCTGCGAACCTCCGCCTCCGAAAATTCTGCCACCAACAAGTCCGCCTGCTGACCAGTCAACGACCCCGACCCCCTTCCGGTCCACCCCCAACCATCCCCCCTCACCCTCCTCGAGGCCCTGACAAAATGCTCCCGCAAGGCAACCCCAATGTTCCTCTCCCCCGAAACCCTTCGGCCCCCCACCTCCACCTCATGCATGAAGCTCCTTCTCCTCCTTCCAGAAGCAACCGAATGGAAGAAGCGAGTGTTAGCATCGCCCTCCCTCAACACTTCTGTCGCGATCTCTGCCTCCAATGGACCTCTTCTTTCATGTCCTCCTGATATACAACCTCCAACCATGCAGTCCTCTCCTCCACCTCCTCCGGAGTCAAACCCCGGTCATCATCGAGCCCATCCAGCCTGCTAATCCCCGCCTCCGCCTAAGCCCTGCTGGCCCTCCTCCTCCTGGCGACCTCCTTCCCATACGACAGCAACAACCTCCTAAGAGCGACCAGCTTTGCCGTAAAACGCGACACTGCCGAACCCGAGACGGAGAACGCCAGCCAATGCTCGGAAATCATATCCCGAAAACCCTCCTCCAACAGCCACTTCTTCTCAAAACAGAAAGAGAACCGAGCCACGCGCTCCTCCCCAGAAAACCAAAGAACCGGGGTATGATCAGACAGCGTCCTCGGAAGAGCCCAAGCCCTCGCCAAAGGGAAGACCTCCCCCGCCTCAACCGACAACAGGAACCTGTCGAGTCTGGACCAGGACCTCGCATTCCTCCAAGTGAACCTGCAACCGGTCGCGTCCACAACTGACAAGCCCAAAGAACGGACCACCTGCCTCAGATCAGCAGACCCAGCATCCAAGCCCCCGCCCCCCTCGGCCTGTCCTCCGGGAACAAGGTGACGTTCAGATCCCCACCAATGATCCAAGCTCCATCTCGCACCTCAGGCGCTAGATCGTCCAAGTCAGCAACCAGTCTGCCATCCTCATACCGGCACGGGCCGTATATGTTAGTGATGAACATGCAAAGACCATCCGCTCTACGATGCAGCCTCACCGACAAAGGAAAACGGGAGGCGAAAGTCCCCAACAGGTCAAAAGAATCGGACCGCCAGCCAGTAAGAAGCCCTCCGGAAGCACCCGCAGCCTCTTTCACCGCAACCTGAAAGAGCTCACCCCTACTCATCTCCCTCCGCAGCTGATCATCCAAAGACTGCAGCTTTGTCTCCTGAAGGATAAAGATATATGCCCCAGCCTCTCTCAGCGAGTTTTGCACCCCGAGCCTCTTATCGGGCCGGCCCAAGCCCCGCACATTAAGAGACAGCAGCTTCATTTAGGCAACCGATCAACCATCTTTGACGGAAGAATAACCCCCAAACGTCGCGCCATTCCCCGATCAAGAGCAGCAAAGCGGTTTCTCACCTCAATAGGACTGCCGCCCCCCGCGCATACAGCCTCACCCGCAACTCCCGCCGCCAACTCCGCCCGCAACGACGCCCTTGCCAATTTCCCCAACCTTCTCCTCCCGCCCCTCGCCCTCTCATATGCCAAACCAAACCGCCGGCCAGAGCCCTTGCCCCAACCACAACACAGGCCCCCAGAGGCAAAGGAGGAGCCCCCACCACGCCCCCCAACCCATCAGCGACGCCAGCACGAGCCAACGACCCCCCCCCCCCACCACCACTGACCCACCCGCCGTCACCGCCTCAGCCGGCAGGACCGGCCCCTCCCCAAACTGCTCACCTGCAAGCGGCTCCCCGACAGCCAAATCCCCCCCCCCCCCGATTCAGGCGAACCTCCAACAACCCCCTCCCGCCCCAGGGACACAGCTGCCACCTCCCCCACAACTGAACCCCCAACCGCTCCACCCGCAGGGCCCCAAGGCAGAGTACCCGACCTCGGAACCCCCACCTCAGAGATGGAACCAAAGCAACCACCGGCTTAGAAGGAAGAAGCCCGTCGGATGGCCGGCCCCCCTCAGAAGATAGCCCCCCCTCCACGGGCAGCGCCCCCACCTCCGGGACCTACGCGGCACAAAGGCGAACCGCCTCACCACCGCCAGCCCCCGACGCAGACTCGGGCACCGAGGTGCCCCCCCTGCGCAACCCGGCCCCATGTAAAGTCGCCCAGACATTAGCGGCCACCAGCTCAATCAAGACCCTCCTGCCGTCCAGCACCACCTCCCACCAGCCCATCTTCTCCTCGCCAACCGGCCTCACCCGAAGCAGAACGTCCACAGGTTGCCCCGGATCACGGCCTGCGGACTCGACAGAGTCAACAACAACAACACCCTGCAACAAGCTCGAGATGTGGTCCTTCGACCTCGCCCTCATCAGCAGCCCCCTGAGCACAACTCTCTCCACCCGAGCCGGCACAACCGCGACATCCGAGTCCCGGACCCTCCGCCAATTCATCTGCAACACCCCAACCGCTGACCTACTCAGCAAGGCACGCTCCTCTTGCACCTGAAGCCCCCTCGCCAGCGCCCGCCACGGAGAGATCTGCCCCACATCACACCAAATCATTCATCAAGAGACAAATTGTGCAAATCATTAATCAAGTGTTCTAAACCAGTTACACTTCCAAACAAAAACAGCATCATTCCCCCTTCTTCCTTTCCTAAAGATTGCCAAAGTATGTTCCATGATTTCTGTCGTTTCCAAACTTCAATACAAAATCCAGCCAAGGTATGCTCCGGCATTTCCAAACTTCATTCACGATAGGGCAATGGAGAAATAGGTGCTAGATGTCCTCATCACCGATCCCAATAAAGGGCAAATCGCATCGGTTATAGGTGCCTACCTTCTTTTTGTAAACCTTGTTAATGATGTCTTATCATCAGCCAACTTAGACGGAGTCTTGATCTTCCAAATGCATTTACAACCTTGAAGTAGAAGTGAATCCGTAATCCTCCCCTCTCTAAAATCCTCCCATAAATAGGTGCAACAGAGAACATTCTACCATCCCACTTCCAATAATCCGGAGCATTCTCCACAAACTTGTCAATCCAGATCCCTCTGTGCACCCATTAGATATTGTTTTAAAACGGATGTTCACCGTATAAGAAACTATACAAGACTCCATTTTAAGATGAGAACCCAAGACATGCAAGACAAATCACTTATTATAGCCATATAATAATGGCATCTAACTCATAAAGAATACATCAAGAACCCACACATAGCTCATAAAGAATACATCTCGAACCCACACATCCATCCATTATGAAACAAGGACTTTGACCTCTGACTTTGACCCATTGGGTACTAACTCTTGTGGTGATTCCCCACCGTGTAGGGTTTTTTTGTGACAAGAGAGAGATGGGGAGCAATTAACAAAGTTTTGCCAACAAAAGATAACTAAGAGACATGCCATTAAGAATCAAACCAAGTAGCAAACACAAAATGGGAAAGACATTAGCAAAGGAATATAATGGGACGAGGGCCTTTCATTAGTCACCTTTCTAAGAAGATCCTAGATGTAGAAGCAACCAAGCATTTCCACTCCTTAGTCATTATACTTACAAAAATATACTAATAAGAAAGTAAGTGGACAAGTGCATTTAGAATTTTAGAGAGAGACGAAACTTCCGCTTATTCAATTGAAGAGAAAATGTCATCCATCTCCCACTTGACTAACCAATATTCTGGCATGTGTCTGAGACAACGAAAGCTCATTTGTCACCACATAAGTGACATGATGCTCCAAGTCCAAATTCTAACAGATGATGCAAATAACAAGTACCATGCGTAAAAGCAATAAGCGAAATATGTACGACGTAACTTGAAGTAGTCATGTCAATCATTTGTAAGAGTTACAAACTTACAGATATTCTCAAAAATCCTAATTAAGACAGGAAACAACCCTAATCAAAGTTTTACAAGTAACGCTTTGTTGTTCACTCAGCACCTTTGATGTTCAGTCAAATTCCAAACATGTGCTTAGGAATCTCCTCGCCTCTCGTTATTGGTTCTATGCTATTGCGTATCAGTTGAGTCACTTTTTTACGCATTGGATAGTGTGGGCAGTCGATTAATCTGAAGTACTTGGCTTCCCCAACTGGCCCATGGGATCTTCTTCTAAAAAAGCAAAGACCGTGAGTTGAAAAATGCGAAACCAATAAAAATAAAAAAGAGAATTTCCAGAGGAGAGAGTGTGAGAAAGAGAGCCGAATTGTAAAACGGAAAAAGAGCTGAGACAATAGATGAGTTAGGAAGAGCGGTCAAAATGAGAATTTACAAGAGTAGCAGATTAAGATCACATTTAATAGAGATCTTTAACGAGGAATAGGAATCACGGTGCCACGAAGAGATTTAACTCCTAAAATAAAGTAACTCGAAATGCCTTCAAAGGGCATATCATTTAAAGTATCCTCGGATACCTTAACTAGGAGATTTGCACGATTACTCTCCATGCTCCAACTTGACAGGGCATAATAGAGTTTATAAATTATTGATATAATTTCAAATTGCATCTACCGCATTCTTAAGATTTCCCAACCCAACTACTTACTAAAAGTTGTCATTAGATATTTGCCACTTTTGCATTTTTCAATCGACCGTATTAGATATTTGATCTTGTGTGAATGTTGTCCTTGTTGTCTTGCTCATTTGCGCAGCCAATCAGCTTGTAGTTTATATGGGCGCTGTTCTCTGTTTTACAGTGGGATTATGAAAATTTCCAAAAAAAAATCTAAAAAGGGTAGAAGCTGAGTTTGGGGTAGAAATGGTTTGTGTTCAATCTAAAACCATGTGATTCTTAAATGCGAAAGATTCACAGTGCAGAGTAATTTTATTAGCCCGAATATGCTGAAGTGAAATTTTTATTAGAATTATTTAAAGTGACCGAACGAAAGCATGCTTTCAAATGAAATATTGCAATGCTTTTGTAGTGTGGAAATTCAGCTTTTATTTTCTATGAAAGAGCAATTTTTTTTCTCTCCACCCTTCTCAATGCCCTGCATCTGAGTTAACTGGAAAAAATTGAAGGGTATTATCAGGAAAAACAGAAGTTTCAAAAAACTGAAAGACCACACATTTCCTAACCATCCAAACACCTAATATTTACAATGGGTAACTAATCTTACTAGACCTTTGAAAGGATCTTACTCCAAAAAAATGCCAGGTAACTCATTGCTCAAGAATATCCCTGCACTCAATAGTCAAAATTCCCCTGCCCTAAGGACACGCCTAAAAAATTACAAACGATTCCCATCTAAGGATTCAAACATGGGTCATTTCCAACCAAGTATAACTCCATAACAGTTGTGACATGCCCCGGGGGCTCTCTTGGGCATTTGCATTTTCCTGAGAGTGATTTCCCTTGATTTTCTTCATGCTTTCATTGTGTAACAATACATAAACTGCGTCCAGTTTCTCATAGCTACGACAAGAGAATTTTATGTTTTAAATATATATGGAAGTGGACAAGTCTTTAGTGAATCGCAATGAACATAAAATGAATTCCATGACTTGAGAGAGTTTTTTCTTTGTGCTAAGGCCGTGGCTGGAATTGGATTGTGACAAAAAAACGAACAATCTTACTGAAATTCCATATAAAGATTATCGCCAAAACCACATGGCAGAAACAAATAACAATCTTACTTAAATTCCATATAAAATTTGTTGCTAAAACCGCATGGCAGAAACAAGAAAGAAAAGTTTACTCATAAGTAAAAAATTGTGCGCAAGAAGCGGATAAGAACACCATATCTATGATTACCTGGTCATCGAGCATCCTTGAAAATTCCTTCAGGATTTGACGACGATCTTTTGCCCCATCTTTAAGCAGTTGGGAATACTGCTTTACTTTCTTTTTCATTAATTTGTAATTGATATAATACCTGTGAACAGAAGTGTTAAGGTTAGGACAAAAAAAGTTGGCTCTGTCTTAAGAAAAGAAAGTCGGGTCAGTGGGCAAAGACTATTTACGATGACACACTGACTGACTCCATGAAAGAATTTGAATTCACAGCAGCTAGAACTAATGACATGCAGCATAGACTTGCTGACAAAAACACAAGAGATAACCACTTAACAATGTCAAAAAAAAAAACTCCCTTCAGCTTTTGAGGCCACAAGTGCTTTGCAATAATTGAAATTTTGAAAGATGAAGGCACTTAACTTCTGAGCACAACACATTTGCAATAAAATAAAAAGAAAGTGCGGTCTCAAAAAAATTAAATATTGCATGTCAAGTTTAAAAACAGAATCAAACAGCTTAACCCCCAAGGATAATCTCTCCATCCATTGACCAACGATTTATGAAGACAAGCATTACGGGCATACTCATTCCATTCTTCAATTTGGTTCTCCTTCAACCTCTTTCCGAATCTGACCATCTTTTTACTGTAGCTGCATAAATAATAGGAGACAGCAAACCATAAAAATAAGATAAGAATTATAGGAAATAACACATATAAAGCTCAGCACATATTGCAGTCACAAGGTAAATCTCATAATGTTAAGCACATCTTATTATATATTTTTTTCTTCAATCAGTTCTGAAGTTTTAACATCCTCGAATTTTAACATCCTCGGATTTTCACATCCATATTAACACAAAAGCCTTTGCATAAGAGTAGACCCGTCTATAATAACAAGTAACTTTATTTACAGCCAACCTGAAAGTTACTCTCCAGGCAAATAATCAAGCATAAAATCATAACAGATTTTCGATATACTATTTGAAGCCCATGCAAGGTTCATAAGCAGAGACTACTCTCAAAGTAAGAAATTTGACATGAGCAAGGGGAGAACAATTTTCAAAGCGACAAAAGAAGCTGCAAGCTCTGGTTCAGTTTCTTGAAACTTCTGTTTTTCCTGATACAACCTTCAATTTTTCCAAGCTAACCCAGATGCAGGGCATTGAGAAAGGTGGAGAGAGAAAATTTGCTCTTTCATTGTAAATAAAAGCTGAATTTCCATACAACAAAAGCATTGCAACATTTCGTTTGGAAGCATGCATTCGTTCGTCCACTTCAAATAATTCTAACAAAAAATCGCATTCAGGTTAATCAAATTACTCTGCGCTGTGAATCTTTCGCATTCAAACAAGATTCCCAGGTAACAAAGAAACGGGTAACAAAGAATCACATGGATTTAGATTAAACTCAAACCATTTCTACTCCAAACGCAGCTTCTACCTTTTTTTAGAAAAAAAAGGGAAATTTTCATAATCCCACTGTAAAGCAGAGAACAACGCCCATATAAAATACAAGCTGATTGGCTGCTTAAATGAGCAAGACCACAAGGACAACGTTCGCCGAAAGATCAAAACAAACGACACCTACCAACGACACCGCAGGCTAAACAAAACCAACTTACTATCCCTGCACTACAACTACTCCATCGACATGGCGACCGCATTAAAAAAATTCCAGAAGTAACAAAGATATGATCAAGAACACACATCGCAGGGAGCTGAAATAAGGGTTGCCAGAAACTCTCTCCAAGATCCCTCCTTTTCGCCGGGAATCAACTAAATGATGAGGGATGGGAAACGGGTACCAGTCAAATATCTTCCTGCTGCAGAAGGATCCCAAGAAAATCGAAAAACAAGGAAAGAAACGGGTGTTGGAAGGGCAGGGGGCGATCGAGGAGTGGAAGAGTGGAACCCGAGACCAACCAGAGGGATTAGCACGGAGATCTCGAAGCTTTTTCGGAAATGATGAGGGAGGTATACAGGGAAGGGAAGAGAGAGCGGGGGTTGGGAGGGAAGAGAGATGGAACGGGGAATCACAGAAATCTATCAGCGACGAAAGTTTACAACTTTCGCAGGCGGCGCCATTATACACGTTCTCACCAACAATATAATATGGGAGTTTTGTGCATATGCTCCCTGAAAAATATATGATTGCATTGTGTACCTTCCTTTACTTCCAAACACTATAAACTTACTCCGTCTTACTCATATGCATGCATGATTGTTAGATCTACTTCGCTAACTTAGAGAGTAGATCCTATGTTGTACAACAGAGGATTGTTGTAAAATCATCGGTTGCCCAAACCGCTCGATTTTGATCGAGCAGTTTGCACGAATTCTCACTGTAAGAGCCCACAAAAACACTGATTTCGTGTGAACCAGCAAACTTCTGTAGTATTGCAGAGGATCCGCTCACGCTAACTTAACCATCATTGATTATCGTAATTTACTACACGTAGTCACATCCCCATCTACCCCCCCCCCTCTGGTCTATCGTACACTCACATGCTAATTCACTAGAGAGGAATATCATAGTAGAGGATGGAACTTGCTGAGAACGTTGTAGTAGAAAGGAGCTCGTAGTTTTGATCGAAGGAAGATTGCAAAGACGAGGTTCAATGTGTAGGGTTGTATATTATAAATGGTTCGAGCGATGGGGGTTATGGATGATGTTAGAGGTAGAGTTGTGGGTTTATTTGTATGCTCAGAGGATGAGGATGTTGGTGTCGATGGAGGAGGAGGAGGATGGGGATGCACATATGGAAAGAGGTGCTCACACCAAACTTAAGGAGATCGCTACGATGGGAGGGGAGGAAGGGATAAGGAATGCCATCATTTTATATTTGGCATGATTTGAAGGTTAATTTTGATATTTTTAACTAATTCTTTGAGTTAGTGGTAACAAGGATAGATTTGCAAAACATATGAAATGTGATTTAGGAGTTAGTAAGTTTACATGGATAAATATATGCATATGAAGTGTGCACACGAAAATTCCTAAGTTTCCAAAGCATATCAACTCTTCGAACCGGCAACTCCACCTCGACAAACTATGCATTCCTCCGAATGCAAATCGCGAAGATGAGGCATTTCGCTGCGATCTATCCCGACATCTCCGCAGCAAGCTTGATACGTAATAAACGTATTCGACTGAGAATGCTATGGAGACTCATCATGGCCACATTTCGTCTCGTGTGAGAACATGCTTGGTCAATCTAATCAAGAAAATCCATCAAGCACGTCGTCATCTACACGATCCTCATAGAGTTCATCGCGTATCATAAGAAGATGCAAGTACAAACTGTTATAAAGAATATGATATTTAACGTGGAAATCCCTTCACACCGGGGGAAGTATATGGCAGGATAAATCGATCACCTTCATGATAAAAATGTACCAAGCCTTCACCTACTATAAGTAGGATCGGCTATGTGGATTCTTGCACAAATCCATGTTGAAAGATTCGACTATTTTTTATGTTGGTCATCGACTACCTAACACAACCCCCTGCAAGAGTGGGATTTGAACTCTGGTCTTTGTGTGGTAGAACAGTATACTACCACTAGACCATTCATGATATACCAAAAAAATATTATAAAATAAGTCATCAGGTCAACATTAATATGAGAGTTGTCATTGTCAATGCCCCTCTTGATTACATCTTTCTTTCTTTGGAGAACCCCCACATATGATGAGAGACGTCATTACTGAGGTATTTTCACTGATAAAAGTAAATATATTATCTCACAAGGGCGCAGGTGTTATTTGTCATTAAAATATATTCTAATTTCCAGCCACATCAAAGCTATGGAGGACGAAGATTAAGAGGGGACTTGTTGCGTAGTTTATACGATATAACGGTGAGACAAAAACATGTCATGGAAGTATTCGTGGCTGCCCATTCCCCACTTACGGCCCGACAGGAGAATAAGCCGGAATAACATGGAGAATAAGGGGAATAAGGATCTATTATCCGTTCGGCCAGAGGATAGGAATAAGGAGAATAAGGTGAGATAAAGCTAGGTAAAATGGGATAAAGATAGCAATAAGAGTGAAATAGGATGAAATAATGGAGAATAATCGTACCACTGAGAACCGTATCGGGAGGAGAATTGGCCCCTTATTTCAGGGCATATTCTCCAACCAAACAGGAAAAAAGGATTTTTACATTTACATCCTTTCAAGTTTTCCCCAATAACAAGTACCCCTGTCTTTTTTTCAATTACACATGTGCTATTATTCTCATGCAAAATTCACAGTCGTGTTTTTCTGTTAGTGTAATCTTGGAGCACATGTATAATAATATAAGAGTTTAATGGGGCTGCCCCAACAATGGCTGCCCCTGTGTCGTTTTCAGTATTTTTTTATATTCATCCATATATCCCTCATATATGTCATTCGAATTTGGTCAGAAACAGAGACTCATACAATCTCCATCGAGATGGTGTCGATTTAAAAAATCATGTTACCGTTAAAAAATGATTGTCTCGACGGAGGTCGTATGAGTCTCTGTTTCCGATGAAATTCGAATGGCGTATAGGAGGGATATAGGGATGAATACACATGGCGATATTTTTCAAAAAAAAATAAAAAAAACACCAAAAATGATGCGGGGGTAGCCATGTTGGTTGCCCCAAGTGGGCAACCCCATTAAACTCATAATATAAAGGTCAGTTGGGTATTGTACGACTGTAGGGGCTTGGGTGTAATTATAAAAGGGCAGGGTTTAAGTATTACGGGAAAAACTCGTAAGGACACATTAAAAATTAGGGATGAAAAGGGATACAAACGTATTTGTATCCGCATTCGTCAAATTTTCGTATCTGACGAAAATGAATGTGAATATGAATGAAAATGTTAAACATTCGTCGAATACGAATATGAATATGAATACAGTATCATCAATTTTGACGAATACGAATGTGAATATGAATGTTCAAAGTTTTGAGGATACAAATACAAATATCTGCTTTTTGAAGGATATGAATATGGATGCAAACACAAATATGAATGTTCAGATTCTGGATGATGTCAATACTTACATGGTACACAAATAAGTAAGTATGGTAAGCTTTCTTTTATTTTTTAGTTATATATTTACATTTTCTTTTATTATTTAGTTGTCTTTATGCGCATACTCATTATTAAAATATTTAAGATACCTTTTATACATTGAAATTTGTTATGAAGCTAAAATGCTTATAGATTTTACGTAAATTTGGACAAGTAAAATATTCGTATATTAATTTATATTCGTTTGTTTAATATCCGTATCAGAATTATCAATATACATTTTGCATTCGTATTCGTATTTTGAGGATATGATTTTACATTTTACACGTTCATGTGATATTCGTATTCATATCCAGAATTTAAAAAGAAAGATGATATAGTAACGTATATATTCGTATATGTATCCGACCGTTTTCATCCCTACTAAAAATGCATGAAAAGGGTAGTACAAACCTTGTTGCTTACATTCTCTCATGGTAGTACATATCTTCTTAAGCCAGTATATATTCAAAAAAGCCACTAGTGCGGTACTATAGTATAAGCAAATATAGGCAAGCGATTTTACCAGAGAAGGCCTTGTTGTTTACTACTATATAAAAGCAAGTAATTGGTACGAGCTATTAGCGATTTAAAAGTGTCAGAGCGGACTAGGTAGCATCACAGCAGCTTACTGGAGATACAAAGGCATACTATGAGTGTTAGGGTGGCGTGTGAACTAGGGCAATTCTCTAATCCACTAGTTCAAGCCGACAGAGGTAGGACTCCGTCCCCAGGTCTGAAGGGATCCAGCCCCCCCCCCCCCCCAACTCCTTCCGGAATTTCTTCCTCGATTTCACCGATTTTTTTTTAAAATCAATTATCGTTACTTTCTAAAATTTAGCTATGACATTTAAATTGAATGTATCATCCAGGGATTTCCATGCGGGTTACTCCATCTTTTTAAGGGAAATGATGTTTTTATCCTTTTTGAATTAAAGGAGCGATTAACACATTCTCATGATTAAAGATTTTAAATTAGTGAAATGTGTGCGGCCAAGAAGACGACATTTCAACTAATATTTTATGGTAGCTATTCTTAGTAAAGAGAAAAGAACAGCACAATTCAAGAGACGGCTGAAAATCAAATATTCCAATATTTGTTCTTATTTTTTGTATAACCACTGTGATATGAAAAAAAAGCGATGTGATTAAAACAATACATATTGTGCATGGACGAATAAAAAATCAAATATCGTGTATACATGTGCATGCGCACATGTGGCATGTGCATGTGCGTTTAAAATATTTTTAATACGCTAATGTAATTTTGGTCTTCGAGAAAAGCCAATCACATGTTGATTTATAACCGGATGATCATATATAACTCCATTTCTTAATATTAGAACATTTTTTCGTGGAGAACTATTTTTGACCAACTTTTATTTGCATTTATTAGATTTTGAGTTCAGGTTATTTATTCAAGCTCATTATTTTCATCTTATCCGGAATAAAGGAGGAGAATTTATACCGTCGTTTTTGCACTTTTTTATTTGTAATTAAAGAAAAAATCGAAAGAAAATCATATAAAGTAGAAGAAAAGTACTTACATGTTAGTCTAATTTTTTGTATTTTTAATAATTTAAAAAATAGACAAATAAAATAAAAGAGACTTATGTACATACACTGTATACAGACTCGTAATGTTGTATTTTCTTTGATGTTTAGATTATTTTGGATTTTTTATTTTTACACATTTTATTAAAATACAAGTCAAAGAAAAAAAATGAAAAAGAAACAAATTAAAATGAGTTAGTACGTACATGAAATGATAAGTCAAAGTTAGTAAATATGTACAATATATAATACGAACTCAAAACCAAAGGACATTCATGATGTGTTCCATGTGTCGAATCTCTAGAAGTACATCCAAAATCCTAGGCACATGATCAGCTACGAGTACTTGGCAGTGGAGTCAAATCTCTTATTCCTTGAGGAGCATGTTCAGATACTAGACCATGCGGTCAAGAGGCTGAGATATAAGGGGATTCAAGGTAATGTGGCGGAGTCAAGACGTCGAGGAGGCAACGTGGGATCCTGACGAAAATACGAGGGAGAAGTATCCTCATCTATTTATATGCATGGAATCAAAATCTTAATCAAATCTCATTCGAGATTTTTACAGGTTTCGCTCTCTTTGAGATTTTTATGGGTTCCACTCTGTTTGACATTTGTATGGGTTCATTCCTATTTGTGATTTTGTGCATTAAGGTAGAGCTTGGGATCGATTTTTAAGATCATATTAAATCTCTGTGAAGAGACTTCCTTTAAGATTTTTATGATGTGAGATCTCTCATATTAAGACACAACTTTTCCTCAATTTTATGTTTATCCGGTAACCAAATCAGACGAATCACATCATCTTGTAGTGCTTTTCGATACCTTTCCAAGGAGTTCAAGAATGTCGAAATCGGAGCCTGTATGAGAGAGTTGCGTGCAAAGTACGGGCGGGTTGCAGCACTTTAGATTCGGATCCGTTTAAGGCTGAACCCCTATATAAGAGGGGGAGTTGAGCCAAGTGGTCGGACTAATTAGCCGCTTCGCCTGAGCTCCTCCCCTCTCATTGGAGCTCCACCGTCTAATTGATTTTTCGACCATTGATTGGACGTCCAAGTACACCATCTCGAAGAGCTCAATGCAAGGATCGCCGTGGACACCAAGGTTGCAGAAGTCGGCAGTCGGTACTCGGTCGGCAGGGTCACTGACTAAGGATTAATCGGCAGTCGGGAGAGTAATCGGATTTAGTCGGGCATTAGTCGGTTTTGAATTTTTTAATTATTTTAAATATATAAATCAAGTTTTATAACATATAGTCTCATTTATATTCATATATTTAGCAGTTTTAATATTTTTGAGAGCTTAAAAAATTATAGCAACAGAAGAAAAAACGAAGCAAGTTAAGAACAAAATGTTTGGTTTATAGCACGGATAAAATGTTAAGAACAAAATGTTTGGTACATAGCACGAGTTGAAGTTAGAAATAAATTAATACAAAGCTAATCAACAACCACAAAAGGTAAATAACCTAAGTTACCTAACTATCATGCAAATCAACAAGAAGTATCTAAGTTAACGAACATTTAGGCGTAATAAACACAATTCTAATCTTATATAAGTTAACCAACATGAAACTAAATCACAAAGTTTTAAGTAAAATTATCCATGATAGTATATTAATTAGTTGATATCTTATATCTAGATGAAAAACTATAATTCAAAGTACATAAGTATACATAATTTTCTTATATTTTTATTTAACATTTTTAGTGTTTTTTGTTTTTATATTTTAAATTTATTTGCGAGTTATACTTATTAGCATGTAACCTTAAGTATCTCATCTTATTGTCTAACAACAAGCCCTAAATCTCATCTATATCTAAACGGGTAATCGAGTTTACGGTTTGCGTCGAAACATATATCCGAAATCCCTATGCAAAAGTCAGCCGAGAAATCTCTATGCAAAAGTCGATCGACTAGTCGGCCGACTAGGCCGACTAATCGGGCGATTAATCGGGTCTGACCGACTATTGGCCGATTTGGCCTAGTCGAGTCGGGTACCCCCCCGACTCGACTAGTCGGACCGACTAGTCGGCCTAGTCGGCCGACTTTTACAACAGTGGTGGACACAACTGTGTTCCCCCGAAATGTCGCGAAAACTCTCATTTTGGCCAAAGGAAGCTTGTGGGAGAACGTTCTCGTATGTATAGTTTTCCCCTTCGTTTGTTATCGAATCAGTACATATTGCATACCATGAGTTTTTGTGAGTGTGTAGAACCCACATACAGTTGAAATCATGTTTTGACAAGTTTTTAAGCGGAAACTCATTTATTATAGCATTGTATTTTCATGATTTCTTGTTGAATGGCTTGGTGCATGGAAAAGATAATTGTATGTTCGTAATGTGGGAACAATAGAGTGTCATTTATTTCACAATCGGAGCGACTTCGTGGACGTCGTCAGAGAAAAATCTGGTGACTGTCTAGCTATAATCAATCATGCCAAGTGGATGATCGATCATTGGACACCAAAATGATAGATCACAGTTTCTTTGTTGATTTATTAGTATTGATCAATCATCGAAGTTAGATGATCGATCATTTTGAAAAGTACGGATTAAATGGAACTTAAAAATGATATAAAATGGCTTTAAAAAGAAGTAGAATCATCCATGACATTATGGTATATGATAAAACGCAGACGCCACAATCCCAACAGGCGTTGGTTGGGGGACATGTAACTTGACATACCGAAGAGTCACCACACGACTATCCAACCTCACTACTTATGTGCCTTTAGCCCAGTACTTATAGAGAGCATCAAGTAATTATTGTAGGTGGTCCAGTACTTTGAATTTTCAGTTAGGGTTAACATGCGTGCACTCGCTGGTGTAGACCACATCAGTTGGTATTCTGGGTGGGAGCGCTAAGAGAGGAGTATCAGGCAAATGGGGATATAGAAGTTGTGAATGAATGAGTCTCTTGTGTGTAAGGAGGAATTGGTGATAGTTGGTGGGATTTTCCATCTATGAAGATGGATGATCTTACTGATCGATGCCATGACTCGTGTCCTTTGATGTTGTGGATCCTTACATGTGGGTGATGAATCCGCGATTCTTCATCTCAATATCTTGATCTTAGCAAAATCCTTGAGTAAAGTCTCAAATAAATATACATAAAATCATTAAATTAACAAAATGACTCTTGTAAATAAAACACACTAATTATTGTATATTAGATTGTACAAAATAAATTAACAATAAAAAGCCACAAAATAAAAGGAGTTTCTCACATATAAATAGCCCAAAACTTCATGTATTTTTTAATAATTTCATTTCAACTCTTTTTTGGCTAATTCTTTCTCCAACTTGTTCATAACAATGTATATAAAAATACAGAAATACAAAACAAATTTTAGCTCAAATAAATATTCCTAGATCCTAAAGGAAAAAAATCGTAAAGACCAACTTCCAAGCCAAATTCCCGCTCTGTATGAACTCCAGATTCACCAAACTCACTTTTAAAGTTCAAGTTAGAATATTATCTATCCAATGGAAGTAGTTTCATTAAAATCGAAGCCCATTTGCAATAGTTGGATTTTAGGACCTAGATTTACATTGTATATTATATATATTCACTCTTTCTTCATTTTTTATTTTATCTTTTCTAATTACTAAAAATACAAAAAAACCATGATTGTTTGTATTTTGATTGTAGTATTTTATTGTATTTTTCTGTTGCAAATATCTCTTATTAAAAAGCTACAAAAATACATATTAGAAAAGCAAAAAAAATGTACATGTTGTGTGTATTCATTTGTAAATTCACCATTATTTTTCCTTCCTTATTTTTGTTGTATTTAAAGTAGCCTACTTTATATCATTATTTATTTTATTATTTATTTTACATTCTCTACAATAACCACCATCCAACTCCATTCTACCACCAACCTCTATTCAATCCCACCATTTTTTAAACCTCACATTCAACTTCATTAATAATATAACCTTCCATCACTTTAATAACCTCTCATTCCATTCTCTTTATATACATCACATCCTCCTCAATTTGCACTTGATCTATCTTTATGTGAGGAGAGCCTAGTTCCCAGAGTTGAATCGGTGACCGCGACGCCACCACGGTCGAGCGACGACAACCCTCTCTCCGGTGAGATCCGTTGTTTTTTGGCCAACATCGCAGCCGCAACCGTGTGCTGCTCGAGCTCATCATACGCTGGCAATTCGAGCAAGGACCGTGCTCTCGTGAGCACATCATAAACGACCGTCTCCATCATATGTAATTTTATTTTCATCTTGTTGCCATTATTTTTATCTTTGCATTTTTAGCACATCATATCACCGTCCATCGTCCATTTGTTTAGTTCATATCAACTTCCTCCACCTTCATCACCACTTGATTATTTGCTTCATTTGTTGCATTCTCTCTTAAAACAAAATTAAAAAATATTAAAATCTAAAATGAAAAATAGAATAGCAAAAATAAAAAAATCAAAAAAGATAGAAGGAAACAGGAGGAGTCCGTCCGCCGCCCCACCTTTTCCTCCTCCACGCCAGCGGCAACCCTCGCCGGTCGCGCATCTCCGCCTCCACCGCACACGGAGGCGTCGCCCGCCTCTCCTCCGCCTCGCGTGCGGCGGAGCGCCGCCCCCGCGCCGCCGTGCACGGCCCCGCCGCCAGCAGCCCACTTCCCTTCCGCCCTCCCCGAGGCCGCGTACGGCTGCAGGCCACGCCGTCGTCGCTCATCCCCTCCACCGCACTGGGCCCCGTCCGCCGCCGACCACCGCGACCTCCCTCGCGCGCAGCGCAGCCGTCCGCCGAGCCTTCTCTGCCCCTTTGGGTTCATCCCCATCGAGTCCATGAGGAAGAAGAAGGTTCGATTATTTTAATTCTTTTTATTGTAAACATTGCATTTGTTTCTCGCATAGTTTCTTTAATTACAACCAAGTCCTTGTACATATTTTGTATTGTGTAAGCTCATTTCTGTTTTACACGGATACCCCTATGTTCGTACTTAAATTTCGACTTCACTATTACATCTTTTTATTCAGTAAAAAATGTCATTGTGTTGAGCAACTCATTTTCGACCATCTGAATATTTATTTGCATTTTTTATAGTCTTTGGGTAATTTATTAAAATTGTCTAACTAAAATTCTGAATATTTTACTCATTCTGTGCTATCAAATTCATATCTGACACATAGTTGCTATAAATATTCCACAAAAATTTGAGATGATGTCTTGAAATATATTTGAAATACTATCCAAATTTCTTCCAAAGTGGAGTTATCTTGAGCCTGAAATAAATTGTAGAGTGATTTTAGTATTTGATTTTTAATGAAATACACGTACATCATTTTGCGAAATTTCAAGTCTCCTGGATTCTATATGAAAATAGCTTTTTGAGATAATTCGCATTATGGTTAATTTAACATTGTGGATTAATTATGAATTAATTACCCATTGTCGCTTTGTTTTCACTAAAAATCCATAAAAAATCGTAATTTGTCCAGAAATTCCAAAAATATTATTTAGCTTCCTTGTGTCATGTTTATGTTTCAGTTAAATTTTCATAATTTTTGCTTACTGTTTGTGTGAAAAAATGCGAAAAAACCCATAAAAGTGTGCATTTTTAATTGTTACATTTTAACCCTGAAAAATACAAAAAATGTATGTTGCATTCATCTCTGGATTAGGATTTTAGGAAAAATATAATTTGGATGAATTGGACTAATTTCTCATTAAAATTAATTTGGCTAAGTTGTGTGATTTCTTAGGAGCTTAATTCACCTACATTTGCATTCTTTTTGGAAAAAATATAAAAAATCGCATTGGAAATCAAGATCTAAATTTTCGAATTAAACCCGAAGTTGTTTCTTTGCCTCCTTGTGTTTGACCCCAGACTTGCCCGGGATATAAATTAAGCCGAGACACTCTTTACGAAGATTCTTCTCTCAATTCTAATTGAATCGCTAAGTACACGTACTACAACGTGCACAAATTAAATATCGTATTTAGCGACTCGTCAGATGACGCCGTTGCCGGGGAGACAAACGGCTTAGGGAATAATTTAAAAATTTGGACTTAGATTTTCATTTACTCGGGGTAGTCTGACCCCCGAGCCACTTTGTAATTGATCCATTTTCTGTCATTTTTCTCTACATATTTTATTGTATATATTTTGTTGTTTATCTCTCTGATACAAATCTTATTTTTCTTGCGAGGGTCCAGTGGACTTGGAGTGCATCGGAGGTCGACGGACGAGACGCGCACCGACTGCTGAAGTGCGAGGATAATTCATTTATCTTCGAGAGAAATTTTTGTGAATTTTTGTAATTAATGTTGTATTATTTAGGTAGTTTGATCATTTATAGCGGCTCTTGTTTGAGAGCTCGTGTGTGTAAAAAAGACTTGGACATTATTTGTGGTGTGTCGAGACCTATTTCACTCTCTGGTGAGGATGGGGCTCGACTTAAGTGGCGAACATAAGGATTAGACACACGGTAGTATAGGATCAATTTTGTTTGTGCCCATCGTAATTTAGACCACACATATCTTAGAAGATTCACTTATCTTATAAGATTCATAATGAGAAGCACATAGACACGTACTACTTAGCTCAAAATTAAATCAATTCTTCCCTGCTAATAGTATAATGTTTAGGTGTGGTTTTCTCGATATGCATGCATTTAGTGTAATATTTAAAAATTCAGTTTTGTATAACGCATGGAGAGTGCTGGGATTCACTGTAAGTATACCTTCTTCTGAGTGCATCATAGATTCTCGTTTGCATTCTTATTTCCGATTCCCGTCTTGTTTTACAACTTAAGGTCAAAAGGAAATTGGGACTGAACGGTAGACGTGCTTGTGTGCTCATATAAATTTCAAGTGATACCTAACTCTAAAATTGGGACTGAATTGAGCAGGTCGATTAAAATAATTGGAATAAAAAGAACCCATGTTCTCGGGCGCATAAAGCCGTCATTGTTTGTTTTACTTGCAAGTGAGAGAGAGACGACCCTCGGATAGAGCCAAGCCAGGATTTCTTACCTACTATAGATTCTTTATTTTCAGGCGATTAGCTACTTTTCAGTGAGGATTACGGGTAGACGTATTTATACGGTGATGAATCTCCATTTCACCACCTTTATTCTATCATTTTGGCCTTAAAAACCCCAGCAAATGCATGTAAATAGCATCAATTTGTCTATAATAGCATTCATTATTTATTGTATTGAGTGTATAAAATAAGGTTTTTAATGCCAAAATTATAGAATAAAAATAAGAAAAAAGAATAAAATATTACAAATATTTTATGACCCTAACCCCGAGACCAATTCCAGAATGGAATTGGTCGACAAGGAATAAAGTAGGGGGAGATAAGGGCCAAGATACAACAAATAACTCATTTATTCATTCTTGACTTATGCAATTTTTACACCTATTTTGTATCTAAGTATTTATTCATCAAACAAAGAAATTTTGTATACAAAAGTTGTAGATAATAATGTAAATAAAAAATACAAAATTAAGTTTATACAAAAATAATATACATCCAAACTTCACAGACTCATATCTTTCAAATAAAAACTCAAAACATGGCAAAATCACCTCTAATTTTATATAAATTTTCAAGATCTATTTAATGGTTTCATATTTTTTGGAGTTAATATACAGAAGATAGGTTTTGGGCCCCTATTGTACATAATACCGATTAAAATATTCAATTTATTCATTACTTATTATTTTTACAAATTCATATTTCTATAATTTTGTAAACATTATTTATAACATATTTGTACATTAAAATTAGAATTAAACCTAAAATAAAAAGGAGAATAAAATAAAACTATGCCAAAACATAAATGAAATACCTATGTTCTATATGTATATAAATAAATGGGAAAAACATTATTTAATTCTTTCATATTTTTATAATATTGTAAATATTATATATATATATATTAAAAATAAAAAACCAAAATAAAAACCAACAAAATACATTAAAATAAAATGGAAAACATAAAATATAGGTAAAACACCTACAACTATACCTATATAATTCATAAACTTATTTATTTAAATGTGCAAATAACCTCATAAAAATCAAATAAAAACATATTTACACTCACAAAAATAAGTTATAAATATATAAAATAAAAGAACAAAATAATATAACAAAATATACAAAATAAAAATAAAAATGCACAAAACATAGATGAATATACCTATAAATTCACTCATAAAAATTAACCACCAATAAATAAAGCCAAAAATAAATAAAAATCATAATAAAATACTACATAAAATAATAAATATTTTTATTTTATACTCAAAAAATAATAAAATCATTTATTATTTTAAATAAATTATTTTCGAATGAAAATCCATGTTTTGTCCTTTAGCGTCCTACGTGGACCAATCAGGGGCGACATACCGTTGACCTCTGGTCAGATGTCCCATCCGCGTGTCTAACTCGTCAGACCTGGTAAATCCCCGATTTTCTTACATTTTTCACGCTCGATACATCGCTCAATCACCTTCGATCTCTTCATGAAAATTTCACCCAAGTCCATCATGATTCATGTCGAGTCCATAGATTGCTTTTAAACACATCAGATTCTTTGATTTTAGCCAGTCAATAAGGGTGCCTTGTGATGTTTATAAATAGATAGCTCCGACCTTCTCTGCAAATTTGGTCAGTTTTTACCCTTCTTCCTTCCTCGTATTCTGTCCTAGGAGCTTCCTTGTGACAGGAGGAGGCTTTTGGCGCCTTGAATCGATCGGAGGTGGTGGGAGCTGCACCCACGGCGGCGCTCCGGCGATCGCCACGCTCCCTGGTTCACCCCCAGATATAAGAGCCCTTTTATTGCTTTTCTAGGTAGCCTTCACTTCTAGCATTTCATTCCTGCAATTATTTACACGTTTCGCATATTAGTTTAATGATTTCGTAGCGAGCTTTTCACTGTGTTACACCCTGTTTCTGACCACCACTACGCCACCATTTCGTTCCCCGTCGCCTTCTCCACCTCCCAGCCACTTCCTATCAACCGGAGCCTCCTTGGTTCCGCGAATCAAGGCTCCTCCGCCACCCTTCGCTGGAGCTTCCTCGCCCATCATCATCCTCGTGCTAACAGCTTCAAACCCCAGGTCGAGGGTGAAGCCCTCGAGCCGTGTGAGATTCTTATGCAAGTTAGGTGCCTTGAAACGCACCATGAGACGCAATCGAAGCCGGCGGAGGTACCTGAAGCCCTATTTCTTCCCCGAGCTCAAGGTGGCGCTCCAGCGTACCTCAGGCTGATCCAAGACCTCCAACAGTTAGAGGATCCTCCCAGGAATCTATAGAGACCTCCAGGAGCGGCAAAGACCGGCGGAGACGCGAGATATCATCGGAAGAAACTCGCCCCGGCGAGCGTTCTTCCCTGTTCTTCCAGCCATCGTCCCCGTCGTTGGATGAAGAAGGAGGTCCAGATTGAAGATCAGCCGTTGGATGGAGCCGTCATAGACCGTCAGATTGCGACCCGCGATCTAATCTCACGCGTCCCTCGGCGAAGCGTCATCGACAAACGTGGAGGCGCCACATGGATAAGTCAAGAACATCAACTGTCCGATATAGCACCTTAAGGGGTAAATTGCACATTTATCCCCTTACATTTTTGTATTTATTATTTAGTTCAGTAAAATAAATGTAACGTTATAAATAAATGGGATTTTTGTATAGAACTCCCTGTACTAACTGGATATCACATGGAGGTCCCTCCCAACCGAGTCACGTGTTGTCCCACGTGATGTGTTGTGAATTTTGCACTTATGCCCCTGACAGTTTTTATATATTTAAAATGGTTCGAAAATATTAAATAAATGTTTATTATGTTAGATTTTTGCATAGAACCCCCTGTCTGTATTTTTAATTGCAAAAATGCCCCTGTTAGGGTTGGAATTTCTTTTTGCTTTCCCTATTTATTGCATGCATCTATAAAATTACAAAAATCACCAAAAAATTTACCATAGGTTCCTGTTCTATTGTATTATCACGCCATATTTTTATTTTGCATTTTTACTGCATTTTCACATTTATAAAAATTCAAAAACCTGCATTTTCAATACTATCCGCATTAGAAAATACATAAAATTACAAAACATTTTTTGAAAAATTCCAAAAAATATATGTTTCGTGTGTCTTAGTTTGTTTTAGCTTCAATCCAAGAATCACTAAAAATTACAAAAGAAAACTCCTAAAAATTATAAAACCCCAAAAATTTTATAAAAACATAAAAAATTCCAGAAAAATCCTAAAAATATAATTTCAGTTGCTGAATTTTACCTATTTCATTATATTTATTTTAAAATTAATTTGAGGAATTGTGTACCATGTTTAGTATTTTTCATCCTCATTTTAATTTCAGCTACCAACCTTTATTCACTATTTTTAATATTTTTGAATTTAAAAATACCAAAAACTAGGAAAAAATCTAGAAAAATAAAAAAACATTAGAAAAATATAAAAATCACAAAAATATTTTTTTACTGTATTTTGAATTTTTTTCCATCTTTTTTATACCTCTCTTATCGCTAGTGTACATATCTTCCTTATATACATATTATAGCTTTATTAAAAGAAAAAGAGAAGATAAAAATATAAAAATACAAAAAGAAAATATAAAATCAGAAAAATTAAAAATCAAATACAAAAAATAGAAAACAAAAATAATATATATATAATCAAAAACCCGCAAAAACAATAACATGGACAAGAAGAGAATTGGATACTTTGTGCATATTTCTGCCCCCAACCGTTTGCTCCCAGTGTTCGACCTCTACATATGCTTACACCTATACACATTTGCATGTAGAGTTATAATAAATTTTAACTCCACATTTTTGCTAGTCATTGCTTGATATTTATTATGGGTTAATTGTTGATTGAATCCGGATTTTGTGTGGTCAACTCTGCGACTGAGTTCCCGCCTTGTGTGGAACTTGAGATCACCGATTTTTGGGCTTATCGGTCCGGACTTCCTTAGTATAGTGCGAGGTTTAGAGGGCGCTTTAGTCCTCAAGGAACGGGCTCCAGCATGTACTTACTCCTATACTGGCTGAAACTAGGCCAAACTAGTCGTAAGAACCGGGCCAGTCTGTAGGAAAATACGGGCACCTAACATCTCGTTAATCTTTCGAAGATTGTATTTATCACCAACTAAAATTGACAAGGTAATTCGGCCGAACTCTTACGGCCATCATGTGTTGAGTTGGTGAAATTGAGGGTTTAGATTGTGTTTGTATTGTGTGAGTTTACTCCGCACGTTTACGTGCGCCGTATAACTAGTGCCTCATTGAATATCGTGATCTAATCGGTTATTTTGACATTGAAGATGACTGATTTGGGGGATAATTATTCGGACTTCGCGAATCTCTCGTTGAACCCTCCAAGAAGTATGTCTTCACATGTCCATGCGTAACTTGGACCAACCTGGACTCATGACTCTCTTGAGTCCAGGATCACCTACTCTCGGGATGGTTACTCTCAAACCATTCCCTTTCTCCTTTCCCACCTCACTGAGGAAGACCTTCGCCTCGGTGAGAATATCTTGATTCATAAATCCTCTTCTAATCAAGAACACATTGCTGATTCATGCCATAAAAAAGATTCAAGGAAAATACCTCCAAAAAAGAGAGACGAGGAAGAAGAGAACCATGAAGACCTAATGAGAATGATACTTGTCAGATTAGCTGCATCTGAGCAGCAACACGTATTACTGAGAGCTCAGTTAGGACAGTTAAATGTTGCGGTCGAACCACCAATGGATGTGGCGTACAACCCTGGACAATATCAAATTAGGAACTACTTGAGTCCAGTCGAACCCACTGTTGATTTTGAATTGAAGCCGCATTTTCTGAACCTGCTGCCACGCTTTGATGGGAATGCTTCTGAGGAGCCATATGCATTCCTAAGGGACTTTGAGTTCATCTGTACTAACCTCAAACATAATAATGTTATTCAGGATTATATTAGGCTCAAAGCCCTTCCATTTGCCTTGGGTGGAAAAGCCGAGTACTGGGTGAAGAATCTTGGAATCACCATCACCACTTATGCCCAGTTCAAGGACCTGTTCCTAAAGAAGTTCTTCCCATTGAGTAGAACTAACATGATGAGGACGCGCATTACGAGTTTTTCCCAATTACCCCATGAAGTCTTTTGTGATGCTTGGGAAAGATTCAATGACATTCTGCAGAAGTGCCCCTGTCATGGATTAGATGACAACATCTTGGTCCAGTAATTCTTTACTGGTCTCAACCCTGAGATGAAGGGTTTAGTGAGCGTTGCCTGTGGAGGCAGCTATACATCACAAGGAGCGGATACCGTCTGGAGGGTATTCGAGCAGATGGCTGAAACTAGCCGCTCGTAGATGGCCAGCATGACCTATACACCATCCCCCAGTTCACTCTCATCTGGAGGGGGGAAATCAGCTATAGTCGATCTCTCTCAGGACGTGATCCCTAGCATGGGACTCCTTGCTGACAAGCTTACTGTAGTTGAGAGGATTGACAGGAGAATTGATGAATTGGACCGGAGCGTCTCCAAGATTCCAAAACAAATGGAGGAGTTGACTGATAGGGTATCTAAGATAAAAATACCTGTCGTGACTGCACCCTCTGCTCCCGTATACCGAGTTAACCATGTTCAGGAGCAGTTGGTGTCAGGGCAACCCCAACCGTGGGAGCAGGACCAATCCTACACCCATTCTTTCCAGCAGCCACCTCCATTAGTAGAGACAGCTCAGGAGGAGCATCCACCGGTTTGGGAGGTGAATGGAGTATGGTATACTCAGGACCCTGCCAGGCAGGGAAGTACGAGAGACCGTCAGACCTATCAGCGTCCCCCGACCTTTCACAATACCGCATTCACCTCCGCACCACCTCCTTCATAGCAGAGTCCTGGATTCCAGCCACCCCAGCAGCAACGGCAACAATACCAATAGTATGGCCAACATGGCCATTACCAGACAGGACAACATGGCCCGCAACCCTAGAAGCAACAAAGGCAGCACCCTGACCAGAAGGCCAATCTTCCTGTTCTTCTTCCCAATCTTATCCACTTCCTTCTTCGTCCAATCCCATAGATATACAGCAGCAGATACTCGACGTGCTCCGTTCCTACAGGAACAAGATTCATGACTTACGGGTGGATGTCAATCGCCTGTCCTGATGGCGAGACGAGCAGACTGCACCCTCTACCTCTATCCCTGCCCAAGTTCAGGCTAACCCCAATAGCCTAAACCGTTCTACTTCTCAGCAGCATTTTGGTCAGGTATACTATTCAACATCTCCTAGATCTGAACATGAGATTATTTCGTGTGACGAGGCTAACCACATGTCACTCAGGAGCGGAAGGACCATGATCATACCTGACCGGGCGAGGGACACGAGGAGGGGCATCTCTGGAGTTCTACCTGAGGAGTCTTCAGAGGACGAGGAGGAGAGGCATCATATTTCGGAGCTCCATCAGCATCATTCGAGGATATCTACTCAGGGAGTCGAGAGGAGGAGGAGAGTATGTATGCAGCATTGGCAATGTGGATATTCTTCAGAGTCTACAGAGGACCTTTGATGAATCTCCATTTCATCACCTTTATTCTATCATTTTGGCCTTAAAAACCCCAGCAAATGCATGTAAATAGCATTAATTTGTATAAAATAGCATTCATTATTTATTGTATTTACTGTACATAGAATAAGGTTTTTAATGCCAAAATTATAGAATAAAGAGAAGAAAAGAAAAAGGAATAAAATATTGCAAATATTTTATGACCCTAACCCCGAGACCAAGGCCAGCATGGAATTGGTCGACAAGGAATAAAGTAGGGGGAGATAAGGGCCAATTATACAATGAATATCTCATTTATTTATTCAGTCATTTATGCATTTTTGACACCTATTTTGTACATAATTATTAATTCATCAAATAAAGAAACTTTGTACATGAAAGTTGTAGATAATAATGTAAATAAAAATACAAAATTTAGTTTATATAAAAACAAGACTCAGTGTACATTTTATACACAAAATAAAAACCAAAAATCTCAACTTCACAGACCCATATCTTGCAAATAAAAACTCCAAATCACCCAAACTCACCTTTAATTGTATATAGCATTCCATAATATATTTTTATAAAATTGGTTTCATAATTTTTGGAGTCCATCTGTGGAAGTTAGGTTTTTGACCCTCATTGGACATAGTACCCGATTAAAATATTCATTTTATTCAATAATTATTATTTGTACAAAATTATATCTTTAGAATTTTATAAATAATATTTATAATACATGTACATATTGAAATTAAAAGAAAACCAAAAAGAAATTTCAAAAATAAAATAAGCCTAGCTGATACCTAGGCAAAATACCTATGCTACCCATGTGTATATAAATAAAGGGGAAAACATTCTTTAATTATTTTATTCATCTATATTTTTCTAAAAATATATATATTACACATAACTTATTAAAAATACAAATCCAAAATAAAAACAAATAAAATTCATTAAATAAATAAAATGTATATAATATATAGGTAAAATACCTATAAGTATACATACATACACATACATCTATTTATTTAAAAATATAAATAAACTCATTAAAATAAAATAAAAATATATTTATACTCACAAAAATAAGTTATAAAATTATAAAATAGGAAACTAAAATAATAAAATAAAATAAATAAAACTAAAAATAAAATATACAAAAATACATATAAAATACATACATATACACATTATTTTAATAAAACCATAATAAAATACTTCAAAAAAATAAATAAAAATCATAAATAAATACTACATTAATTTATAAACATTTTTTATTTTATAAGTAAAATCTAATAAAATCATTTACTAGGTTAAATAATTCATTTTTTAATAAGGATCCCTATTTTGGCGTGTAGCGGCTGAGGTGGACCAATGGGCGCGTCGCGCCTGTTGACCGCAGGTCAACTCGACCCCCAGCCGTCTGACGTGACGAGGACGATCTTTTCCCCGATTTCCTCCCTTTTTCCCGCTTACCACAGTCATCAATCGACCACAGTCCCTTCACAGATTTTGTTCCCTGATCATCCAAGATTCGCGCCGATTGCTTAGATCCATTGTACATAGTGTAGATACTCCAATAATCGCCGGTCAATGGGGGATTCCAGGGATGTCTATAAATAAAAACCTCCGACTTCCCGGCCAAAGTTGGCCATTTTCACTCCACCAAAACGCCTTGTTCTTGCTCCTGGTGTGTTCCTCGTGACAGGAGGAGTCGCCCAGCACCTCGACTTGGCCGGAGGTCGGAGAAATTTTGACGCGGTGGTGCTCCGGCGACCACCCTGCTCCCTGGCGGCCCCCAGGTATAAGAGCTGCGCATTTTATGATTTTTAGATAGGTTTTGGTTCCAGCATTTTATTCCCGTCTTTTATTTTTCATTTAGTTCAGTAGGTTAGCTTAGAATGCTCGATTCGTAGTTCGCCGGAGCTCTGCTCCGGCGAGCTTTTCACCTTGTTTCCGACTGTGACCCGATACCATTCCGCCCTCCTTTCGTTCCTCTTCGCTTTCTCCACCTTCCAGCCACTTCCTAGCCACCGGAGCCTCCGAGGCTTCGCGAATCGAAGCTCCTCCTCCGCTTCTCGCCGGAGCTTCTCCGCCCATCATCATCCGCGTGCTGACAGCTTCAAACCCCAGGTCGAGGTTGACGACCTCGAGCCGAGTTTAGTTCCTGTGCAGGTTTGGTGCGTTGAGAAGCACCAGGAGACGCGTCGCACGCACGCCGGAGGTACCTGGAGCACCTTGCCTTCTCCGACCTCGCGGGGGCGCTCCAGTGAACCTCTGGTCGATCTGAGACCTCCAGCAGCTAGAGATATCCTCCAGGAAGCTTTGTGGACCTTCAGGAGCGAAGAAGACCGACCGGAGAGCAAGATCCGAGCGGAGGAAGCTCGCCTCGGCGAGGCTTCTTCCCTGTTCCTCCTCGCAGCTCCTCCGCCGTTGGATGAAGACGAAGGCCCAGTTTCAACAGCCACCGTCCGATGAAGCATCGTGCCGACCGTCAGATCACCCCCGGTGATCTAATCTCAAGCGTTCATCGGCGAAGCGGTACTAGCCGTTGGATGAGCGACACGTGGCAAGTGAAGAAATCCCAACCGTTCGCCAGCGCGCATTTTAGGGGTAATTTGCATATCTAGCCCCTGCATTTTTGTATATTTAATATTTAATATTGTAAATAAAATATAACGTTGTAAATAATGTGGATATTTTGCTTATGACCCCCTGTAGTTTTTGCATATCACACTTGGGTCCAGTCCACGTCACCTCACGTGTAGTCCCACGTGAGGTGGTAAAATTGCACAAGTCCCCCTGTAGAGTTGCATATTTATTTTTAGTCCATTAAATAAAATATTCAGTGTATTATTTTTGTGAAAAATTGCAACCAGGACCCTACATTTTCTGTAATTGCGTTTCGGTCCCTGTGAGTGCGGATCACGTGCTGTCCCACGTGATGGTTAAATTGCAAGGGGACCCTGGCGGGTTTAGTTAATTAGTTTTAGTCCTTAAAATGGCAAAACACGTTATAATATTCTGGTATTTTTGCACCTGTGCCCCTGGATGTTATTTTATTTGCAAAAATGCCCCTGCCAGGCTTAATTACTTTTTGTGTCTTTATCTATTTATTAAAAATACCTATTAGGCTTCTAAAAATCCACAAAAATTAGGATAGATGCTCCATGCCATGCTTGTTCACGCCCATATTTTAGTTTGCATTTTTTGCATTTTTCCTAATTCTTAAAAATGAAATAGAAGCCCTTTTTGTACTGTTTAAATTGGAAAATACAAAAAAAATTAGAAAATGTTTGTGAAAAATTCCAAAAAATATACATATAGTATAATTATATACATATTGAGTCCAGAAAATGAAAAACCCTAAAAAAGTGAAAAAGAAAAAAGATAAAAATCATAAAACCCCAAAATCAACATAAAAATTAGAAAAACTCTTTAAAAAACCTAAAAATACATTTCTCTCTTTTATAATTATCTATATATTATTATGAATATGTGAAAATTAATTTGGGCAATTTTGGGTATTATTTGATATTTTTAAAAACCCAAATTATATACGGCTATTTATTTAGTCCTATATTGTGGACATTTTTGAATTGAAAAATACATAAAAATTAGAAATATAAAAAAAAATTAAAAAAAAATATGTCTATATATTAAGTTTTTATGTTTATATATATATATATTCTATATTACTTCTCTCTCTCTTCTTATATATATATATTTCTCTTTATATATATATAGTATATATATTTGTATAATTAATAATATAAAAAGAAAAAAAATAAAAAAAGTATAAAATATAAAATCAAAATAAAAATTATAAAAACAAAAATATAAAAAAAAATTACAAAACCCAAAACCCACTAAAACAATAAAAGTACATGAACAATTGATTGAATAATTGAACAATACATTACATACAACCATTCGCCTCCCAGTGTTCGACCTCTACTTGTGCTTACACCTATACACATTTACATGTAGAGTTATAATAAATTTTAACTCCACATTTTTGGATATTCATTGCATATATTTATTGTGGGTTAATTGTTGTTTTATTCCGGATCTCGTGTGGTCGACTCAGCGACTAAGTTCCCGCCTTGTGAGGAGCTTAAGACCACCGGTTTCCGGATCAAACAAATGGCGCCGTTGCCGGGGAGGCAACGGATTTTGTATGATTTTGAGTGCTTATTTGTTCATTTATTTGATTCTTTGTTCATGTCCTTCATTTATTTATTTGTGTGATTTTTATTTTTATTTGATCTTATTGATTGACTGCTCTGACCATCTCTTTCTTTTGTCTTTGATGCGAGGGACCGCTAAGCGAAGGGGGCCTCTTAGGAGGACCTATGCACCCAAGCAAGGTGGAGTTGGCTCCTCTATGCCAGTCAACAGGAGAGAGCATCCATGACAGAAGAAGGAGAATTTTTTGAAGACAGTCTCTATTTCATGAATTTTATTTCCGTTATCTTATTATGTATATCTATGTGAGAGAGTGACCCTTAGACTTTTGTAATAATACAGGACTCTCACAGGTGCACTCCGACTCCCGAGGTCCATTGCCCGAGGGATTGTTCCCTTGGGGGCCTCGACGATTTTGACGCCTTTTCTTTTCTATTTTTATTTTTATTATTTTGTGTGAATGAGCCCTAGCTTAGGAGTTGCTTGCCGATAGATTAGGTCCAAACACCATAAATATATTTGCATGTACCTATAGTGCGTTTTGGATCTAGTCAAATTCAAACAGTCGGTTCATTTATCTCTTAACCCCTGTGCCGTGAGCGAGCCCCATCAAGCGCTACTCCTGAACTCGAGTGTGTCGAGAAGAGGAGGGGTGAGCCAAGACCGGACTCTTAGGTTAAGGATAAGCGACTGACTTGTGGTGCTTCACGATAATAGCAGTTACTATCCCAGGGCGATTTCTTCGGCTTGCATTTGCATATAGCATAGGTTTCAATTCCGTTATGCATCCCGCATGGAGAGAGCTGGGAAGCACTGTAAGTCTTCTTACTTAGCATGCATCATTGATTTCCGACTTGCATGGCTTTTCCGATCTTCTCCCTCTGTTTTTGCCAACCTAGGATGCTTAATGGAAGTTGGAACCTCGATAGGCACGTGCATTAAAAATACCAAAAAACAGTGATAACTCAAATAAAATCGGGACTGCTAACTCTATGGACCTAACACTAAAATGTAATGGATTTCCTTGTTCTGGGGAGAGCAACCCCCTCATTGTATGCGTTTTAAATTGCTTACGTACACACTAAGGAGTAGAGCCCAAATCCTATCAAGCCTCCTACGTGATTGTACAATTTTTGTGATTCTCACCTAACTCTAAAAATGAAAAGATAAATGACCGTCACCTGATGGTCTTCACTGTGTCGAGTAGGTGAATTGAGGGTTTGCCTTGTATTGATTGTGACTTGGAGTCCGTTGTGTTTCTCATTCATTCTTAGAGTCATCGGTCCCGTCCGTGTGAGTCATGCATTTTTCATCTTTGAGTCTCTCTATCTCTCTTATAAATAGACCTCTTCATTTTGCATCGAGTCATGATATTGGCGCTTGAGCTCAATCATTCTTCGCCAAGTCCTTTGTTTCCCGCTTCTCCACCATCTTCTATGTATCCATCGTACCATCTTCCCTGGTTCGAGGAGAGACCTCTTCGAACCACAATTTTGACGGTGTTCCCGCCTTGTGTGGAACACCCAATTTTGTCGATGTCTCGATCTTTCTCGCCCGCCCTCCTCGTACCCTCTGTATCACCTTTCTACCACCTACGATATTGGCACGCACGCTCAATCATCTTCTCCACCCCATTGTGTTACCCTTCTTAACCATCTTCCTCGTGTCCCCTGTATCATCTCTCCCTTTACTCGGGAATGTTGTGCATATTGATGAGGCCCGCATCGAGGATTATTTATACAAGATTATTTGTGTAAGCCGGGCCCATGATGTTGAGGCTGCTGAGATCGATCTGGTGGATTTGTCTCTGATACATGCATATGGATTTCTTGAGGATTTTTGATGATGCATAGAGCATAGGTGTGATGCATTATTAAGGAATTTTAGTTCTCGCACACCGGATTAAGGATGTGATATGATGCGATGATTCAATGAAGATTTCATGAGTATTGATTGATCTATCTATTTTGAGGTTCCACCCATCTTGATTTTTTGAGGACTGACTGATTAATCTACTTTGGACTTCCTGATAAAGGTGTGCGGATCCTACATGATTTCTCATCTTCCTGGGTGACCCATCCTTGATCTCCTGACTCTTTGATCCACCCTGGCACTTAGAGGATGCCTGACTATTTTTCGTGCCATCTCAGCTGACTGGATTGACCCGAGGGATATTTTGTGATTGGCCTGATGATTTTCTCCCTCCCATGATCTTATGCCCTCCTATAGATTGATGGATTCGCATTATTTTGAGGACCTGAGACTCTAGGCCAGCATTCTCATGACCTTCATTGATCTAGCTCGCATTGCTCCCCGAGGACTATCTGCGGGAGAATGCGACAATTTCTTGGATTGCGGTTTCATTCACTGCTTGGGTCGCCCTATTGATGGGACCCGAAACCGAGTCAGCTGATATGCTTGATTGGCCTCCCTCTGTGACTGTGTGCCCGATCTGTCGGCACATGAGGCCAACTGTCAGATTGCTCTCCTTGACGGTCCTCGCAAGGCAGAGCTCCACTTTTCTGATTATCCCATGCATAGTTCATAGCTCCCTGAGGGTTATCTGCGGGAGACTATGACATATTTCGGATCTGATTAGTCTCTTCTGTTGGTAGCCGACTTGTCGACTACTGAGATCATTTTCTGTGGATCCGTCTGATGGATCCGGCTCCTTTGAGCCCTTCTCTCTCCTTGACGACCCTCGCAAGGTAGAGGCGCATTCTGACTATTCCTTTCCTAGCTTGCAGCTCTCTCCGAGGACTATCTGCGAGAGACTGCGACACTCTCTTTACGCTCGGTTTCCACTGCTGACTGTGTCTCCGATCTGCGGAGCACGGAACCGAGTCGTCTGATATACATGATTTTTGGTCCCATCTTGCGTTGCTTATCCGATCTGCGGATCATGGGACTCATCTGATTAGACTCTTTCGAGTCTGTTCACCTTGACAGTCCTCGCAAGGTTGAGCTTCTGATATCTGCTATCTTCTACTTTCATGCCAAGTTGGCAGCCCGCTCCCCGAGGGTTATTTGCGGGACGCTGCCACACTTTCTCGATTTTACGGTCTCTTCTGCTGGTAGCCGATCTGTCGCCTACCAAGACCATTTCTATGATCCGTCTGATGGATCAGGCTCCTTTGAGCCCGCTCTCCTTGACGACCCTCGGAAGGGTGAGCTTCTGTTCTGATTATTCATTGCCTAGCATGTGCTACTCCCCGAGGGTTATCTGCGGGAGAGTACATCATTTTCTAGGTACTCGGCTTCATTTCTGGAGTCTCCTGTTGGTGGAGCACGAAGCCGAGTCTTCTGACTTTGTACTCGGTCTCCTCCCTGGTTGTGCCTCCTGTCTGTTGGAGCACGGAGCCGAATCTTCTGATTATACTCTGATTCTGCTCACCTTGAGGACCCTCGCAGGGTTGAGCCATGGCTTGCGGTATTCGGTGTGTACTTATGATCTTTCTACCTCGCCATCATCGGGTACCATGATGTCTCCTATTATCTATCTTCCATATCTACTTGAGACATGATTGACCGGAGGAGTCTGTACTGCTCTTTCTTCCTCCCGGTCTTACGGTATCGGCTCTGTTCCCTCATGTTGACCCTATGAGCCGATTGACTGCTTCACGCTACCAGTCCCTGCATTACTTTCCGATCTGATGGTCCCCGGTAGCTGACACCCACTTGATTGCATATTCGGGTGTATTTTCACCTTCTGACCGCGTCCTCGTTCTCACAGGGAGACGACGACGAGAGTACGGTATGCACTTGTCAGATACCGTCCTGTACTTCACCAGTCTCTTCACCGCTTGTATATATGTGTATTTTGTTCATCCTTTCTCCCGCATGTTATGTGTGCCCTAGATCTATCGCCACATCTTTGTGACTACACTTAGGACGTACCTTGTCCTAAGTGTAGGGGGGGTACGCACCGAGTTGTTCTTTCCTTGCACATTTTTCGTCACTCCTTTTGTTGCCTATATTTAGGGATATCTCACCCTAAGTATAGGGGGAGTGATGTGTATATTCTCCACGATCTTTTCATCTATCTGTATATATATATATCTTTTCTTCTCCTTTTCTTCTTTTCTTCTTTTCTTTTTTCTATCTTCTGTATCTAAATAAAAGGTGTCACCCCTTTGTGTCAGTTTTCTGTACTTAGGACGTACTTTGTCCTAAGTATAGGGGGGTGCACCCCTGATTTGTTAATTCTTTGATCTATTTATTCCCACCCTTGACCCTCCCTGCTTTGTGTACAGTCTGCCATACTTAGGATTATTTGATCCTAAGTATAGGGGGGACGGTCAACTTCTATTTCCTTTGTCTCTTATTCTTATTCTTTAGACTTGTCTATACTCAGTACGAGTTATGTCTTCTATTTTCTTTTCGATCTATGAGGACATAGCTCAAGCTAAGTATAGGGGGGTCGTATATACTATGTATATACTTTAGCCATAACTCGTACTTTTGTAATAATATGGCTAATAATTCTTTAAATTCGTTAAAAATCCTTAATAAAAAGATGGGATTATTCTTCAAATTCTTTTTGTATATACTGATTAATAAATCAGGTGAAAATGTTTTTTTTGCAAAATGTTTGAAATATAGTTTGAAAAGTATTGTGAACATTTATTGAAAACTATTTTGAAAACGTTTTGTTACATGTTTTCAACCTGTGTAAAGATGTGTGGTTTGTAAAGATTTATTTTCTTTGTGTGAAATAAAATGTTTGAAAAATGATTTGCAAATGGTTTGAAAAATGGTTGCAAAAATATTTTGAAAAATCTATATATACTGTTTTGAAAAACCTTTGCAAAATAATTTTCAAATGTGTGTACATGTTTGTAAAAATGTTTGTAAAAATTATTTTGGACTATAGTTTTCAAAAAATTGTTTGAAAAATTTGTGTCAAATAAATTTGAGGAATAGTCACATATAATAATAACTAATATAATATATATCTTATGAATAAAAATAAAAAATAATAATAATAAAATAAATAAATAAACACAATTATTTAATAAGTGTACATATATGCTTATAAATAAAAACTAAATTGTAAATTCTTAATTCTTGTAAAATAAAGCGGCACGCCCGTGTAAATAGTTGTACATATTTTCTACTGTGAGTGCCAAAATTGTTTTATTTTGCAAAAATTCTTTCTCTGTGTAAAAATCTTTCGAATTCTGTGAAAAATTCCATTATTCTTTGCATATTTGAAATAGCATTTGCATAGCATTCATATTCGTTGATTGAGCTTGATGATTGAACTAGTCCAATAAAGTCAAAGATTGGAGCTTGGTTGGACCTTACTGCACCTAACTGCACTGGAACCTTATGGGAACTACGTTTAAGGTACTTCAGGTCTATTCAGACTTAATTCTTTGAGAAATCAGGGCTAGGTTCAAGTCACCTCAGTGGACTAACTAGAACTTTTCGAAACACACGTATGACTCTTGTCGGTTGTGACCTAACTTGGACACTTGCACCTTTCACTTGGCTCAACTCAGTTGGAGTGGTGAGGGGGTTGGATTTGCCAGTCTGAGACGCACACGAGTGGAAACATTCGTCCTCGTCTAGGGAGGGAAGTGCACCCCAACCTGGTCCAGTTTCAATGATGTCGAATGACAGGAGAGTGTGGGTTGCAATAAAGCTTCAAAAGAGGGATAGTCTTCTGGCTCAAGAGGAAAAAGTCCTTATGTAAATGCTGCTGTACATAGTATGTTGAAAAAAAAAAACTCCAAAAAAAAAAAAGAGAAGTGGACAGGCTTGTAAATAAAAAATAATAATAATAAAATGCCTGCCGGGGTATGTATATATGTTGTATAGAAAATAAGCAAGCTTGAGCATCAAAGTTACACCATGTGAGCCTGCAGCTGGATGACTCGACTACACTGGTCTTGCATCCCCAGGATTGGTAGCTACACTGGCTACTGTCCATTTTTCTTTTCTTCACCCCCCTCCTCTTGAGTTGGATGCCACTTGAACTTAGAAGGGAATACCCCGCTCCTTGACGGTAGAGGGCTGGATTGGGGAATCATTGGGTTGTCATTCTGGAGAAGTCAATTCCTTTGTCATTTCAGCTAGGAGAGCCACTATCACTTACACCGTACAAGTCAGCTTCATAGTCATAAGGGTTTGCGTATGATGTAGGCTAGTTCTGACCTGGCTATTGAGGTGATTTGAACCAAGTTCTGTGACTATCGAAGGCTGTTGTGTTTTAAATTTGGTTCCCGACTAGGTTCCACACACATGCTCACACCAAGGTCTAACCTGAGATCCAAACCTTGATTTTGTACAGATGAGTTTAATAATCATGACCAATTCAATTTATTCTTTAAATCCGTTATTTTTACTTTTTCTTTTCTTCTTATTCTTTGTTCTTTTTGTACTTATTGCATAAGTATTTGCTAGGGACTAGCAAAGGCAAGTATAGGGGGGTGATGAATCTCCATTTCATCACCTTTATTCTATCATTTTGGCCTTAAAAACCCCAGCAAATGCATGTAAATAGCATTAATTTGTATAAAATAGCATTCATTATTTATTGTATTTACTGTACATAGAATAAGGTTTTTAATGCCAACATTATAGAATAAAGAGAAGAAAAGAAAAAGGAATAAAATATTGCAAATATTTTATGACCCTAACCCCGAGACCAAGGCCAGCATGGAATTGGTCGACAAGGAATAAAGTAGGGGGAGATAAGGGCCAATTATACAATGAATATCTCATTTATTTATTCAGTCATTTATGCATTTTTGACACCTATTTTGTACATAATTATTAATTCATCAAATAAAGAAACTTTGTACATGAAAGTTGTAGATAATAATGTAAATAAAAATACAAAATTTAGTTTATATAAAAACAAGACTCAGTGTACATTTTATACACAAAATAAAAACCAAAAATCTCAACTTCACAGACCCATATCTTGCAAATAAAAACTCCAAATCACCCAAACTCACCTTTAATTGTATATAGCATTCCATAATATATTTTATAAAATTGGTTTCATAATTTTTGGAGTCCATCTGTGGAAGTTAGGTTTTTGACCCTCATTGGACATAGTACCCGATTAAAATATTCATTTTATTCAATAATTATTATTTGTACAAAATTATATCTTTAGAATTTTATAAATAATATTTATAATACATGTACATATTGAAATTAAAAGAAAACCAAAAAGAAATTTCAAAAATAAAATAAGCCTAGCTGATACCTAGGCAAAATACCTATGCTACCCATGTGTATATAAATAAAGGGGAAAACATTCTTTAATTATTTTATTCATCTATATTTTTCTAAAAATATATATATTACACATAACTTATTAAAAATACAAATCCAAAATAAAAACAAATAAAATTCATTAAATAAATAAAATGTATATAATATATAGGTAAAATACCTATAAGTATACATACATACACATACATCTATTTATTTAAAAATATAAATAAACTCATTAAAATAAAATAAAAATATATTTATACTCACAAAAATAAGTTATAAAATTATAAAATAGGAAACTAAAATAATAAAATAAAATAAATAAACTAAAAATAAAATATACAAAAATACATATAAAATACATACATATACACATTATTTTAATAAAACCATAATAAAATACTTCAAAAAAATAAATAAAAATCATAAATAAATACTACATTAATTTATAAACATTTTTTATTTTATAAGTAAAATCTAATAAAATCATTTACTAGGTTAAATAATTCATTTTTTAATAAGGATCCCTATTTTGGCGTGTAGCGGCTGAGGTGGACCAATGGGCGCGTCGCGCCTGTTGACCGCAGGTCAACTCGACCCCCAGCCGTCTGACGTGACGAGGACGATCTTTTCCCCGATTTCCTCCCTTTTTCCCGCTCACCACAGTCATCAATCGACCACAGTCCCTTCACAGATTTTGTTCCCTGATCATCCAAGATTCGCGCCGATTGCTTAGATCCATTGTACATAGTGTAGATACTCCAATAATCGCCGGTCAATGGGGGATTCCAGGGATGTCTATAAATAAAAACCTCCGACTTCCCGGCCAAAGTTGGCCATTTTCACTCCACCAAAACGCCTTGTTCTTGCTCCTGGTGTGTTCCTCGTGACAGGAGGAGTCGCCCAGCACCTCGACTTGGCCGGAGGTCGGAGAAATTTTGACGCGGTGGTGCTCCGGCGACCACCCTGCTCCCTGGCGGCCCCCAGGTATAAGAGCTGCGCATTTTATGATTTTTAGATAGGTTTTGGTTCCAGCATTTTATTCCCGTCTTTTATTTTTCATTTAGTTCAGTAGGTTAGCTTAGAATGCTCGATTCGTAGTTCGCCGGAGCTCTGCTCCGGCGAGCTTTTCACCTTGTTTCCGACTGTGACCCGATACCATTCCGCCCTCCTTTCGTTCCTCTTCGCTTTCTCCACCTTCCAGCCACTTCCTAGCCACCGGAGCCTCCGAGGCTTCGCGAATCGAAGCTCCTCCTCCGCTTCTCGCCGGAGCTTCTCCGCCCATCATCATCCGCGTGCTGACAGCTTCAAACCCCAGGTCGAGGTTGACGACCTCGAGCCGAGTTTAGTTCCTGTGCAGGTTTGGTGCGTTGAGAAGCACCAGGAGACGCGTCGCACGCACGCCGGAGGTACCTGGAGCACCTTGCCTTCTCCGACCTCGCGGGGGCGCTCCAGTGAACCTCTGGTCGATCTGAGACCTCCAGCAGCTAGAGATATCCTCCAGGAAGCTTTGTGGACCTTCAGGAGCGAAGAAGACCGACCAGAGAGCAAGATCCGAGCGGAGGAAGCTCGCCTCGGCGAGGCTTCTTCCCTGTTCCTCCTCGCAGCTCCTCCGCCGTTGGATGAAGACGAAGGCCCAGTTTCAACAGCCACCGTCCGATGAAGCATCGTGCCGACCGTCAGATCACCCCCGGTGATCTAATCTCAAGCGTTCATCGGCGAAGCGGTACTAGCCGTTGGATGAGCGACACGTGGCAAGTGAAGAAATCCCAACCGTTCGCCAGCGCGCATTTTAGGGGTAATTTGCATATCTAGCCCCTGCATTTTTGTATATTTAATATTTAATATTGTAAATAAAATATAACGTTGTAAATAATGTGGATATTTTGCTTATGACCCCCTGTAGTTTTTGCATATCACACTTGGGTCCAGTCCACGTCACCTCACGTGTAGTCCCACGTGAGGTGGTAAAATTGCACAAGTCCCCCTGTAGAGTTGCATATTTATTTTTAGTCCATTAAATAAAATATTCAGTGTATTATTTTTGTGAAAAATTGCAACCAGGACCCTACATTTTCTGTAATTGCGCTTCGGTCCCTGTGAGTGCGGATCACGTGCTGTCCCACGTGATGGTTAAATTGCAAGGGGACCCTGGCGGGTTTAGTTAATTAGTTTTAGTCCTTAAAATGGCAAAACACGTTATAATATTCTGGTATTTTTGCACCTGTGCCCCTGGATGTTATTTTATTTGCAAAAATGCCCCTGCCAGGCTTAATTACTTTTTGTGTCTTTATCTATTTATTAAAAATACCTATTAGGCTTCTAAAAATCCACAAAAATTAGGATAGATGCTCCATGCCATGCTTGTTCACGCCCATATTTTAGTTTGCATTTTTTGCATTTTTCCTAATTCTTAAAAATGAAATAGAAGCCCTTTTTGTACTGTTTAAATTGGAAAATACAAAAAAATTAGAAAATGTTTGTGAAAAATTCCAAAAAATATACATATAGTATAATTATATACATATTGAGTCCAGAAAATGAAAAACCCTAAAAAAGTGAAAAAGAAAAAAGATAAAAATCATAAAACCCCAAAATCAACATAAAAATTAGAAAAACTCTTTAAAAAACCTAAAAATACATTTCTCTCTTTTATAATTATCTATATATTATTATGAATATGTGAAAATTAATTTGGGCAATTTTGGGTATTATTTGATATTTTTAAAAACCCAAATTATATACGGCTATTTATTTAGTCCTATATTGTGGACATTTTTGAATTGAAAAATACATAAAAATTAGAAATATAAAAAAAATTAAAAAAAATGTCTATATATTAAGTTTTTATGTTTATATATATATATTCTATATTACTTCTCTCTCTCTTCTTATATATATATATCTCTTTATATATATAGTATATATATATTTGTATAATTAATAATATAAAAAGAAAAAAAAATAAAAAAAAGTATAAAATATAAAATCAAAATAAAAATTATAAAAACAAAAATATAAAAAAAATTACAAAACCCAAAACCCACTAAAACAATAAAAGTACATGAACAATTGATTGAATAATTGAACAATACATTACATACAACCATTCGCCTCCCAGTGTTCGACCTCTACTTGTGCTTACACCTATACACATTTACATGTAGAGTTATAATAAATTTTAACTCCACATTTTTGGATATTCATTGCATATATTTATTGTGGGTTAATTGTTGTTTTATTCCGGATCTCGTGTGGTCGACTCAGCGACTAAGTTCCCGCCTTGTGAGGAGCTTAAGACCACCGGTTTCCGGATCAAACAACCTTGCATCTCCGGTTGTGGCGAATACCACTCCAGTTCTATTCCACAACATTTAGTAGATAGTCTAGATTTTGATTCCATGTTGCGTCAAAAAGATTCTTGTATGAAGAACTCTGATTCCGTTAATGCAAAGAATGATCTTTCAGTTCATGATTCAGACTCTTCATCCTTTGTTTCCCTAGCTTCAATCTCTTTCCCCGTACTCTTACGGCAGGAAAGCGCATCAAAAAGATTCAGAAAGATGACCCCGATATGACATGGTTTTGTAAAGAAAATATCATAGTTAAAGTGCCATTTGATGATTATGTGGCTAACCATCCTGCATTCTAGAAATACCTTAAGGTGAGATGCATACCTACAAGGGTTAACAGGAAGAAAGATAATCAAAATATAAAGATAAACGTCTTATCAGTAGCCAGAACCTATTGTCTCAAGAATCAGACTTGCCAAGGAAAAAGAGAGACATGGGTGCTCATTATGTGGAGAGTCGTATTGACGACATTACGTTTGCACGCACGCTCTTAGATAAAGGTTCTTCTATTAACTTACTTCCCTTAGCATTATATCAGAAATTGGAGTTGGGACCACTTCGCAGATCTAGAGCTTTACTCCAATTCACATATCGTTCAGTGAAGAGACTCAATGGAGAAGTGAAGAACGTCGTTATCTCGATCGAGGGGAAGAACTATCATGTTGACTTCACAGTCTTGGATGTGGAGACCCCTAATCATTGGAAAGAATCTCAGATCATTCTTGGGCGGCCCTTCCTTAGGACCGCAGGCGCAGCTTTTGATTATGGTACGGGGATGATGAAGTTTCGTTCTCTAGGCGGAGAGGTGAACCTTGAGATGAAGCAAATCAAGTGTCAGCGACCCGATTCAGAGAGTAGCACAGAGTACTCATCATCAGATGCAGATTGCAGAATAATTAGCACCGTTGGGATTTGGAGACAGATTCCTTCAGGACAGAGCGAGACCCTTTCATATGGAGAGGAAAAAGTGCATGATGCAGTTTGCCAGGTGTTGACGCAGAGATCCATCTGGATCGGTCAGTTCCATCCTCTTCGGAACAATCATGGGACATAGATGACGAGTCGGATGTGGCTTTTGCCGATTGTGTGGATATTTTTGACGATCTGATTCCCCTTACTTCTGAGTTGGTGGTGAGTACTACTCAGCTTAGCCCACCTTCATGCAGCACAGAACTGAAGGATATTGAGAATCCTTAAGCGCATCACGGAAGTGTGTCGATCGCATCATATGCAATCGGAGCAACTAGTCGTACTAGTCACTAGATGCGGTGGAAATTAATTTTTTTAAAACTAAAGATGAAATCACATGATCACGAGAACACTTCTCGGATCGTTTCATCAAACCACAAAGTATAAGGAATACCTCTTGGAGTGTGGTTGTAATCGTGAGATCCCAAACAAGAGATCCTCATGTCTTAAGTCCGATCCATGAAGAACGCACTTGCAGGCACAATGATGAGTCACGTTCCTCCCGCAATCCTCGATGATGATCCAAGCTATGGATACCCTGATTTCATCAAACGAAATCCATCGTCTTCCTTTAGAGTAAGCAACTCCAAAGAAGAAGGAGATCCTCGAGTCGTCGAAGGCGAAGCCGAGAAGATCTCTCCTTTCTCTATATAAGATGGACGGCCATCTTTTGGAGGAGAGAAAGAGAGAGGGCGAGAATATGAGAGAGAGAGAGTTGTAACCTTGTACAACTCTTAATGATGTACCTTGGAAGGCTACCCTAGCCTTCCTTTTATATTAGTTTAGGATCCAATGGATCTCAATCCATGGGACACATGGATCCAACGGCCAGACTTGGTCCATGTAAAATCAATGGCTATAATTATTGTTGGTTAAAACCAGCAACCTTTATTTATGATTAAATTAAATATATGTTGCAACATTATCAACACATTTTTAATTTAACATAAATAAGTTAGTTGAGAGATTAATCATCACAATAAAATGGAGATAATATTGCCTCCTAAAATGGTGGCTTTATTTCTCCTTTTTATTATATTACATTAATTATCACAAAAGTATCCACCAAATTAATTCCAAATTAATTTCTGAATGTTTCAATTATGCCATTGAAAATTATGTGAATCAAATTCACAACCCAAACTAATTTGTAAATGACATTTCCAGTTAATTAACAAATGTGAATCCAATCCACATTTAATAATTAACAAATGTTATTTACTAAATTTCTCTTTCTTGAATATATGTATATTATAAATCATATTTACAATACACAATTATTATAGATAATAATATCCACATTCTCCCATCCTTGATAATTAAATTCCATTTAATTATCTTAGATAATCATTCTCACAATATGAATCATATTCATATTAAACTTGATAATTAACTCTCATTTAATCATCAAACGAATTATTCTCGAACCCTTTCAAGAATAATGTGCTTTCTCCGCAGATACTTGGAGATAAGGACATGGCGATTGTATTGTTCCACGTATAGTGACTTGGATATTGAGATCTTGTCTCAAATCCAGATCTTACGAACCTCCCATAGATGCTTGATTAAATCAAGACCGCAAATCTAATCTTCTCATTGAATCTGAATCTCATTCAGACCAATGTCCAACACTTGGACTAAGATCAGATTACTTCTCTACTAGAAGGAGTCACTAAAATCCAGACATGTTTCATCACTCCCTCGGAATGGAAGCGTCATGGATATACAATCGTTTATGATCACATCACCCCCAGGTATTCCCAATACATGTACATCCTGCATAGTGGAAGACCTATGATCAACCCAAAGATCAAGATCAATTTTATATTGTCTTCTTTAGGGTTTATCAATAAGTTTCTCATTTGATCATTGGGATTTGGTATCGATCATATACTTTCCAAAAGCATATATCATACCTAGGTCTTGATCATATACTTTCTAAAAGTATATATCAAACATACAAATTCATTCAAGCTTCCAAAGCGAAACGACCGTGCACGGAATTTGATTCTTCCCAATATCTCATGAGTGAGCTAATGTCTTCCGGTTCAGTAGTGAACCTGTATGATCCCTTTGAGAGATCGTATTACTCATATGCCCTTACATGCACACCAGTGCGCCAGTGTATAGACCTTGATTAGGTCATCAACCTATTGGTCTGCCAAATGTACACACTCAGACATATAACAACACATCTGTCTCCGGTCAGAGGATGCGTGCTTATGCTGTGACAGCATTCAACATAGGACTTAGGTTATCTTGATCTCGTTAAGTCAACTCATTGACTTAACTAATCTGACACCTCCGAATCTCTATTCCTATGCAGAGGACCTGCATCAAGAGATCGGTCAGATATCAGCCTATGTGAGAAAGGATTGACATCTCCTACTCAGGCTGGAGATCACATCTTAACAATCATTTGGCAGTGCTTGATGAGTCCTCAATCTAACTCTTTAGATATTCATCCAAGCACCAGCCTTTATGATTCAATAATTGAATCAACAACTGTATGATCATCAAGATGGCCATGGTACATAACCCTAATTGTACAGAGGGACCTATTATGTAAATTATTTATTCTTCATTTCAGATCAGGGAATGATATTCGCAATAACATTTATTGCATAATGGCTCGCTGTGGGCTCACATGTCCAACAGGAACCAGATCCAGATTCAGTTCAACTAGATCTTCTTGATGATACCACATTGCCAGAACTGAAATCACTACCTCCTACACTCAAGTATGCCTTTCTTGCAGGACCCAAAGAGAGATATCCTGTCATCATTAGTTCAGACTTGACTTTAGAACAGGAGTCTAGGTTGTTAGAAGTTTTAGAGAAGAACCGCAAAGCAATTGGTTGGACAGTATCGGATCTCGTGGTCATCAACCCCGCTCTCTGCTCGCACCATATTTTTACTGAGGATAATGTGAGACCTTCCCGTGAGTTCCAAGGACTTAACCCCAATCTACAGGAAGCAGTGAAGAAAGAAATTGAGAAATGGTGCAAAGCAGGGTTTATATACCCTATTTCTGACTCCAAGTGGGTGGCCCCACTTCATGTTGTCCCGAAGAAGTCGGGAATTGAGATGGTCACCAATGAGGAGGGGTAGAAATCGTGACACGAGTACCTATGCCGTGTCGTGTCTATGTTGACTACAGGTGCCTGAATGATGCGACCAAGAAAGATCACTTTCCCTTGCCTTTTATTGGTTAGATATTGGAGAGACTCGCAAGGAAAGAGTTCTTCTGTTTTCTTGATGGGTACTCAGGATACAACCAGGTGGCCATAGCCCCTGAGGACCAGAAAAAGACCACATTCACATGTCCATTCGGTACTTATGCTTTCAGGCGCATGCCATTCGGGATCTGCAATGCCCCGAGCACATTTCAACGGTGCATGATAGCCATATTTGGCGAGATGGTGGGAGATTTCCTGGAAGTGTTCATGGATGACTTCTCGGTCCATGATGATTCTTTTGATATATGTTTAGCGCACTTGGCTCTTTGATATTTGACTTTGTGGAATGAGAGCTTTTCTTTGACATTTCATTGCTTTGTAATAGTTTGGCTAGCTCCACTGCTTTTACCAAGAGTTAGCACACACTGATCAATATTTTTTTATTTTATCACACCCTGGCACATAGGTAAATGTCAAGAGATAGTACAAGAACCATGTTCTCATACTGGCTAAAGATGCTGACACTAAGGTTTCATGAAGCCTTCATTGATTTTATCCCATCCTCGAGCATCATCAAATAAAGTCCAAACTCAAATCCCTCATCCCAGTTCCTCAAGTGAAATTTCAACTCATCTCATCATAATTACAGTCGTGTATGTGAGGTGTCGGTCATATTCTTAAGGTAGAGACTAAGCATGCAATATAGCACACAAACCTTTCAAATTAGAGAAATGTGAACAGTTAAGTCAATGACCCTAATGACTAAGGCTGGTTAACTCAAAATCTCAAGACCTCATAAACCAAGTGTTCTTGAACATCAATAGTCTTGTGGTGAAAGTGTAAGTGTCAGAGATTAAACCAACTTATTAGTTAGTTTTTTTGTGATGATTTTTTAGAGTTCTTTTTAAAAAAACTAAGGAAAATAAGAAAGTTTTTTTTTCAAATTTTTTAAAAAAGATTAGTAGATAAGAAAGGACATTTTTTTTGAAAAAGTTTTTTAAATAGATTTTTTTGAAAAGGTTTTTTAAGCGAACAAGGGAAATTAGTTTTTTAAGTTTTTTTACCCACCCCATAATTATTGTATAATATATACAAAAATACATGAAAGTACGAGCTATGGGTAAAGTGTATATGCAATATATACACGCCCCCTATACTTAGCATGTGCTATGTCCTCAGAGCACAAGAAGTGAGAAAAAGTCATACCTCGTGCTAAGCGTAGGATGGCTAAAATAATAAATATAGGAGTCGATCCGCTCCTCTATATTTAGGTCTTAGGTAGAAGAGGAGCAAAAATGGAGCAGACGAGGTCAAGAGGAGAAATGGATAAGTATATACACAAGGCGGGCATCGGTTCCCCCTATACTTAGGCTCTGGTTAGCCTAAGTATAGGACAGGAGTAAGTGTGAGAACCGATGTGGTCTGGAGAATATACAAAGAAGGGCGAATGTACAAGAGGAATGAATCCTCTAAGATGTTGAATCTTGATGCTGCATCTTCACGACGAGTAATATGATGTATCTGCTCTGTGCTCACTATGCATGAAGTTGATGACCTCGACTTAGACGAACTGTTCTTTTGAATCAACAAAATGCTTCAACAGTTGTCCATTTACCACATGAGACTGTGCACCATCTGTGAGATCAGCTATCTCTACACTTCCATTCTTGTGCACTTTCTTAACAACAAAGGGACCCGTCCACTTAAATTTGAGCTTCCCATGGAACATCTTCAACCTGACATTGAACAAACATACCTTTTTGTCCAGGGACAAAGTCTTTGCACCTAATGTGCTGATCATGCCATCTTTTTACTTTGTCCTTATAAATCAAACTGTTGTCATATGCCCTGTTTCGGATTTCCACGAGCTCGTTCAAGTTCAAGTCTCGACAAAGCTTCCCTAGGTGACAACTCCAATTAATCTTCTTAATTGCCCATTCGGATTTATGAATCAATTCTGCGGGCAAATGGCATGTCTTGCCATAGATCATTCTAAATGGTGAAGTACCCAATGGTTTCTTGTAATCTGTCCTATAGGCCCACAAAACTTGGTCCAAGAGCTGAGGCTCACCAGTTCTTCCTGTCGAGACGAACCAATTTCTGCAAAATACTCTTCATCTCTCTGTTCGAAACCTCTACCATGCCATAAGACAGTGGGTGGTAAGGACTGGTAACTCTATGCTCAAATCCATGGTCCTTAGCTAAATATCTCATATCTCGGTTCACAAAGTGGCTATCCCCATCAGATATCAAAACTTTTGGTACCCCGAACCTAGCAATAATATGGTCTCTCACAAACTTACAAACAGTCTTGTTGTTTGTAGTTCGGGTTGGGATAGCCTCCACCCACCTGGATAAATAATCAACCGCCAACAATATGTACTCATGTCCTTGGTTGTTGGGAAAGGGACCCATAAAATCTATGACCCATACACAAAAAACATCACAAATAATCATCGGTTGCATGGGCATCTCATATCTTTGTCCAATTGTCCCTCCCATCCTTTGACAGATAGGGCACGACCGTACAAAATCAACAGAATCTCTAAACAAGGTCAGCCAATACAATCCATATTGAAGTACTTTGTGAGCGGTTCTCTTTCCCGAATGGTTCCTCCAGCCTCAAGTGAATGACAATATGTGAGGACACTCTGGTATTCCTCCTGAGGAATACACCTTCTCCAAACACAATCCGATCCTTCGAAGAAAAGGAAAGGATCGTCCCGGTGGTATCTCCTCGAATCCGACTTCAGTCGATCAATGCTGCTCCTAGTCCAGTCATGGGGAACTTGCTTGGAGACAAGATAGTTCACCATGTTGGCATACAACGGGAGTGAGTCAATAACACAAATTGACTCATCTGGGAAGGTCTCTCTAATCCACTCATAATCCGGAGAATCCTTAAGGTCAATATGAGAAAGGTGATCAGCCACAACATTCTTCACTCCAGGTTTATCTTTTATCTCCAAATCAAATTCCTGGAGGAGTAAAATCCACCTAAGAAGATGCGCCTTCGCTTCCTTCTTTTCCATTAAGTATCGAAAAAGGCACATCCCAGTGTACTCCCAGGAAAACAAGTGCAGACGACTCCAACTTCTCTTGACGGATTAATTGATCAACACCAACAATATGCGTTGTGTAATAAGGCACTTGAGAGGATCCTTGTTCCAATGAGAGGGAGAGAAGAATTGACACAATCCTATGCCCTCCATCAATTGGCCTTACATCTACACTTTTAAGTCTGACAACTAAAGAGACGGTGAATTGGATGCAAGAAAAGGTTTGTTGAGGATCGAGTTCTTAGGAGAGTCTCTTGGACTGGACCCTTGGGTGACGTTGTGACTCTACTCTTGTAACTACAGTCAACACTTAAGTCATATCCCTACTATATATGTATACAAAGAGAGTCTGGTGATTAGGGGAATTGGATACACTTTTGACTAGAGCTTGGTTCAGCTTAGAATTTTAGGATCTCTAAAACCGAGAGTTCTTTAACGGATCAAGTCTTTTTAAATAAAAAGCCACAAAATCAAAGGAGTTTCTCACATGTAAATAACCCAAAACTTCATGTATTTTTAATAATTTCATTTCAACTCCTTTTTGGCAAATTCTTTCTCCAACTTGTTCAAAACAATATATATAAAAATACAAAAATAAAACAAATTTTAGCTCAAATAAATGCTCCTAGATCCCAAAGGGAAAAAGCCGTAAAGACCAACTTCCAAGTCAAATTCCTGCTCCGTATGAACTTCAAATTCACCAAACTCACTTTTAAAGTTCAAGTTAGAAAATTATCAATCCAACGGAAGTGATTTCATTAAAATCGGAGCCCATTTGCAAAAGTTGGGTTTTGGGACCTAGATGTACATTGTATATTATGTATATATTCATTCTTTCTTCATTTTTTATTTTATCTTTCCTAATTACTAAAAATACAAAAAAATCATGGTTGTGTTGTATTTTAATTGTAGTGTTTTATTGTATTTTTCCGCTGTAAATAGCTCTAAAAAAGACAAAAAATTACATATTAGAAAAGCAATTAAAAAATGTACATGTTGTATGTATTCATTTGTAAATTCACCACTATTTTTCCTTCTTTATTTTTGTTGTATTTAAAGTAGCCTACTTTATATTATTATTTATTTTAGTATTTATTTTACATTCTCTACAATAACCACCATTCAACTCCTTTCTACCACAAACCTCCATTTAACCCCATGATGAACGCGAAATCCACCTCTTTAATAATCGTAAATTGTAGTATAGGAGGCGGATTTCGGTCGTCAAAATACCACAAGCCTTGAATGTTGTTGAGTATTTTTACTTGGTAAGTGTACCAAGGTCGAACACAGGGAACGGTGTTTTTTAGTTGCGTGGTCTTAAATCAAATTAAATAATTAGTTAATGATCGATTAATTACTGTGTTGAGAAATATGCATGCACAATGCATTGAGAAGCAAATGTAAAAGAAATATACAGATAAAATGAAGCACTGGATCTGCGATTTAGTTAAGTTTTATCCTCAAATAAATTTATCAAGAAATACTCGAAAGATAATCACAGATCAAAAGAGATTATTTCTAACGAGATATTTCCAATTAATTCAAAAATGCAAGCTAGAAGATCATGAGATCAGATCATATTCCTACACAAATTGATTCCTCAAAAATATGTCCAATAATTCTCTTTCCTCAACTGAGCTCCCTGCTCTGATTAAATCTTTCAAATAATATAAGCAATAATCCTTGGGGAAGTATTCAATTTAAATCACTAGTTGAATCCCTGCAAAAGATAATGTTAATTTTCCAAACATGAATATGTGGCCTGCAAAAAGTTGACAGAGATCCTCAATGAATAATTATCAATAATCAGCCTCGAATCAGTCCACAAATTATACTATGTTGTAGAGCACGGAATTAGCTTCGAAACGACATATTATATGCTAAAATCGGAGTTCAGATGGAAAAGATATGCTAAAATGAAGTTTTAGGGACTAAAATGTAAATAAAATAAACTTTTCTTCTTCAAAAAGGTCCCTGCGGGGCTTATCTGTAATTTAAATAATTCGGAGGGTCTCCTCTGCAATTTACCCAGGCGGGGGTATAATATAATTTTGGAAACACGCGAGGGCTTCACTGCAATTTCTCCAGCCACGCACGTGCGTTGCACGTGCACCTGGAGGGTTGGACACGAGGCGGAGGCTCGGAGGGCCCGGAGCTGAGGCTCGGGTGGGAAGGCTGGAGGCTCAGGCCAGAGCAGGAGGCTCGGGCGTCCGAGCCTTTGGTTCGGGGGCTGGCTCGGGGCTCCCGAGCCTCGAGGCTCGGCTGGGGCGCGTGGCGGAGAGAGGACCGTCGGATCAAGGGCTTGGGCCCGATCCGACGGTCGCTGTAGATGCGACGGGTGCTCGGGCAGGGCGGCCGAAGCGCGCCACGCGAGGCGGAGGTGCCGCGGTGGAGGGCGCCTGGGCGAGGAGGCGGAGCTGGTCTCCGCGGCGGAGCGGAGAGCCGCAGGCGGAGGAGCGGCAGCGCTCGGCCGTCACACGGCCGAGCGGTGGGGAAGGGTAGGTCGTTGCCGGGGTGGTGCGGAGGCGCGAAGGCGCCGAGATGGAGCGAGCTGGAGGCGGCGTCACCCCCGACGACGAGCTGGGCGTTGGGTTCCTGCAGTGGTTAGAGAAACAGGAGGGAATGCGAGCGTGGAGTGGGCTTGGGCGCTTAGAGCGGTTCCGTCCTTTGCGAGGACGGTGATGGATGAGGTGAGTTGAACGGAGGAAGGAGAGGGAGAAGGCTCGAGAGCAGGGGGTGAGGGTGTTGACTCGTTGAAGAGGAGGCACAGCTCATGGCTGTCCTTGCTCACGACCCCTTGGTGAAGGGGGACTGAGCTCTGCAGCAGGTCGTTCTGCAACAGGAGTATGCTCCCTGGATCACGCCGTCAACTCGACGAGGGCCACTGTCACCAGCCCTTGCGATGATCTTGAAATGATGGCGGATGGGTTCATGGGCTGCCGCCGTTGGGGATTTATAGGAGCGAGGTGGTGGAAGGTCGAGGGTCCGGCGGCCGTTACATGCATGGAGCGGCTGGGGCCGCGCATGGCGGTCATTGATGGAGAGAGAGGAAAGATGACCCTGGTCACGTGCTAGGAACGTGACCCAGGGGTGCTGGAGAGAGAGGAAAGAGTGGGGGTGCCACGTGGCACGTCCAGGGGCTGCCATGTGGCACAAAAAATATTTCAAATTTTAATGTGGGTAAAAGAGAGAGAAGATGACCTCGGATCGAAAAATCTTCTTCATGAAAGTTGTTCGTCTCATCGAGATCTACAACTTTCATGAAGGCTCCGGAAGCAAAAGAGGTCATCTGTGTGAAGTGGTATTTTTGGTGGCTTTCCATGTGTAAGGAAAACCGACTTTTTGGGATTTTGTAATTTTTTTGGTGGTTTTAGAGGGGATAAAAATTATAGAAAAAATACGATAAAATACAAGAAAATTAATTACACATTAATCTATTTTTTTGGATTTTTAATGGATAAGAAATTAGGAAAATAAAATAGAAGTAAGAAACACACAAATTTTGTACAAACAGACAACGGACACTTGGACTCGGGCAGTTTCTTTGAATTCAGTTTTGATCTGGATTTGGATTTTTGCGTTTCTTATTAAAACTTTCATCAAAGGATACAAATGAAGAGGAAATAAAATTAAAAGAGTTAATTATGCACATAAAAACTCAGGTTAAAATTAGCAAAAAGTTAAAATGCGCAAAAGAGGCCCAAAACCCAACTTTCACATATGAGCTCCGAATTTTACGAAATTGGTCTTGTTTTGAAGGTATTTGAAAATGGAGTACTTTAAAAGTGAGTAGATCAAAATCGGACACTGTATGTGGGAGATATGCTCATTTTAGTCTGTCAGATGTGAAATTTGACTTTGGGATTATTTGACACTTATTAGGGTTAGTAATTTTTTTGTATTTTTTATTTAATAAGGTTAGTAATATCTACACAATGGAGGTATTTGGGGTCAATCGGAGTTAGAATGAATTATTTAAAAATAAGAGAAGTTAGCGGCTTTTTGGGCTAATTTACACTTGGGATTTTTAATGCAATTTATGCATGATGAAATGCAGATATTATTTACACATGTATGAATGCTAGTAATGCTCTATTAATGATTAATTACAGGTGAATGATGGGGAACAGAGCCTAATTGACCAATTTTTGGCATGATGAATACGAGATTCATCATACCCCTATACTTAGACATGCTCGTCCCCGAGCATGAATGAATGACTTAGTTGAATATATCCCTGACTGTGCATGTGAATTTTCAAGGCTTAATTCATAGAAGACCCTTAATTTGAGTGATCCTAAAATTCTGAGTTCAACCAAGTCTTAATCAAAAGGAATCCAACTTCTCTAATTTTCAGACTCTCTGTTTACATATAATATAAAGATATGATTTTAAGTGTACTGCATTTCATGAGAGTCGAGTCGGGGCATCACTCAAAGTTCCAGTCCCAAAGATCCTCCTCTAGACCTAATCCTCAATACTAGGGAATAAGTCTATTCTTGTTTCAGTCATCCGTCTCATTAGTTTGCCAGACTTGAAAGTGTATATGCACGGCCAGAAGATGGAGGGCATAGGATTGTGTCTGATTTTCTCTCCCTTTCATTGGAACAAGGTGCCTCTCGAGTGCCTTATTACTCAACACAAGTATATTTTATTTTGTTGATCAATGTGTCCGTCAAGAGAATTTGGAGTCGTCTGCACTTGTTTTTCTGGGAGTACACCGGGGTGTGTCTTTTTTGAGTATCTAAGATACCTTCGACACCCAGACTTGTATCGCTTACGATGCAGAGCCCTTTTATGGTGTCAGCCCGACTCCTTGGTCCTAATTAGTGCTTGGTCCAAGTGGACACTTTAAAAATGTTTGGGAGCGCTCGCCATTGGTGGAAGCTCGTTTAGAATTTGACTTTGGATGATAGAGCTTTTCTTTGTCAATTTTTTTGGGCTAGCTCCACTGCTTTTACCAAAAGTTGGCGCACACTGATCAACAATTTTTCATTAAGTTTCAACACACCCTGGCACTTAGGTCAATATAAAAAAGATAGCATATGAACTTGTTCACATACTGGCTAGTTTTTGCCGACACTCAGGTTTTCTGCCGCCTTCATTAACTTTATCCCATCCTCGAATATCATTAGATCGGATCTAAACTCAAATCTCTGGTCCTAGTTCCTCAAGTGATATCTCAACTCATCTCATCAATCATGCAGTTGTGGAAGTGATTTGTGCTGATCAAATTCTTTTTCAAGGTAGAGATGAAGAGTGCAATATAGCGCTCAAATCTTTTAAACTAGGGAAGTGTGGATTATTAAGTTCTAAAAACCCTAATGACTAAGGCAGGCTAACTCAGAATCTCAAGATTTCAGAAATCAAGTGTCCTCAAAAATCCTCAAGACTTGAGTGATAGTGAATGTGTTAGGAATATATCGACCAAGGAATGCATGAAATGCTTGATGAAATGCAAGACCATGAGTTTTTTTTTTGCAAAAAGGTTTTTTTGTTGTTTTTTTTGTTTTTGTTTTGTTTAAACAGGTATTAAACACACTACTTGTACCCATCCCCGATGTTAGATAAAAATGAATAAAGTACGAGCTATGGATAAAGTAGATAAAATATATACAAACACACCCCCCTAGACTTAGCTTGTGCTATGTCCTCATGGCACAAAGTGAAATGTTGACATAGCTCGTACTAAATATTGAAGGACTAAAAACAAAAGAAGAGAAGTAATGTATAAACAATGGTAGCGGTCCCCCTATACTTAGGTTCAGGTCAGCCTAAGTATAGTCACATAATTACAGACGGGGAACCGAGAAGAATTTCGGATGTACAAGAGAGTGTGGGTTCCAGAGAGGTGTGCTATCTGGGCAGATCAAATTTTACGTCAAAATCTATGCCTTGAGTGAAGGAGATCTGTTCAACTTGTACTAATTGCTCATTGGATTCGACAAAATGTTTAAGTAGCTGACCGTTGACCATAGATGCTTGCGCGCTATCTGCGGTCTCTGAGATCTCAACACTCCCATTATTGTGTACCTCTCTTACGATGAAGGGTCCCGTCCATTTTGATTTCAATTTCCCTTGGAAAATTTTCAACTCTGCATTAAATAGCCAAACTTTCTGCCCAGGGACAAAGATCTTTGTTCGAATGTTCTTGTCATGCCATCTCTTTACCTTGTCCTTGTAAATGGTGCTATTTTCATATGCATGATTTCTAATTTCAGACAGTTCATTCAAATTCATCTCTCGGTTCTTCTTTCCTTGGTGACAATTCCAATTAATCTTTTTGATTGCCCATTCTGATTTATGCACGAGTTCTGCGGGCAAATGGCATGGTTTTCCGTATACCATTCTAAACAGGGAGGTTCCCAATGGGATCTTATAAGCTGTCCGGTAAGCCCATAGAACTTGGTCCAGGAGTTGGGACCAGTTCTTCCTGTCAGGGCGAACGAGCTTCTGTAAAATTCCTTTAACCTTCCTATTTGACACCTCAGCCATGCCACTGGATTGTGGGTGGTAAGGAGTAGCGACACGGTGCTCGATGCCGTATTCCTTAGTCAACTTCTTCACCTCCCGGTTGACAAAGTGGCTTCCCCCATCAGATATTAAAACTTTTGGAATTCCAAACCTCGAAATAATATGATCTTTCAAAAACTTGCAAACAGTTTTGCTATCTGCAGCTCGAGTAGGGATAGCCTCCACCCATCTAGATAAATAATCTACCGCGAGAAGTATATATTCAAATCCTTGACTATTAGGGAATGGGCCCATAAAGTCAATGCCCCATGCATCAAATACGTCACAGATGATCACTGGTTGCATAGGCATGGCATCTTTGGAACCAATGGTTCCTCCCATTCTCTGACAGACGGGGCACGACCTCACAAAATTATAAGCATCCTTAAACAAGGTCGGCCAGTAAAATCCACATTGCAATATCTTCTCAGCGGTCCTCTTCCCAGAGTGATGTCCTCCCGCCTCCAAGGTGTGGCATAGATTGAGGATACTTTGATATTCCTCGTGAGGAATACATCTTCTCCATATGCAATCCGGTCCTTCAAAGAAAAGGAAAGGATCTTCTCAATGATAGTGTCTCGCTTCAGATATGAGTCGATTGATTTTGTTTCTGGGCCAACCTTGAGGAACTTCATTGGTGACGAGATAATTCACTGTGTCTGCATACCAAGGGAGTGAGTCAATAGCAGAAATTGACTCGTCTGGGAAGGTTTCACGGATGGATTGAGATTCCGGAATTTTGTTATGTTCAATCCGTGATAAATGATCAGCCACGACATTCTTAACACCAGGTTTGTCCTTAATCTCCAGATCAAATTCTTGAAGCAGTAGAATCCATCTCAGAAGTCGTACTTTTGCATCCTTTTTGGCCATTAAATAACGAACAGCATAATGGTCTGTGTAAACTGTCACCTTAGATCCTAGAAGTATTGATCGAAATTTTTCCAAGGCAAAAACCACAGCAAGCATTTCTTTTTCGGTCACAGTGTAATTTTTCTGAGCAGGGTCTAAAACTTTGCTTGCGTAGTGAATAGCATACGGGATCCCATCTTTTCGTTGTCCTAATACAGCCCTGATAAACACGGATTTCACGAGAGCCTAAATTGGTGTCTCACACAAGGCGGAGACAACCGTCGCTGTGGCGACTCTCAAATGAAACCTGTATTTAATCAACAATTAACCCACACTAAAGATCAATAAATTAGAAATAATGTGGAGTTAAATTTTTTTTTTAACTCTGCACAAAATGTATAGCAAGCAAGTATGCAGAGAGTTCGAACACAGGGAGCAAGCAGGGTAATACAAGCAAATGTAAGCACAAGTGTGTGTGTGTAAAGTGATGTGTCTACGCTAAGCAAGCAAGCACTACAATTTTTGTGGGTTTTTAATTTTTAATTTTTTTTATTTTAATTTTTTTTGTTTTGTATTTTGATTTTTAATTTTCTGATTTTTATAATTTTATATTTATGTTTTTCTTTTTCTTTTTCAATATTGGAATTTAAAGACAATGGAATAAAAGACAAGATAGAATATTTATAAAGCCAAGTAAAAATTACCAAAAATTCAGAAACAAATTGTTTTTAGTCTTTTTAGGGTTTTTTACTGTTTTTGTGATTTTTGGAAAATTTTCAAGGTGTTTTTGGTATTTTTAAATACTGAAATAAAGCAAAACAGTGCAAATAAGGCTGGCTGTGAATAAAATGAGATTTAAAAATAGCAACCAGTAGCTCAAAATTTTCACACTATTTTTCAAATAAAAAGGATAAAATAAGGAACAAACAGAAACTGAGTTTTTGATTTTTGGAGTTTTCTACTATTTTATATATTTTTTGAGGTTTTTGAGTGTTTTTAAATTTTTAGTGTTTTTCTTTTGAATTTTTTAGTGGTTTTTGGACTGACACTAAAATAGGATAAAATAGACACTAGGTGATTTTTTTGGAATTTTTGGAGGAGTTTTAATATTTTTTTGGTATTTTCTAAACTAGACAGTGCACAAATAGCAAGTTTTTGATTTTTAATAAATATGAAGATAAGATAAAATCAAAAACTAAATATGTGGCGTGAAAGTACACATGTCCAGGGGCTTAAGTTCAAAATTTGAGAAATTTTGGAGTTAAAATGATAGATCAAATAATTAGAACAAACATCCAAACATTAAACAGTCCTGGCAGGGGCATATATGCAATATATCAAACATCCAGGGGGATACACGCAATTTTTCCACAAAAGTTTACACTGAAACTTGCATTTTAAGGATTAAAGATGAATAACAAAACCCGCAAGGGTATCTGAGCAATTTACCCACCAGGGCGCGTGACTCGCACGCGCCTGGCGAGGACTGGAACGTAATATCACAAAACCCTGAGGGCCTACTTGCAAAATATCCAAAAAGTTGACACTTGATATGAAAGTTTTAGGACTAAAACGAAATACCCAAAAGTCCGAGGGTTCCTCTGCAAAATGCCCTCACCTCACGTGTACTGGTCACGTGAGGTGACGTGGCGGAGGACCTAAGTGCAAATAAACAAAGCCTAGGGTCTTAATGCAAATATTACAAAACGTTTACACTACAGACGAAAGTTTAAATACTAAATATTAAATACAAAAATGGCGAGGGTTGGGATGCAAAATACCCTCGACGCGCCGATCGAACGGCTGTGGGTCTTCACTTAAACACGTGTCGTCGATCGGACGGCGATGGCGCTTCGCGGATGCACGGCGAAGATTAGAACGCTCGAAGGCGATCTGACGGCGGAGGCGTGGTGCAATTCAACGGCTGCGGCTTGATCTGGGCGCTCCACCTCGATCCGACGGTGCTGAAGCTCGGAGCAAGAACAGCGACGAACTCCGGCGAGCCGAGGTTCGCCGAGGTCAAACTCCGTCTCCGGTGAGCGGTTTGGCTTCAAAATGGGGCTGGAGGCTCCTGGGGTCGTCCTCTACCTCCTGGGGGCTTCAAAATTGCACGGCGTTGACCGTGCCGCTCGCAGACGGTCGACGGAGCTAGAGAGCTCGGCTGAGCTCCGGCGAGCCTCAAAATCGCGCCCAGGTGCGAGTCAACTTGCTTTGACCCTGCAAAAAGTGTTAGAAGGTCCAGGGCAAAGTGCCTGGACCTTAGGAGGACCTAAACTATGCGCGAGGTGAAGTGATCGTCGGTGGCCGGAGGTGCACTCCGGCGAGGATGCTTGAATGGGCGAAATGAGCGATGGAACTTGTGATTTTTTTTGGGTTTTTGAAGCTTAAGCTACCAGGAACTAAATGCACGAAAGAAATAAGCGGGGTGGTGCCCTCGATGGCCGGAACCAGAGGAGAAAGGGTTACCTCGACCGCCGGGTTGCGGGAGGTGGTGGAGGCTCCCTCGACTTCGCGCGCCTCGGCTGAAGGGCTGGCGATGGAGCTGTCACCTCCACAGAGCTCAGGAGCACAATGGTGGCGCTGAAGGGTGGACCGAAGGGACTCAACCGAGGGGAGGAAGATGAGGGTTCGTATTTGAAGCGTGGCGAGGGCGTGACTTCGAGACGAGATTTTGGGCGGATGGAGAAGATCTGGGTAGATCTGGGAAATCGGCGGTGGAGGTGATGGATCGAGGAGCATGTTTCGTGAAGGAAGCGGCAGCAGAGGATGAGCGGCGCGGCTTCGAAAAAGGCGCGAAGACAGGGGGAAAGCGACGCGCGCCTCGGGCTGAAGGGAAAAAGACAGACTGTTGACCCGACGGTCAACAGTCGCGAGCTCCTGGTTGGTCCACGTGGACCAACCAGAAAAAAGAGAATAAAAAATGTTTTGTTAATTTATAAAAAATAGAAATAAGCCGAATTAAAATAAAGTTGTAAAATGAAAAGTATTTGTTATTTTATGTAGTATTTTATTATAATTTTTATTTAATTTTATGATACATATTTTTACAAGTTTACTTTTTAGCCTTATATAGGTATATTATCTACATATTTTAGTATTTTATTTTTGTTTTGTGTAATTTATTTTTATTATTTTTGTTTAGTATTTTGTAAAATTATAAAATACTTTTATATACATAAATATGTTCTTATTTTATTTTTCTGAATTGTTTTGTATATTTAATAAAATGAAAGTATTATTTGTGTATGTATATATACCTATACTATACCTATGTATTATAATATATACAAGTATTTTTCTTTGAGTTTTATTTATGTTTTTATTCTGATTTTAATGTACATAATTATTATAAATAATATTTACAACATTATAAAAATATAAAATTGGACAAACAATGAATAAGGAATAAAGTGAATATTTTAATCTGTACACTTATACAATGAGGGTCCAAAACTCAACTTTCAAACCGTAGCTCCGCCAAATGCGAAACCACCACCATTGGATAGATTATTTTATTCTATATACAATTAAAGGTGAGTAGGCTGCATTTGGAGTTTTTATTTGTGAGATACAGGTCTGGGAAGTTGGCATTCTGGATTTTTATTCAGACCATAACTTTTTATCTGTACATTATTTTTCTGTGAAATCAATTTTGTATTTTTCTTTATTTTATTATCTACAACTTTCATGTACAAAGTTTCTTTATTTGAAGTGTAAAAAGTGGAACCAAAAATAGGTCCCAAAATGAATAAAGAATGAACAAAATGTATAGGTATTTTATCTGTGTTTTGGCCCTTATCTCCCCCTACTTTATTCCTTGTCGACCTATTCATCAAGATGCCTAGGTCTCGGGGTTTTGGGTCATAAAATATTTACAATATTTTATTCTTTTTCTTTTCTTTATTTATTCTATAATTTTGGCCTTAATTACAGTAATTTATACACTGTTTAGATGCACATGCATGAATGCTAAGATGATGATTTTAATATTATTTACAGGCATTTGCTAGGGTTTTTGGTGCCAAAATGATAGAATAAAGATGATGAAATGTGGATTCATCATCCCCCTATACTTTACCTTTGCTAGTCCCTAGCAAACACTTATGCAATAAGTGCAAAAAGAAAGAAAGAAAAGAAAAAGAAGAAATGTGGATTAAGTTTCATTATCAAACTTGTCTTCACAAAATCAAAGTTTGGAGCTTAAGGCGGACCTTTGGAAGTTTAGTGCGGTCGGAACCTTACTGAGAACCAAGTTTGAAATCCAACAGTCCTCGAGAATCCCAAAACTCTGTCCAAGTCTCCTCAATAGCCAGGTCAGAAATACTTCAACTCATACGCAAACTCTTATGACTATGAATCTGACTCGTACAGTGTAAGTGATATGTAGCTCCCCACCTCAGAAGTGACAAAGAAACAACCTCCCCCAACCTGGTAACTCTAATGCCTTGGTCTAGCAACTCTTTCCTCGAGAAGCGGGGTATTACCTTCTAAGTTCAAGTGCAACCGGCTCAAGAAGAGGGGGAAGAAGTATAGACTTTTGGAAGCTCAGCCAGTGTAGCCCAGTCTCCCGCTGCAAGCTTCATGAGATGTAACGTGGATACCATAAGCTTTTGCCTTATTGGACTATATACACTCCGGTGGGGTTATTAAATTTTCAATCCGACCCACCATTTTTTTTGGAGTTCTCTTCTTTTTTTTTTCAATTGCATCTGTACAACATATCTACATGGTGCAGCATATATACAAGAAATTTTCCTCTTGAGCTAGTAGACTATCCCTCTTTTGAAGCTTTATTACAACCCACGGCTTCTGTCTTTAGCCTTCATCACCACTAGACCAAGTTGAGGTGCACTTCCTTCACTATAAGAAGAAGAGAGGTTCCGCCTAGAAGTACTACCCTCATATGCTACCCCAAGCCAAAGGAAACTGCCTCCTTACCACCTCATCCGTGGAGAGCTATGTGAAAGGTGCAGGTGTCCAAGTTAGGTCATTATCAACAAGAGTCGTGCGTGTGCTCCGAAATACTCTACTTAGGCAGTCAAGAATCCATTGAACCAAGTTCCGTGATCCTCAAAGAATTAAGTCAACTAGACCTGAAGTACTTCAAACCCAGTTCCTATAATGTTCCTGTTATTAGGTAGATTTTAAGGTCCAATCAAGCTCCAATCTCCGGATTTTACTTAGACTTGTTCAACTATCAAACTCAATCCGAAAAATGCTCATGCCATGCAATGCAAGAAATATTTTTGTGCTGCAATTTTCAAGATTTTGAACTTTTTATGGATTTTTGAAAAGATGATACATGCGTATGCAGATGCATTTTTTGCATTTTTCACAAAGATTTTTCAAATGTTTTTGGATTTTCATTTTTGCAAATGTTTTTTGGGACTTTTGAAAACAAAAGATTTTGGCTGCAAACCAGGTTAAAATATGTACACGGGAGTGCTTCTTATATATACAAGAAGTGGATTCCAAGAATTTACAAGGGTAAGTGGTCAGTTTTATACATATATATAGGTAGAGGATTTTGGTGTGATGTTAGTATTCCTCAAACTTATTTGACACAAGGTTTTTCAAACAATTTTTTGAAAACTATAGTCCAATATAATTTTTACAAACATTTTTACAAACATGTACACTCATTTGAAAATCATTTTACAAAGGTTTTCAAAACAGTATAGATAGATTTTTCAATGGATTTTTGCAACCATTTTTCAAACCATTTGCAAATCATTTTTCAAACATTTTATTTCACACAAAGAAAATAAATTTTACAAACCACACATTTTTACACAGGTTGAAAACATGTAACAAAATATTTTCAAAATAGTTTTCAATAGATGTTCACAAAGATTTTCAAACTATTTTTCAAACATTTTGCAAAAAACATTTTCACCTGATTTATTAATCAGTATATACAAAAAGAATTTGAAGAATAACCACATCTTTTTAATAAGGATTTTTAATGAATTTTAAAGAATTATTAGCCATATTTATTAGGAAAATACGAAAGTACGAGTTATGGCTAAAGTATATACACAGTATATACGACCCCCTATACTTAGCTTGAGCTATGTCCTCATAGATCGGAGAGAAAAGAGAAGACATAACTCGTACTAAGTATAGGCAAGTCTAAAGAATGAATGAATCAATGAATGAGAAGTTGACCGTCCTCCCTATACTTAGGATCAAATAATCCTAAGTATAGCAGACTGTACACAACGCAGGGAGGGTCAAGGGTGGGAATGAACAGATCGTACTCAGATTGTCTCCCCCTATACTTAGGGTAAAAGAAGCCCTAAGTATAGACAAGAAGAGGAGACAATGGAGAGGATCAAAGAATATAGAAACTCAGGGTGCACACCCCCCCTATACTTAGGACAAAGTACGTCCTAAGTATGGAAAACTGTCTACACGGGTGATGAATCCACATTTCATCATCTTTATTCTATCATTTTGGCACCAAAAACCCTAGCAAATGCCTGTAAATACCCTTAAATAGAGCATCTTAGCATTCATGCATGTGCATTATATCAGTGTATAAAATACTGTAATTAAGGCCAAAATTATAGAATGAATAAAGAAAAGAAAAAGAATAAAATATTGCAAATATTTTATGACCCAAAACCCCCGAGACCTAGGCATCTTGATGGATAGGTCGACAAGGAATAAAGTAGGGGGAGATAAGGTCAAAAACACAGTCAAAATACCTATTCATTTTAGTCATTCCTTATTCATTTTGGGACCTATTTTTGGTTCCACTTTTTATACATCTAATAAAGAAACTTTGTACATGAAATTGTAGATAATAAAATAAAGAAAAATACAAAATTGATTTCACAGAAAAATAATGTACAGATAAAAAGTTATGGTCTGAATAAAAATCCAGAATGCCAACTTCCCAGACCTGTATCTCACAAATAAAAACTCCAAATGCAGCCTACTCACCTTTAATTGTATATAGAATAAAATAATCTATCCAATGGTGGTGGTTTCGCATTTGGCGGAGCTACGGTTTGAAAGTTGACTTTTGGACCCTCATTGTATACGTGTATAGATTAAAATATTCAATTTATTCTTTATTCATTATTCTTGCATGTTTATATTTTTATAATTATGTATATATTACTTATAATATATATGTACATTAAAATCAGAATAAAAATGCAAAGAAATCACAAAATAAAAATACTTGTATAAAGGATACATAGGTATACTGCCTATACATATACCTATACAAATAATACTTGTATTCTATTAAATATACAAAACATATCAGAAAAATAAAATAAAAATATATTTATGTACATAAAAGTACTTTATGTTTTTATAAAATAATAAGCAAAAATAAATAAATTAAAAGACACAAAATAAAAATAAAATACTTAAATATATAGATATATACAATATAAAGGGCATAAATGCAAACTTGTAAAAATACGTCTCATAAAAATAAATAAAAATCACAGAAAAATTCTTCATAAAATAATAAACATTTTTTATTTTATAACCTAAAATCAATAAATTCATTTACTATTTTATTTTGATTTTTCAAATAATTTCTACTCTGAATTTCCTGATTGGTCCACGTGGACCAATCAGGCGCGGTCTAGAGTTGACCCCGGTCAACTCCCCCGACCAAAGCCTGCCACCTCTGACGCCCGCGATTTTGCCCCATTTTCAAGAAATTCTCGCGCTCGATCCGCTTGTCCTCGCGCCTTGATTCCTTCTCGGAAGTTCATCCCCGATCTCCACTCTCCCACGCAATGTCTTCGGATCCAGCCATATCCTCATGATGCGCGCGTGGAGCTCGCTTGAATAAGACGCCATCGCCTCCTACTTAAACCACCCGCCGTCTTCGAGCCCAAGTTTGAACCCTCATTAGCCATTAATCCTCCTCCCTGTCGAGCTCTTCGTGTTGCTGGAGGTGACAGCTCCGCATCTACACCCTCAGGCGAGTCGAGGAGGCTCTGTAGCGGCTCCGCCACCTCCGCCGACCACCGGCGTAGAGGTTCTTCTTCCTCAGGTAGTCCACCTTCGAGGCATCCATTTTTCCCTTTTCTTTTCGTTTCATTTCATTTCCCTTAGCTTCAGTACCGAAAACCCCAAAAAATTCCGAGTTTAGTCGTGTGATTCGCTCCCCATCGTTCATCGCCGGAGTGCATCTCCGGCTGTCGTTCCTTCGCCTTCCACCGATCACCTCCGACCGTCCCTACGCCTCCGCGGGGTCCAGGCAACTTGCCCTGGACCCTCTCACCTTGTTTTGCAGGTCAAAGCGCAGTCAACGTACCTGGAAGGCATTTTGCAGCTCTCGCCGGAGATACCTGGAGCTCCGAGCTCCGCCGCCCTCGCGCCAACACATCGAAGCATCTCCGACGACCCTGAGCCTTCCAGCACATAGCCGGACCTTCCAGGAGCCTGCAGCTCCATTTTGGAGCCCATCCACCGTCTGAGGAGCGAGATCGGAGTCGGGGAAGTTCGCCTCCGCCGGCCTTCTTCCCCGTTCTTCCTCCTCGCTTCTCCACCGTCCGATTGAGCCGCAGCTCCAGTTCGCGTGACGACCGTCCGATCTTCCAAGCCCGTCCACCGTCAGATCTCTGACTGAGATCTAATCCCAGACGTCAACGCCAACCGTTATCGGCCGCTCTCGTGCTGCCACGTGGATAAGTGGCCCGCTTCCCGTCGTTGGATCGTCCATCGTCGCCAACCGTTGGATGCGCGCCACGCGTCACCTGCAGAGCGCCTGAGCGAGGGTATTTTGCATCCCCACCCTCGCAAATCTTGTATTTCATTTCAGTCCATAAACTTTAAGCGGTAGTTTAAATATTTCTGTAATAATTGCAACTAGAACCCCGTAGTTTTCTTATTTGCACCTAGGTCCAATCCACGTCACCTCACGTATCCGTGCGCGTGAGGAGGCTGGGTATTTTGCAGGGACCCCCCTGGGGTTTATTTATTTCGCTTAAGTCCATGAATGTTTGCTTTCAGTTGTAATATTTTGGAGAAACTGCATTGAACCCCTTGGAACTTTGTAATATTGCAAAAATACCCCTTCCAGGCACGTGCGAGTCACGCACCCTGGTGGGTAAATTGCTCAGATACCCTTGCGGGTTTTGTTATTCATCTTTAATCCTTAAAATGCAAGTTTCAGTGTAACCTTTTGTGGAAAAATTGCGTGTATGCCCCTGGTGGTTTTAAATATTGCACATATACCCCTGCCAGTACTGTTTGATGTTTGGATGTTTGCTCTAATTACTTGACCTATCATTTTAACTCCAAAATTTCTCAAATTTTGAACTTAAGCTCCTGGACATGTGTACTTTCACGCCACATATTTAGTTTTTGATTGTATCTTATCTTCATATTTATTAAAAATCAAAAACTTGCTATTTGTGCACTGTCTAGTTTAGAAAATACCAAAAAAATATTAAAACTCCTCCAAAAATTCCAAAAAAATCACCTAGTGTCTATTTTGTCCTATTTTAGTGTCAGTCCAAAAATCATTAAAAAGTTCAAAAGAAAAACACTAAAAATTTAAAAAAACTCAAAAACTTCAAAAAAATATATAAAATAGTAGAAAACTCCAAAAATCAAAAACTCAGTTTCTGTTTGTTCCTTATTTTGTCCTTTTTATTTGAAAAATAGTGTGAAAATTTTGAGCTACTGGTTGCTATTTTTAAATCTCATTTTATTCACAGCCAGCCTTATTTGCACTGTTTTGCTTTATTTCAGTATTTAAAAATACCAAAAACACCTTGAAAATTTTCCAAAAATCACAAAAATAGTAAAAAACCCTAAAAAGACTAAAAACAATTTGTTTCTGAATTTTTGGTAATTTTTACTTAGCTTTATAAATATTCTATCTTGTCTTTTATTCCATTGTCTTTAAATTCCAATATTGAAAAAGAAAAAGAAAAATATAAAATATAAAATTATAAAAATCAGAAAATTAAAAATCAAAATACAAAACAAAAAAATTAAAATAAAAAAATTAAAAATTAAAAACCCACAAAAATTGTAGTGCTTGCTTGCTTAGCGTAGACACATCACTTTACACACACACACTTGTGCTTACATTTGCTTGAATTACCCTGCTTGCTCCCTGTGTTCGAACTCTCTGCATACTTGTCACTATACACCATTTGTGCAGAGTTAAAAATAAATTTTAACTCCACATTATTTCTAATTTATTGATCTTTAGTGTGGGTTAATTGTTGATCAAATACAGGTTTCATTTGAGAGTCGCCACAGCGACGGTTGTCTCCGCCTTGTGTGAGACACCAATTTAGGCTCTCGTGAAATCCGTGTTTATCAAATGGCGCCGTTGCCAGGGAGCAACAGCGCGTAGTTCGAGTTTTTGCTTGTGTTTGTCTACTTTTGCGGCTTTTATCATTTTCCGTATCTTTGATGTTTCTTGTTGAATTGTCTAACCCCTTCCTTGTTTGGATTCCGTGCGAGGTACGCGGATCGAGGGAGGAGCCCCTCTTGGAGCACCTTGGCACCCACGTGAAGCGGCTTTAGCTTAGCACGAAGAAGGACTTGGAGGATTTTGCAAGACAACTTCTTAGCATTTATATTCTTGCATTGTATTTATTTTGTAATTCGTAGTGAGAGAGAGACCATTCTTTGTAATAATACTGGTACATTCGGACTTGGACTTTCGGGCCCAATTTCCAAGTGTTTGTTCACTTGGGGGCTCACCGCGGCTTTCCATCGGTTTTCATCGCCTTTTCTTACTTTGTTTTTCGGTTTTGTTTTCCTTACTTTGTGTGATTGAGCCCTTAGATTTAGGATTGCTTGCGATAGACTAAGGCCAAACACTTAATATCTTGCATGTACCTATAGACTCGTTTGGACTTAGTCAAATTTAAACAGTCTGTTCATTTATCTCTTAACCCGTGTGCCGTGAGCGAGCCCCATCAAGCGCTACTCCTGAACTCGAGTGTGTCGAGAAGAGGAGGGGTAAGCCAAGACCGGACTCTTAGGTTAAAGATAAGTGGCCGACTTGTGGTTCTTCACGATAATAGCAATTTCTGAAAATTAGGGCGATTTCATCGGCTTTGCATTTGCATATAGATAGGTTTCAATTCTGCTGAGCATCCTTGCATGTAGAGTGCTGGAGGCAAGGTGAGCATTTATGCTTTAGCATTCATCATCGTTTTGCCGCTTGCATTGCTTTTCCGCTCCTCTACCTCTGATTTTGATCACCTAGGTGCTAAGTAAAATTGAATCCCCGTTAGGATCGTGCATTTTCATTAAAAATAAAAAAAAAGTGATAATCAATAAAATTGGGACTGCTAATATTACTCGACCCTAAAATCGACCAAAAAGAAAAATCTTGTATTGGGGCGAGTAATCCCCTCATTGTCTTCGTTTTACATTGCTCGCGCACACACTAAGGCTAGTGCCCAAATCCCATTTTAAGCCCCTAAGTGTTTGTACAACTTCTTGACTTTTTCACCTAACTCTAAAACAGACAAGATAAAAAGACCGATTTTTCGATCTCTACCGAGTTGAGTAGGTGAATTGAGGGTTTGATTGTTTCATTTTTGCTTGTGATTGTTTGGTGTGTATACTCGATCACTCCGCGCATTTGCGCCTTTGTCTCACATCTCTTGACTTGACCGTCGTGCTCTCCCGATCATTTCTCTTGTTTCGAGATGGATTCCTGGAGAGATTTTTATCCGGATTTTGCGGATTCCTCCTACCCTCCAGCCGGTCCACCTCCCTTTTATCAGGAGGATCCTCCTAGTTTTTCTAATTTTTGTACATATCCGCCTCAGCCACAGTTTCAGACTTCGGACTTCTACCCACCTCCATCCCCACATATATATTATCCGCCTCCACCATCACATCCACCCGAGTCTGACCTGTTGGAGTCACCTCCCACGACCTCCATGAGTGTTGTCATGAACCTAATGCTAGAGCACATCAATTTGATGAAGGAAAATCTTGACACTTTGAGAGAATATCGGACTAGTGCTCTTTTCATTGAGGATACAGCTTTGCTTGTGAAGAATCATGGGAGCTTGCAATCGCCAAAAATACAAAAAAATGAGAAAAATTTAAAAATCCAAAAAGATTTCGGGAGACACTTGGTTGATCAAGATTTTGAGGAGAGAGTCCACTTGCCAGAACCCTTGACCACACACCCATTCACATCCAGTCCCACCTTTGACCCCGAGGATGCCGCTGTACAGACTGCTCTTGGCATGCCTCGTGTATATGCTGATTCCGACTTCCTCCCTTGTATGGAGGAAGTCCGAAAATTTTAAAAAAATGTTATTTGAACCCGAAGTGGTGGCTACTATTCATGAAATCATCCGTGCCCCACTTCAGCAGGCCATGACCCAAGTATCTGCTCCTCTTCCCAAGAAGAGAAAGCGGAGGAGCAGATCTGAGCGTCACATCTTGACCATGGCCACTGCCCTCGCCATCACACACCGTCCCATTCCCAAGAAGAAGAACACAGCTACTCCTTTCATCACTTGCACCATCTCTGACTATACATGTGATCGCACTCTCCTGGACGGTGGTGCTTCGATTAGCATACTACCTTTCTCGCTGGTACAGTCTCTTCACTTAGGGCCTCTTAAGAAAACCAGGATGATCGTTCAGTTTGTTGATGGATCTATCAAGAGGCCGAAGGGTATCCTTGAAAACGCCGTCATTTCTATTCAGGGCACGAGCCACCATGTTGATTTTGTCGTGTTGCCCATGGAGAACTCCACAGGGGAGCCATCTCCAATCATCCTGGGACGACCATTCCTCGCCTCTGCGAGGGTCGTTATTGATTATGGATCAGGAGAGGTTCGCTTCCGTCCTGTTGGCGGGAGCGAAAGGACGATCACCGCACCCACAGTTGACCAGAGACCCGCACCTGATGTACCTTCACCGACTATAGCTGACTCTGAGGCCCGTGACCTATCTGATGCTACTAGAGATACTTCCTTAGCGATCCCTGAGGAGCCCCGACGGATCCCCCGAAAGGGGAGGAAGTCAGAAAGCATGGACCTCACTGATCCTCCTCCTGGTGTGTGGCGATGTGTTGATGAAATCCAGAGTATTTATGTGATTGAACCATTTGATCAGGGGGCAGATACCAAGATAATTGAGGATGTTTATGATGTTGCCCATTACTTTGAGAGACCTCATAAGGCAACAAATGACTTGAGTAAAACTAGGCAGGACGGACCCGTTTTGACTACTTTCACTGATAAATCCGTTCCTGGCCCTTCACAGGTCAAGATGATTGAGGTCGGTTTTGATGCCGCTATTTATTTTGATAAATTCAGACCTCTTGTTGAAGACAAGGATTCAGGTGAGAGTCTTGAGGACGATCTGAGTTCGTATACTTCCACTGATGATTTCGTTCCTTTTGATTTTGACCTGGACGAGGACTCGCAGGACGACTCTGATTACACTTCTTCCGAGGATGATGAGTTTGTCCCATTTCACTTTGATATCGGCGAGACTTCCAAGGCCGGACCTAGTCGTACTTCTTCCACTCACCCGTCTGTGCCTTCACATCATAGGACCACCAAGGGAGAACCCAACCATACTGCTTCCATTGATCAGTTCGTCCCTTTCCGTTTTGATTCCACTGAGGGTCTTCACCGTGTCGACCCTGATCGGCCTCCGTCCACTATGGACCCCGATGTCGACATACACCATATCAGATCTATCCCTCAGCGGTCTCGCAAGAAGGTCAGCTTTCCACCTTCTTGATCATGTGTATATCCATCTCTGTTGTATATTCCCTTGTGTACCTCGGTTCTTTCTTCCGTATTGCTCGACCACCCATTCTCGTGTTTGCCTTGCTTAGGACGTACTTTGTCCTAAGTATAGGGGGGTGGACGAGCCGAGTGTTCCTTCTTCGTTCTGTGTCATCGCTCCTGTTGTTGTCTATACTTAGGGCTTCTTTTACCCTAAGTATAGGGGGAGCGGTGTGTACATTCTCATGATCTCATCTCTTTTTCTTTTTTTCTTTTCTTCTTTTCCTATTCTATCTTCTTCATCTATCAAAAAGGTGCCGCCCTTGTAGACAGTTTTCCATACTTAGGACGTACTTTGTCCTAAGTATAGGGGAGTGTGCACCCCGAGTATTTCCATTCTTTGATCCTCTCCATTGTCTCCTCTTCTTGTCTATACTTAGGGATATCTTACCCTAAGTATAGGGGGAGACAACCTGAGTACGATCTGTTCATTCCCACCCTTGACCCTCCCTGCGTTGTGTACAGTCTGCTATACTTAGGATTATTTGATCCTAAGTATAGGGGGGACGGTCAACTTCTCATTCATTGATTCATTCATTCTTTAGACTTGCCTATACTTAGTACGAGTTATGTCTTCTCTTTTCTCTCCGATCTATGAGGACATAGCTCAAGCTAAGTATAGGGGGGTCGTATATACTATGTATATACTTTAGCCATAACTCGCACTTTCGTATTTTCGTAATAATATGGCTAATAATTCTTTAAAATTCATTAACAATTCTTAATAAAAAGATGTGATTATTCCTCAAATTCTTTTTGTATTTACTGATTAATAAATCAGGTGAAAATGTTTTTTGCAAAATGTTTGAAAAATAGTTTGAAAATCTTTGTGAACATCTATTGAAAACTATTTTGAAAATATTTTGTTACATGTTTTCAACCTGTATAAAAAGTGTGGTTTGTAAAATTTATTTTCTTCGTGTGAAATAAAATGTTTGAAAAATGATTTGCAAATGGTTTGAAAAATGGTTGCAAAAATATTTGAAAAACCTATATATACTGTTTTGAAAACCGATTGCAAAATGATTTTCAAATAAGTGTACATAGTTGTAAAAATGTTTGTAAAAACTATTTTGGACTATAGTCTTCAAAAAAATTGTGTGAAAAGCTTGTGTCAAATAAGTTTGAGGAATACTAACATCACACCAAAATCCACTACCTATATATATGTATAAAATTGATCACTTACCCTTGTAAATTCTTAAAATCCACTTCTTGTATATATAAGAAGCACGCCCGTGTACATATTTTAACCTATTTTTCAGCCAAAATCTTTTTGTTTTCAAAAATCCCAAAAACATTTGCAAAAACTAAAATCCAAAAACATTTGAAAAGATCTTTTTGAAAAATACAAAAAAATTGCATCTGCATGCGCATGCATCATCTTTTCAAAAATCCATAAAAAGTTCAAAATCTTGAAAATTGTATCACAAAAATATTTCTCGCATTGCATGGCATGAGCATTTTTCGGATTGAGTTTGATAGTTGAACAAGTCTAAGTAAAATCCGGAGATTGGAGCTTGATTGGACCTTAAAATATACCTAATAGCAGGAACCTTATAGGAACTGGGTTTGAGGTACTTCAGGTCTAGTTGACTTAATTCTTTGAGGATCACGGGACTTGGTTCAATGGATTCTTGACTGCCTAAGTAGAGTATTTCGGAGCACACGCACGACTCTTGTTGATAATGACCTAACTTGGACACCTGCACCTTTCACATAGCTCTCCACGGATGAGGTGGTGAGGAGGCAGTTTCCTTTGGCTTGGGGTAGCATATGAGGGTAGTACTTCTAGGCGGAACCTCTCTTCTTCTTCTAGTGAAGGAAGTGCACCTCAACTTGGTCTAGTGGTGATGAAGGCTAAAGACAGAAGCCGTGGGTTGTAATAAAGCTTCAAAAGAGGGATAGTCTACTGGCTCAAGAGGAAAATTTCTTGTATATATGCTGCACCATGTAGATATGTTGTACAGATGCAATTGAAAAAAAAAAGAAAAAAGAAAAAAAAAAGGAAAAAAAAGAACTCCAAAAAAGTGGTGGGTCGGATTGAAAATTTAATAACCCCACCGGAGTGTATACAGTTCAATAAAGCAAAAGCTTATGGTATCCACGTTACATCTCATGAAGCTTGCAGCGGGAGACTTGGCTACACTGGCTGAGCTTCCAAAAGTCTATACTTCTTCCCCCTCTTCTTGAGCCGGTTGCACTTGAACTTAGAAGGGAATACCCCGCTTCTCGAGGAAAGAGTTGCTAGACCAAGGCATTAGAGTTACCAGGTTGGGGGAGGTTGTTTCTTTGTCACTTCTGAGGTGGGGAGCTACATATCACTTACACTGTACGAGTCAGATTCATAGTCATAAGAGTTTGCGTATGAGTTGAAGTATTTCTGACCTGGCTATTGAGGAGACTTGGACAGAGTTTTGGGATTCTCAAGGACTGTTGGATTTCAAACTTGGTTCTCATTAAGGTTCCGACCGCACTAAAATTCCAAAGGTCCGATTTAAGCTCCAGCTTTGATTTTGTGAAGACAAGTTTGATAATTAAACTTTATCCAATTTTCTTCTTTTTCTTTTCTTTCTTTTCTTTTTGCACTTATTGCATAAGTGTTTGCTAGGGACTAGCAAAGGTAAAGTATAGGGGGATGATGAATCCACATTTCATCATCTTTATTCTATCATTTTGGCACCAAAAACCCTAGCAAATGCCTGTAAATACCCTTAAATAGAGCATCTTAGCATTCATGCATGTGCATTATATCAGTGTATAAAATACTGTAATTAAGGCCAAAATTATAGAATGAATAAAGAAAAGAAAAAGAATAAAATATTGCAAATATTTTATGACCCAAAACCCCCGAGACCTAGGCATCTTGATGGATAGGTCGACAAGGAATAAAGTAGGGGGAGATAAGGTCAAAAACACAGTCAAAATACCTATTCATTTTAGTCATTCCTTATTCATTTTGGGACCTATTTTTGGTTCCACTTTTTATACATCTAATAAAGAAACTTTGTACATGAAAGTTGTAGATAATAAAATAAAGAAAAATACAAAATTGATTTCACAGAAAAATAATGTACAGATAAAAAGTTATGGTCTGAATAAAAATCCAGAATGCCAACTTCCCAGACCTGTATCTCACAAATAAAAACTCCAAATGCAGCCTACTCACCTTTAATTGTATATAGAATAAAATAATCTATCCAATGGTGGTGGTTTCGCATTTGGCGGAGCTACGGTTTGAAAGTTGACTTTTGGACCCTCATTGTATACATGTATAGATTAAAATATTCAATTTATTCTTTATTCATTATTCTTGCATGTTTATATTTTTATAATTATGTATATATTACTTATAATATATATTTACATTAAAATCAGAATAAAAATGCAAAGAAATCACAAAATAAAAATACTTGTATAAAGGATACATAGGTATACTGCCTATACATATACCTATACAAATAATACTTGTATTCTATTAAATATACAAAACATATCAGAAAAATAAAATAAAAATATATTTATGTACATAAAAGTACTTTATGTTTTTATAAAATAATAAGCAAAAATAAATAAATTAAAAGACACAAAATAAAAATAAAATACTTAAATATATAGATATATACAATATAAAGGGCATAAATGCAAACTTGTAAAAATACGTCTCATAAAAATAAATAAAAATCACAGAAAAATTCTTCATAAAATAATAAACATTTTTTATTTTATAACCTAAAATCAATAAATTCATTTACTATTTTATTTTGATTTTTCAAATAATTTCTACTCTGAATTTCCTGATTGGTCCACGTGGACCAATCAGGCGCGGTTTAGAGTTGACCCCGGTCAACTCCCCCGACCAAAGCCTGCCACCTCTGACGCCCGCGATTTTGCCCCATTTTCAAGAAATTCTCGCGCTCGATCCGCTTGTCCTCGCGCCTTGATTCCTTCTCGGAAGTTCATCCCCGATCTCCACTCTCCCACGCCATGTCTTCGGATCCAGCCATATCCTCATGATGCGCGCGTGGAGCTCGCTTGAAGAAGACGCCATCGCCTCCTACTTAAACCACCCGCCGTCTTCGAGCCCAAGTTTGAACCCTCATTAGCCATTAATCCTCCTCCCTGTCGAGCTCTTCGTGTTGCTGGAGGTGACAGCTCCGCATCTACACCCTCAGGCGAGTCGAGGAGGCTCTGTAGCGGCTCCGCCACCTCCGCCGACCACCGGCGTCGAGGTTCTTCTTCCTCAGGTAGTCCACCTTCGAGGCATCCATTTTTCCCTTTTCTTTTCGTTTCATTTCATTTCCCTTAGCTTCAGTACCGAAAACCCCCAAAAAATCCGAGTTTAGTCGTGTGATTCGCTCCCCATCGTTCATCGCCGGAGTGCACCTCCGGCTGTCGTTCCTTCGCCTTCCACCGATCACCTCCGACCGTCCCTACGCCTCCGCGGGGTCCAGACAACTTGCCCTGGACCCTCTCACCTTGTTTTGCAGGTCAAAGCGCAGTCAACGTACCTGGAAGGCATTTTGCAGCTCTCGCCGGAGATACCTGGAGCTCCGAGCTCCGCCGCCCTCGCGCCAGCACATCGAAGCATCTCCGATGACCCTGAGCCTTCCAGCACATAGCCGGACCTTCCAGGAGCCTGCAGCTCCATTTTGGAGCCCATCCACCGTCTGAGGAGCGAGATCGGAGTCGGGGAAGTTCGCCTCCGCCGGCCTTCTTCCCCGTTCTTCCTCCTCGCTTCTCCACCATCCGATTGAGCCGCAGCTCCAGTTCGCGTGACGACCGTCCGATCTTCCAAGCCCGTCCACCGTCAGATCTCTGACTGAGATCTAATCCCAGACGTCAACGCCAACCGTTATCGGCCGCTCTCGTGCTGCCACGTGGATAAGTGGCCCGCTTCCCGCCGTTGGATCGTCCATCGTCGCCAGCCGTTAGATGCGCGCCACGCGTCACCTGCAGAGCGCCTGAGCGAGGGTATTTTGCATCCCCACCCTCGCAAATCTTGTATTTCATTTCAGTCCATAAACTTTAAGCGGTAGTTTAAATATTTCTGTAATAATTGCAACTAGAACCCCGTAGTTTTCTTATTTGCACCTAGGTCCAATCCACGTCACCTCACGTGTCCGTGCGCGTGAGGAGGCTGGGTATTTTGCAGGGACCCCCTGGGGTTTATTTATTTCGCTTAAGTCCATGAATGTTTGCTTTCAGTTGTAATATTTTGGAGAAACTGCATTGAACCCCTTGGAACTTTGTAATATTGCAAAAATACCCCTTCCAGGCACGTGCGAGTCACGCACCCTGGTGGGTAAATTGCTCAGATACCCTTGCGGGTTTTGTTATTCATCTTTAATCCTTAAAATGCAAGTTTCAGTGTAACCTTTTGTGGAAAAATTGCGTGTATGCCCCTGGTGGTTTTAAATATTGCACATATACCCTTGCCAGTACTGTTTGATGTTTGGATGTTTGCTCTAATTACTTGACCTATCATTTTAACTCCAAAATTTCTCAAATTTTGAACTTAAGCTCCTGGACATGTGTACTTTCACGCCACATATTTAGTTTTTGATTGTATCTTATCTTCATATTTATTAAAAATCAAAAACTTGCTATTTGTGCACTGTCTAGTTTAGAAAATACCAAAAAAATATTAAAACTCCTCCAAAAATTCCAAAAAATCACCTAGTGTCTATTTTATCCTATTTTAGTGTCAGTCCAAAAATCATTAAAAAGTTCAAAAGAAAAACACTAAAAATTTAAAAACACTCAAAAACTTCAAAAAAATATATAAAATAGTAGAAAACTCCAAAAATCAAAAACTCAGTTTTTGTTTGTTCCTTATTTTGTCCTTTTTATTTGAAAAATAGTGTGAAAATTTTGAGCTACTGGTTGCTATTTTTAAATCTCATTTTATTCACAGCCAACCTTATTTGCACTGTTTTGCTTTATTTCAGTATTTAAAAATACCAAAAACACCTTGAAAATTTTCCAAAAATCACAAAAACAGTAAAAAACCCTAAAAAGACTAAAAACAATTTGTTTCTGAATTTTTGGTAATTTTTACTTAGCTTTATAAATATTCTATCTTGTCTTTTATTCCATTGTCTTTAAATTCCAATATTGAAAAAGAAAAAGAAAAATATAAAATATAAAATTATAAAAATCAGAAAATTAAAAATCAAAATACAAAACAAAAAAATTAAAATAAAAAAAATTAAAAATTAAAAACCCACAAAAATTGTAGTGCTTGCTTGCTTAGCGTAGACACATCACTTTACACACACACACTTGTGCTTACATTTGCTTGAATTACCCTGCTTGCTCCCTGTGTTCGAACTCTCTGCATACTTGTCACTATACACCATTTGTGCAGAGTTAAAAATAAATTTTAACTCCACATTATTTCTAATTTATTGATCTTTAGTGTGGGTTAATTGTTGATTAAATACAGGTTTCATTTGAGAGTCGCCACAGCGACGGTTGTCTCCGCCTTGTGTGAGACACCAATTTAGGCTCTCGTGAAATCTGTGTTTATCAACGGGCAGCACCTTTTTGATAGATACAGAAAGTAGAAAAGGAAAAGAAGAAAAGAAGAAAATGAGAAAATACATCAACAGACAACAGAGTGATATAAACAGATGGATTTATACTGCGGAAGGTAGAATTGATCACCATGTATGAGATGTAGATGATGAGAGTGAAAGGACACATATCATACCAGAAGAATGGGGGCAACGTCAATGGTCGGCGGATCATGATCAAGATATAGTTTCAGGCGTTGACCATTGACGCGGAAGGTAGAGGAAGATGACGGTTCGGATATGTCGATGCTGCCATTGTCATGTACCTTCCTGACCACATACGGACCTTTCCACTTGCTCTGCAACTTCCCTGGGAATAATTTCAGCCTGGAATCAAACAACCATACTCTCTGATCTGGCTCAAACTGTTTATGGCTGATATGCGAATCGTGCCATGTCTTCACTTTCTCTTTGTACTGTAGGCTGTTTGAAAAGGCTGTATCTCTCAATTCCTCCAGGGCTGCCAATTCTGCTCTTCTTTGGTCTCCTATACTCTCGGGATTCAAAAGTAACTCAGTGACTGTCCAAAAAGATTTGTGCTTGATTTCCACTGGAAAATGGCACGGCTTGCCGTAGACGAGACGAAAGGGAGATGTCCCTAATGGATTTTTGAAAGAGGTCTGATAGGCCCACAAGACCGAGTCCAAAAGCTGTGACCAATCCTTTCGGTCTGGGCGGACAACTTTCTGCAAGATAGTCTTTATCTCCCGATTCGATACTTCGGCAAGACCATTAGTCTGAGGGTGATACGGAGTGGCAACCCGATGGTCAATGCCGAACTCGTCAGCAAGGGCCCTAACCTTGTCATTGATGAAATGAGACCCCCCATCAGAAATCAAAACTCTAGGTACCCCGAACCGTGAAATGATATTTTTCCTCAAGAATTTACACACGGTTTTCGCATCTGCGGCTCGGGCGGGGATGGCCTCAACCCATCGACTGACATAATCCACATCGAGCAAAATATGCTCGAATCCCTGACTCTTAGGAAATGGGCCCATGAAATCAATCCCCCATGCATCAAAAACCTCACAGAAGTGAATGGGTTGCATGGGCATCATGTCTCTCTGTCCGCAGGTTCCCATTTTCTGACAGTCAGTACATCCCTTCACGAACTCATCAGAATCCTTGAAGAGAGTAGGCCACCATAGGCCGGATTGAAGCACCTTTTGTGCTGTCCTTTTTCCAGAATGATGTCCTCCTGCCTCAAGCTTGTGGCAGTATGTGAGGACGCTATGCTGCTCTTCTTGAGGAATGCACCTCCTCCAGATACTATCCCCTCCTTCATGATAAAGGACGGGATCCTCCCAATGGTAAAACTTGGCCTTAGCTAGGAAGGTCTCAAGTTTCTGCCTGGGCCAACCCTGAGGGACTGTCTTGGCAACAAGATAGTTTACAAAGTCGGCGTACCACGGGAGTGAGGTGACAGCCAAGATCGCCTCATCTGGAAACGTCTCTGTGATAGGTGCGCTGGGCTCAGATTCCTCAAGATCCTCCAATCTGGAGAGATGATCTGCCACCACATTCTTGACTCCAGGCTTATCCTTAATCTCTATATCAAATTCCTGGAGTAGAAGGATCCATCTGGTCAGACGTGCTTTGGCATCCTTCTTGGCCATTAAGTACCTGATGGCAGAATGGTCGGTGTAAATGGTCACTCTAGATCCGAGAATATAAGATCTGTACTTATCCAAAGCAAAGACTACGGCCAGCATTTCTTTCTCAGTCACAGTGTAATTCCTTTGAGCGGCATCTAAGGTCCGGCTGGCGTAGTGAATGGCAAACGGTAATCCATCCCTCCTCTGTCCAAGCACAGCCCCAACGGCAAAATCTGAAGCATCCGTCATGATCTCGAATGGGAGAGACCAATCGGGTGGCTGAAGGACAGGAGCTGAAACAACCATATCTTTGAGCGTCTCGAATGCCGCAAGACACTTATCATTAACAATAAACTCGGTGTCTTTAGTCAGCAAGTCAGTGAGCGGCCGGGCAATTCGACTGAAGTCCTGAATGAATCGTCGGTAGAAACCGACATGCCCCAGAAAAGACCGTAACTGACGAAGATTGGACGGCGGATTGAGTTTTCTGATGATATCCACCTTGGCAGGATCGACCTCCATGCCCCTGTTGAAGACGATGTGCCCAAGGACCGTCCCTTGAGTCATCATGAAATGACTCTTCTCCCAGGATAAGACAAGATTGACCTCTATGCAGCGCTTCAGCACACGGTCTAGGCAGTCAAGACAAGTGTTGACAAGGTTTTTCGCGGTTTAAAAAGTTGGTTTTATCAAGTCGTTGTTTTCCCACGATAAACCGTTATCAAACAAATAAAATACAACTACGAGCACAATGGAGGCATATAAAATGCATATGGCAAGTAGAGGTTCGATTCCACAAGGACTAAGCAAATTTGCAAATTCCCTTTCTTTTTTTTAATACATGAAATGATAAGATAAATGATGCATATGCTACTAGAAAAGAAATTAGAGAAATGATTTAATGTTGCAAAGATGGAAACTTAAACTAAAAGACATACCTTAAAAATGAAAGAGAGTTTATGGATATAAATGCAATTGTTGCTAGAATAAAGATAGAATAATAAAGAGAGAGAGAGAGATAAAGAGAAGAGGCTATTCTCATGCACGTGGGGTGCAAATTGCAAGTTGCAAGAATGCACCCACGGCTGTGGCTGAATGGAGGGCGCCTCCTTGCGCAAGTATCCTGTTGCTGGACGGAAAAGATGGTGCATGTTGGAGGAGGGTGTCGCTGCACGTGGACGAGAGGCTGCGTAGGGACACGAAGAAGGATGATGCACGCTGGAGGAGGGTGTGGCTGTAGGTTGATGTTGGCGTGAAGGTGACGCACGACAAGGAGTATGCTGGTAACGCACAACCGTGCGCACGGGAAGAATGCCGCAGCGGAGGAAGATGCACTGGAGGTTGGTGGCTGCTGGGCGCGTGGCCACTCGCAGCTGTATCCGCTGGAGGAGGGTGTCGCTGCACGTGGACGAGAGGCTGCGCACAACGGCGTGTGGCCGCGAGGTACAGGAGGTTGCCGGATGAGAGTCTCGTTCACCTGCAAAAACGAAGGCAGAAAAAAGAGCAATATTGGAGAAAGAAGTTAGAGAAGGAAACCCATGAGGTAGAGGGTTCGTGCATGACAAATGGAGATAGAGTGGGTGCTGATGTGCGTGAGAAAAAATGGGATGGAAGGTGTTGCTGTATGCGTGAATAAGTGGAGTGCGTGAGAGGCTAAAATGAGAGGGAGGGATATAGATGCGTGAGTGAAAGTCAGAGAGAGAGAGAGAAAGAGGTGCGTGAATGGCAAAATGGGGGAGGGAGGGGTACGCGCTGGCCCAAGGGAATGGGGAGGGGTCCCTTTTTATATTTGCAATGTGTGGTTATGAGGGAGGCTTCCCCATGCAAATAAAGACAAAACATAATTGTTGCATGGGGAAGGGAGTACGTGGGTTGCAAGTTGTGCATGGGGAAGGCATGATGAGGGTGGCTCTATGCATGGTAATAATGAGTGTGTCTTTTACACTAAACCCCCTCACTATTTCTTCCCAATAAAAAGCTATAAGCTTTATCCATGCTATAATGAGTGGGCAATTTATATTATCATTCTTTCCTTTTTCTTCCCAATAAAAAGTAAAGTTTTGTAGAGTAATGTGTTATATTTAATGCTATATGTACCCAATACTCTTCCATACGATTTGCTTAGTTCATGTTAACAAATAATGATTAGGAATCATAAAATATGTAATCGATTTTTTGAAGACATTTTACTTGATTACGAATTTATGATTATTTGATTTATGCAAAGATTTTTAATTGATTGTGTGCAATTATGGATATTTCCGCTGTTGTATGTAAGGAATATAGATTATGTGATTTTGGAGTTTCCAAATCAATCATTAAGGTTGTATATCACATAATTTGATCATATTATCTCTTTATATATTGTAATCATCACACCCCCATACTTAAGTCTTGCTAGTCCCGAGCAAGAATAAGATAAGAAATAATGAAGGAAAATAGCCAAGATAGATTGGGTGAGGGTTTGCAGCAGACATACCCACAAAGTCTTGAGTTTTCAGATCCTAACCACACAGATGCACAAACTTAAGTGGAGTTGACCCATGGATTAATGATTTGTTCGAATTGTCGACTTGACTCGAGTTTTGTAGTTTCAACAGCCTCTCAGTTCCAACAAAATCAAACATGGTTTCAGAAGGTCGATCAGGTCAGCTCATCCCTAAGAAACATGTAATCTCTTTGACCTTGAGTGGATATAAACAGTGTTAGTGATAGTTTTAGCTTTCGTGAGTTAAGAGAACGAGTTAGCAACACAATCTATCAAGGTACCGAATGATTCCCTATACAAATAGCCTCAGTCCTCACCTAGATTCAGGCATAATCTCCTTTCACCCAAGTATGTCAGCATAGAAAAAATAGGTCATAGTTTATTGGAGAATGGGACTTAATTTCGGGGTTTTCCGTAGACCGCTTTGGTCCGTTGCTCTCATTCTTTTCCTTTTGCAGAGCATAACCCTGGGCCTCTTTGGGCCTCTTTTAAAAATTTAGGTAGCATCATTGGGCTGCTACCACGGCTTTTTGGTGGAGAAGGGTTATTTGGTGGTCTTCTTTCCTTACTTTTGCTTTGCACATCATTGCATGATTGGTGGTTTTTGGCATTTGTATTGTGATATGCCTTTTTGTGGTATTTTTGTCTTGGGTTTTGGCATCAAGAGGTAGTATCGGCTTAATATTGTCTTTGGAGGCACGATACTGGCTTAATTGCTGACACACTTGGACTAGAGAGATCATGTTGCTCCTGAGTTAGGTTCCTTCACTGACTATAGATAAGGTTCAGGCATTGGCACAACCAAGAGGACAACTCCTCACCTCAACTAGATTGTAATTGTATCTCGTAAACTCAACTCACTCAAGCTAAGTGCAATGTGTAGTTGTTTAATATCCACTGAAGAGTTTAAGAGTGCTACTAGTTTCTCAGGTGATCTAGTTAGATACAGAAGTTCATTCACCAGTAGAGTTAGTGGAACTGAGAGAATAAAGTCCATATGGACCTGAAGAAAGCTTAAAAACTCATGCCTAGTGAAACTCTAATGAAGTTAAGTGGATTAGGGTCAACTCAACCTCAATTTATGATCTATGCAATGAAGAGCTGATTTCTCAAAAGATAGGATAAAGCTAGGAAGGACATATTTTTGGTGGTTTTCTTGCTTTTTTAAATTTTTTTAGGGGAAATTTTGCAAAAATTTTGAAGTTTTTTTTGTTAAGTATGCAATTCTGAAAATTATACAGACACCCCCCATACTTAACAGACACCATGTCCTCATGGTGAAGACAATGTGCAATAGGAGGATCAGAAGGGATGTGAAATGTATTTTTGTTTTGTTTTTTTTTTGAAATGTAATGTAAAGGGATACCCCCATACTTATCTAATGCAATGCAGTGAAAATAAATATGTGAGCAGTAAAATGAAAAGATACCTGTGAGGAGAGGCTCACGAGAGTGCATGATTTAACGCCTCAGCTTGGCGATGTGGTGGTTCATTTTTCCTGCAGAAGGTATGTTGTGCAGACAGGCATGGGACCAGATGGTTCAACAACGGGTTTCAATCTTTGACCATTGACTCTAAAAGTGGCTTTAGTGTTTGGATCACATATTTCTATTGAACCATTGTCAAATACTTGGGTTACAATGTATGGTCCTTTCCATTTTGATCTCAATTTTCCCGGAAATAGTTTTAATTTCGCATCAAATAACCATACTTTTTGATTCTCTAGAAATGTTTTCCTTGAAATGTTAGCATCATGCCATATCTTGATTTTCTCCTTGTAGATCAAGTTATTGTCATAGGCTTGTGATCGTAATTCTTCCAATTCAGCCAAATCTAATAACCTCTTCTTGCCAGCCTCATCATAATCCAATTGACATTGTTTTATTGCCCAGAGTGATTTGTGGTGAATCTCGACAGGTAAATGACACGGTTTTCCGTAGATGAGTCGGTAGGGGCTCATTCCTAAGGGTGTGCGGAAGGCTGTACGGTAGGCCCAAAGAGCATATGACAAGTGTTGAGACCAGTCCTTGCGATCTGACCGAACAGTTTTCTGGAGTATGGTTTTGATCTCTCGATTCGATAACTCAGCCATTCCATTAGTTTGCGGGTGATAGGCAGTTGAGATACGGTGTTCGACTCCATTCTTCTTAAGTAGATTTTTTACTGAAGCATTTAGGAAGTGGGTTCCACCATCACTAATGACTACTTTAGGTAATCCAAATCTAGAGAATAGGTCGTTCAAGAACTTGACAACAGTTGTGCTATCAGCAGCGCGAGTGGGAATGGCTTCTACCCAACGAGAGACGTAATCAACAGCGAGAAGAATGTATTGGTAACCATGTGATGTGGTGAAAGGTCCCATAAAATCTATACCCCAAGTGTCAAAAATTTCAACCACATGTATTGGTTGGAGGGGCATCATCTTACGACGGGTCATTGTTCCATTGGTTTGATATGCAGGACAGGCTTGAGCAAAGTGATGAGCATCTTTGAATATCGAGGGCCAATAGAATCCAAATTGAAGTACCTTAGCAACAGTACGTTTTCCCGAGTGGTGTCCTCCACACCCAGAGGTGTGGCAGTAAGATAGGACACTAGAGACTTCAGATTCAGGGATACAACGTCTCCATATCAAATCAGTGCCTTCTTTGAAGAGTAGAGGATCATCCCAGTGGTAGTATCGAGCTTGGGCTTTGGTTTTATCCTTTTTATGTCTTGGCCAATCGTCAGGTAACTTGGAAGTAACGAGGTAATTGACTATGTCAGCATACCAAGGAAGTTGAGAGATAATCATTATATTTTCATCTGGAAAAGTGTCAGAGATGGGGAGCATATTATCGATCGAGCCATCAGATGGAAGAGGTGAATGGAGTCTTGATAAGTGATCGGCGACAACGTTCTTTGCTCCGGCTTTATCTCGAATTTCCAAGTCAAATTCTTGAAGCAATAGAACCCACCTAATGAGTCTAGGCTTGGCATCTTTCTTTGTGAAGAGGTATTTTAGAGCAGAGTGGTCTGTGTAAATTATGATATGAGATCCCAAGATATAAGATCGAAATTTTTCTAGTGAGAACACCACAGCTAGCAACTCTTTCTCAGTTATAGTGTAATTCTTTTGTGCATCATCAAGTGTCTTGCTAGCATAGTGGATGGCATATGGTCTACCATCCTTCCTTTGTCCCAAGACCGCCCCAACAGCATAATCAGAAGCATCACACATTATTTCAAATTCAATGGTCCAATCGGGGGGTTGTAATATCGGTGCTTCAGTGATGATCTTTCTCAGAAAAATAAAGGAGTCGAAGGCTTCCTTGGTGAATGTAAAGTCTTGATCCTTCTCAAGAAGTTTGGTAAGCGGTCGTGCATGTTTTGAGAAATCCTTAATAAAGCGTCGATAGAATCCAACATGACCTAGAAAGGATCGAACACCTTTTATATTGACAGGTGGACTCAAGTGGGTGATGGTCTCAATTTTGGAGGGATCTACCTCCATTCCTTTCTTCGATACGATATGTCCCAATACAATTCCTTGCTTCACCATGAAATGTGATTTCTCCCAAGATAAGATTAAATTGACCTCAATGCATTTTTGTAAGACTTTGTCCAAAAATCCAAGTGTCTCCTCAAAAGAGTCCCCAAAAATTGAAAAATCGTCCATAAATACCTCCATAAAATCACCAACCATGTCAGCAAAGATACCCATCATACATCTTTGGAAAGTAGCGGGGGCATTGCATAATCCGAAAGGCATGCGTCGAAACGCATAAGTCCCAAAAGGACAAGTGAATGTGGTCTTGTCCTGATCTTCGGGTGCTATGGCAACTTGATTGTAGCCAGAATATCCATCCAAAAAACAAAAGAATTCTTTTCCGGCTAGTTTCTCAATGATTTGGTCAATGAATGGTAGTGGAAAGTGGTCTTTTCGTGTAGCTTTATTCAATTTTCTATAATCAACACAGACTCTCCAAGATGTTGTCGTTCGAGTAGGGATGTCCTCTCCTTTTTCATTTTTCACAACTGTTAATCCAGCTTTCTTGGGGACAACCTGGAGAGGACTAATCCAAGGACTATCGGCTATCGGATAAATGATGTCGGCACTCGACCACTTGTATATTTCATTCTTCACAACCTCTCGTAGATTAGGATTCAACCGTCTTTGCATTTCTCGAGAGGGTTTACTGTCATTTTCCAAGTATATGTGGTGTGTGCAAAATGTCGGGCTTATTCCTTTCAAATCAGTTATTTTCCATCCAATAGCCTGAGAATTCCTTTTCAACACCTTCATGAGTTGACTTTCCTGAGTGCTATCTAAGTTGGCATTAATGATGACCGGTAGAGTGTGTGCATCATCAAGGAAAGCATATTTCAAGTCTTGTGGTAAGGGTTTCATTTCAACAAGGGCGGTTGGCAGGGTCATAGTGGTGGTATTCATTGGTGTATCTATCAATGCAGTAGTGTGAGAATGTGGTTGGTTAGGATGAGACCAAAGTGATTCTTTAGATGAGCATATGGACTCGAATGGTGGTTCCATCATTGGCATGACTAGGGATGACGTTAGTGTGAGTTCAGTATCCAGTGTATCCCAAATTTCATCTAATTCAAATATTTCTTTGCTAGAGAGCGGGCATGGCGGTTCTTCAAGTAAAGAGTTCAAATTATATGTGGCAATCTGATGCGACATATCTTTATAGGTAGAACGGGAGGTATTCAGACTAACCTCCAAAGGATCTTTGGTAAGGTGGACAAGGGCAAAATCATTTTGTATGTCAAGCATAGCACAATTTTCTATCCAACCACAATCTTCAGTCTCAGAGTCAATAGAAGTGGGGATGATAAGATCCACAGGAATGACCTTACCGTTAACTTTAAACTCCACTCTCCCATCCTCATAATCAAAGTGTGCCTTGGCAGTGGCCAAGAATGGTCGTCCAAGTATGATGGGAGTTTCACTTAGTGTATTTGCTTGGTCCATATCCATAACAACAAAATCTACTGGGAATTGGTGTCCCTGAACCGTGACTATTACATCCTCAAGTACTCCCTTTGGTCTTTTTACAGTACGATCAGCCATCTGTAAAATCATTGAGACAGGTTTTATTTTTCCCAAGTCAAACTGCTCCAGAATAGCAGTAGGGAGGAGGTTAATCGAGGCACCATTATCCAACAATGTACGTTCGAATGTCAGCTTCCCGATAGTGCACTTCACCAACGGTGCACCTGGATCTTTTTTCTTTGTAGGCAGGAAGTGTGAAATGACATTTGATGTTGCTTGAGGCAGAACATGTTTTTCAATGTCCTCATGATTCTTTTTATTCTTTCCCTTTGATTTCCTCTTCGGTGTGCATTTCTCTTTTAAAAAGCGAGAGAAAGCTGGAACTTGTTCAAGAGCTTTCAGAAGTGGGATCTCAATGACAATGTCAGAGAAGAGTTTCTCTAACTCAGGATCGAGTGTAGGTGATTTAGTATTTTTCCTGCGAAAAGCTTCAGGAAAGGGGATAGCTATGGGAGAGGGACGCGACGGCATAGTGGTCTCAGCATGTCCTTCTTCATTCTCAATTTCCTCTTTTTCCTCAATTTGAGCCTCAACAGTTGTGTTAGTTTGTGGAATGATATAGGCAGATGTAGTTTTCCCATTTCGGAGAGTTACAGCATTAGCAGACTGATTGGGTTGATTTGGTGTTTTGAAAGTCACTTGATTTTTAGGTTGATGCAGGTTGGATCCTTGGGTGGATGTAGAGAAACCTTGAGGATGAGTTCCTTGGATAAAATTATTGGTCTTATGAGTTGGGGCAGAAAATCCTTGATTTTGAGCTTGGAATCCAGGGGGTGACGTGAAAGATTTGGCTGGTGGTGGGGTGTGGAATGATCCGGATGAGCTAGCTCTATTGGTATTAGGATTGGGCAGGGGTTGAGGTGACAATGCTGGAATATAAGATCGTATCTCAGCAAATTGTCGAGCATTCTCAGCGTTGGCCTGTTGTTGTGCTTGGTTGGCCTGTTGTTGTGCTGCCGCAAGTTGTTGTATAGCTTGAGTCAATGCATCAAAGTTTACAGCTGTGGGAGGTTGAGTCATTCAAAGTCCTGTTGGTTGTTGAGGTTGTGAGTGATTTTGAAAATGATATTTATTGTGTGAGGTCCCTCCAACTTGCCCATTCCAACCTAAATTGGATTGCTCTCTCCATCCAGGATTTTGGGTGTTTGAAAATGAGCCTCCTTGGTTTTGTTGTACCCAATTTATAGTCTCGGGAGTCAATTCTTGATCATGAGAAAATGGTAAATGGCCAAAGTCCTGAACATTAGGGTCAGACGCAACCCCGCAAATGTTGTTCGGAACTTTATTCAGAGCCAGGTTACCTATGGCTTGGGTCATGAGATCCATCTGTTTTGAAAGAACTTCCCATTTGTCATGACTTTGTTTGGATGAGTTGCTGGTGGAGTTCTCGTGATCGACTATATTGACAGGTCTTATGTGCCCACTATATTGCTCGATGGATGAGCTATTCACCGAATTATCAGCCATGTTTTCAAATAAGGTCCACACGAAATGTTCGTCGCGGCTAATATAATTCCCATCACATGAGCCGTCAATAACTCTCTTGAATGATGTGTCTATGCCCTCATAGAATATCTGAACCAATTTCCATTTGGGGATTGCATGATGAGGGCATTTCCTTTGTAATTCCTTGAAACGCTCCCAAGCTTCATGAATGGGTTCTTTGTTCTTCTGAGTGAATGACGATATGGCTTGTCTCAAGGCATTTGTCTTTCCTATTGGGAAGTATTTCTTGATGAATGCTTCTCTTAAGGCGTCCCAGGATGTGAGTGGGGTTCCATAATTTCGGAGCCATTGGAGTGCCCGTTCCTTAAGAGAATGAGTGAAGGCTTTCATATAAATATATTCCTTTTCTACTCCAGGGATGCTCATTGTGTCACATGCAGATCGAAAGTATTGTATGTGCAAGAACGGGTCTTCACTCTCATTTCCATAATACTTTGGTATCAAGGAGAGAGATGCTGGCTTTATTTCAAAGTCTCCCACCTCAGGTGGAATCTGGACCCAATGGATTAAGTCTTCTGCCGCCGGGTTATAATGTGTACTAATGGGTGGTGGTCGGATGAGAGATGCTATGGTGTGGCGGATTGTGGCATTTTCTTCTCTCAGCAGTTGCAGTTGATGCAGGATGAGATCCATAGGATTTGGTCTTTCTTCTCCCATGTCTCCAATGTCAGGTGAATTCTCAGTTGAAGGAGATGGGTTTGTTTTTCTTCTATAAATCGGGTCATACTCTAATGGATGTTGTACTGGATGTTTCAGAGATCTACGACCTAGCATACACAACACAATACACAAGGCAATTTGTTAATTCACCAACTCACACAAAAATTACCGCGGAAGCGGTTATCTTTTCGGTTTTAGTTTAGTGATTCAACAAAAGTTTTCAGAGAAATTAGAGTCCTTAAGGATGAGGTGGGTGTGGAAGATTGTGAGAAATCGATGTCCTAATCCGGCTGGGGGATCCAGGGTTGGTACTCAGATCGTTAGATCTGCTTTTCCCACAAGAACCTGTGCCCAACGCGTCGAGGAGTTACGATTTCTCTCTGCAATCCCACGTAGCACCAGGGATTTTTGTCTCTATCCAAGGGTTCTATGTGCTCGTGATTTTTGTGTCATACACGTGCATCAAATCAAGCAATCACAATTTTCCCGCTTTCTGCTCGGGCCACTGCGGTGGCCTTTCAAGCTTATCTTTTTAAATGATCAGTACACGATTTGGTGGTCTTTGAGTTAGATTATCAAAGGGAGAAGACCACGGAGATGATGCAAAGAAGAAGTGTTTTTTAATTTTTTCAGTTTATGTTCGGAGCGCAAACAAATGCAGGAAATTTTAAAATCCTAAGATGCCTAAGAGAAAGAGGGACTCACAGTGCCTGCACTTCTGGCGCTAAATCCGTAATATTTTGTCCTCTTGATGGCGAGCTTTTCCGAGATGGGGGGGGGAAGAAATTTTTTTTTCAGATTACAAGTTTGCTAAAACAAAATGCTTGAAAAGACAAGTTTTTTTTTCTTTTTTGAAGACTAAGTACCTGCAAAACAAAAAAAAATACACGGATTAGATACTTGAAAACTAGTTGGAAGTGAAGAAAAAATTACAAATGTTGCCTAGTCCCCGGCAACGGCGCCAAAATGTTGACAAGGTTTTTCGCGGTTTAAAAAGTTGGTTTTATCAAGTCGTTGTTTTCCCACGATAAACCGTTATCAAACAAATAAAATACAACTACGAGCACAATGGAGGCATATAAAATGCATATGGCAAGTAGAGGTTCGATTCCACAAGGACTAAGCAAATTTGCAAATTCCCTTTCTTTTTTTTAATACATGAAATGATAAGATAAATGATGCATATGCTACTAGAAAAGAAATTAGAGAAATGATTTAATGTTGCAAAGATGGAAACTTAAACTAAAAGACATACCTTAAAAATGAAAGAGAGTTTATGGATATAAATGCAATTGTTGCTAGAATAAAGATAGAATAATAAAGAGAGAGAGAGAGAGAGATAAAGAGAAGAGGCTATTCTCATGCACGTGGGGTGCAAATTGCAAGTTGCAAGAATGCACCCACGGGTGTGGCTGAATGGAGGGCGCCTCCTTGCGCAAGTATCCTGTTGCTGGACGGAAAAGATGGTGCACGTTGGAGGAGGGTGTCGCTGCACGTGGACGAGAGGCTGCGTAGGGACACGAAGAAGGATGATGCACGCTGGAGGAGGGTGTGGCTGTAGGTTGATGTTGGCGTGAAGGTGACGCACGACAAGGAGTATGCTGGTAACGCACAACCGTGCGCACGGGAAGAATGCCGCAGCGGAGGAAGATGCACTGGAGGTTGGTGGCTGCTGGGCGCGTGGCCACTCGCAGCTGTATCCGCTGGAGGAGGGTGTCGCTGCACGTGGACGAGAGGCTGCGCACAACGGCGTGTGGCCGCGAGGTACAGGAGGTTGCCGGATGAGAGTCTCGTTCACCTGCAAAAACGAAGGCAGAAAAAAGAGCAATATTGGAGAAAGAAGTTAGAGAAGGAAACCCATGAGGTAGAGGGTTCGTGCATGACAAATGGAGATAGAGTGGGTGCTGATGTGCGTGAGAAAAAATGGGATGGAAGGTGTTGCTGTATGCGTGAATAAGTGGAGTGCGTGAGAGGCTAAAATGAGAGGGAGGGATATAGATGCGTGAGTGAAAGTCAGAGAGAGAGAGAGAGAAAGAGGTGCGTGAATGGCAAAATGGGGGAGGGAGGGGTACGCGCTGGCCCAAGGGAATGGGGAGGGGTCCCTTTTTATATTTGCAATGTGTGGTTATGAGGGAGGCTTCCCCATGCAAATAAAGACAAAACATAATTGTTGCATGGGGAAGGGAGTACGTGGGTTGCAAGTTGTGCATGGGGAAGGCATGATGAGGGTGGCTCTATGCATGGTAATAATGAGTGTGTCTTTTACACTAAACCCCCTCACTATTTCTTCCCAATAAAAAGCTATAAGCTTTATCCATGCTATAATGAGTGGGCAATTTATATTATCATTCTTTCCTTTTTCTTCCCAATAAAAAGTAAAGTTTTGTAGAGTAATGTGTTATATTTAATGCTATATGTACCCAATACTCTTCCATACGATTTGCTTAGTTCATGTTAACAAATAATGATTAGGAATCATAAAATATGTAATCGATTTTTTGAAGACATTTTACTTGATTACGAATTTATGATTATTTGATTTATGCAAAGATTTTTAATTGATTGTGTGCAATTATGGATATTTCCGCTGTTGTATGTAAGGAATATAGATTATGTGATTTTGGAGTTTCCAAATCAATCATTAAGGTTGTATATCACATAATTTGATCATATTATCTCTTTATATATTGTAATCATCAACAAGCGTCAAACCCGTCGCCATAGACCGAGAAGTCATCCATGAAGACCTCTAAACAGTCACCCACCATGTCCGAGAAGATGGACAACATGCACCTTTGGAATGTCGCCGGAGCGTTACATAGACCAAAGGGCATCCGTCTGAAAGCATATGTCCCAAATGGACAGGTGAATGTCGTTTTCTCCTGGTCTTCGGGCGCAATGGCCACTTGATTATATCCAGAGTACCCATCAAGAAAACAATAATGGCTCTTCCCGGCTAGCCGCTCGATAATCTGATCAAGGAAGGGCAGTGGGAAGTGATCCTTCTTGGTGGCCTCATTCAATCGTCTGTAGTCCACACAGACCCTCCAAGAAGTTGGTACTCTGGTAGCGATCTCCTCTCCAGACTCGTTGACAACTGTAGTGACACCCGTCTTCTTGGGTACCACATGTAACAGACTTACCCATTTAGATTCGGAGATGGGATAGATGAAATCAGCGCTCCACCACTTCGAAATTTCTTTCATGACGACCTCTCGAAGATTCGGGTTCAGCCGTCGCTGGAACTCACGCGATGGCTTAGCGTCATCCTCGAGATAGATGTGGTGGGAGCACAGCTTCGGGCTCAGCCCCTTGAGATCAGCTATATTCCAACCGATTGCCTTGCGGTTTCTTTCAAGAACCTCCATCAGACGAGATTCTTGTTCTCCAGTCAAATCTGCTGAGATAATGACTGGGTGCATATCTGGCTCACCTGCAAGGAATCTATACTTCATTGATTGCGGTAGAGGTTTCCGTTCAGGACAACTGGGAGGCGGCAGATCTGGCTTCTGATATGTCTGGGTGAATGCTACCAGGTCTGCATGGGAGAACTCTCGCTCTGCATGAATGTCTGACGAAGGGCGGCCCACTGAATTATCAATAAACTGTACTGGCTCGCACTCTGCCATGGTTGTCGGCTCGGAAGGAATCAGACAAGGCAAGTATTCATCAAAATCATCCCAGTCAATGTCTGAATCCGAGGGATCAGAAGTAGATGAGCAAGAATGGAAATCATCGGCACCACTCGTCCCAACACTGTCAGCCTCAGGTGTATCCTCATCCAGGAGTGTGCTCTCCCGACTCTCGACTGCCATGAGCTTGAGATACAGTGAATCTGTAGGCAAGGCGAGGGTCGGTGCTACAGGATCTGTCCAGTTAGATTCATCATCAGTCATCTCGAAATCACAAACCTGGTGGATGTCTAGCTCTTCCTCTGTCATCTGCGCTGCTTCACTGGACTGCTCTGAGCATTCTAACTCTCTGGCTCTGGTTTCCTCGATCGTCTCTATTTGTATGGTCTCGCCCTCTACGCGAAAGCATACCTTCCCACAATCATGGTCGGTCACGGCCTTGGCTGTGGCCAAGAATGGGCGTCCTAATATGATGGGGGCATCAGTTACCGACTCAGGGATCTCCATGTCCAACACCACGAAGTCCACGGGGAATTTCAGGCCCTGAATGGTAACGACCACGTCTTTCAATAACCCCTTCGGCCTCTTTATCGATCGGTCAGCAAACTGAAAGACTGTTCTGCTTCGAAGAAGAGGGCCAAACTCGAACTGCTTAAGTAAGGCTGCCGGAAGGAGGTTAATTGAGGAGCCGCTGTCTAATAGAGTACGATCAAATTGCTGCTCTTGAATCTCGCATCTGACATAGGGAGCTCCTGCGTCTGGTCGCTTGGCTGGCAGCTTGTTCTGAATGGTGCAGCAAGTATCATGAGTGAGCATATGGATTTGGTCTCTGTGCCTCCGCTTTCTTCTGACAGTGGTTGTCTCTTTCAAATTCTTTTTGAAGAAAGGGATATGCTCAAACGCTTCTCGTAGAGTTAGCTGAATGTGAAATCTGTCAATCATCTGATTGCCGAACTCTACCTCCAGTTTCTTTTTAGGATTTTCTTTTTTATTCCCCTTCGCCCGGCGGAGTGCCTCAGGGAAGGGGATGGTAGGGGCCTCCTCAGATGGAGGACTAGGAAACGGTCCCTGTGCCTGTGAAGATGGAGAATCCACACAAATATCATCATGCAACACATATGGATCTGTAATTCGAACAGGAACCTTTCCTTTATTCATATTTTTGTTCTTTTTGTTACCACAGTCCATAGATACAAAATGTGGTAACATCACAGTGGGAGACTCAACAAAAGTAGAGGTGGTGGCCTCAGTACCACCACCGGCACCTGCATCTGCGGCTTCAGCATCGTTCTCTGGTTCTGCATCAAAAATGGTGGCATTAGCACCACCGTCTTCATCTGGTATCACGACGGTATCAGCACCGTCGTCCTGGACTTCATCATGGGTGGCATCAGCACCACCGTCAACATCATCATGAGCGGCATCAGCACCGCTCCTCTGCTCCTCTGGCGCTCCTGATCCTGCCTCTGGGTGTCGCTCAGAAGAGGCGCCGCCGGCTGGCATCCTACCGCTCCTAGTAGTAACAAAATCAGCATCATGATAGGAATAAGATATGTCACTCGTATGATCACTAGGAGAGGTATCCTCTGTAAACTCTACCTGCTCAGACTTCCTTTTCAGATTGTTAGGGTTAGGTTCAATCTGAGCGGGTATGGCGGCATTGCCTTTCATAATGTCCCGCATCTCCTGCCGGAATTCATCCATTTCTTGCCTGAAAGATGCTCGCTGTTCAGATAGCAAGCGGGCAAGATCATCGAGTGCTGGGTTCTCAAAGGCTGGACCTGAGAACCGGATGTCTGTCCCTGCTGTAAATGGGGCTGTTGCTGTTGCGGCTGATACTGGGGGGAAGGCTGGTGATAAGACTGCTGAGGCTGCTGTCGCTGCCTCCACTGCTGTCCCTGATAGGAGGGACGAGGACCATTCTGGTATTGCTGATAATGGGCATATTGGGGCTGTTGCTGCTGTGTCTGCTGGCTGCTCTGCTGTCCATGGGCAGGAGGATGCTGCTGGGACGAGGATCCACCATTCCCCCAACGGAATCCGGGGTGATCCCTACGAATTGCGGGCTGAGGGTATCGGTCATACCAAATCCCATTGACTTCCATCAATGGCTCCTGCTCAAAGGAGGGTGGAGGAAGAACTGCCAGTGGCTGCTCCGGCTGATAGACCACCATCTGCGTGTCGGAAGATGGCGGTTGCTCTGGATGGTACTGCAGCAATGGAACCGGCTCCGCCCGGATATGGTTCACCTGGCGGTATGAGGTAGAGGCCTGGTTGGAATTGCTGCTGCTGGAAGCAACCTGTGACCTGGGAGGCTGTTGAGAATGGGCTTGTGCCTCCTGAATACATAGAATCTGGGTCTTCAGGTCACTCATGGTTTTGGTGAGAAGGTCCATCTGGGCTAGACCCTGATTCTGCTTCTTCTCAAGGATCTCCATGCGGTCCAACTTTTCACTAATTATGCCCATGTCGGCTGCGGCTGATTCAGCTTGGGCTGCGGCAACTGACACTGTGTTGGGACCGACATCGATGCGTGCGATCCTCTGGAATGATCCTGCTCCTTGCGGTGGCTTTTGTTGGGTGTAGACACGGGCCTGAGTCATCACTGTAGAATTTTCTGCCATACCCTCGTAGATGGCCCAGACATCATCTTCACCCTTAGAAAAATAGGATCCACCACAAGAGGCGTTGACAAGCCCCTGCAGCTCCGGTGTCAGCCCGCAGAAGAAACTCTGCACCAGGTTGGGCTTGGAGATGTCGTGATGTGGACACCGGTCAATGAGCTCTCTGAATCGATCCCAGGCCTCATGGAACTGTTCATTTGGGATCATGACGAAGTTGCTGATCATTGCTCTAGCTGCGTTGGTCCGGCCGAGAGGATAGTACTTCTTCAGGAATGCGGTCCGGAGATCTGCCCATGTGTCGATGAAACGCCCAAGATGTTTGAGCCAATAGGCGGCTCTGTCAACCAAAGAGAATGGGAAGGCGATCATCTTGATTGTGTCCTCGGTCATCAACCGATCATGGATGGTGCTGCAAATCATCTCGAATTCTTGGAGGTGGAGGTGCGGCTCTTCGGTCGGCAACCCATGGAACTTGGGTAGCAGCTGGATAGTGTGGGGCCGAAGCTCGAAATCTCCGTGGATGGGTGGGAGTCGAATCCATCGGTGAGTGAGGGATGCGGCTGGGTTGTGCAATTCCCTCATGATAGTCTGTGGCGGTCTCTCGCCGTCTGGATCGCCTCCTCCTGCGTCTGGTCCTCCTCCTCCTCCACCTTCTCCGCCAGCTCGGTTCTCTCTCATCTGAGCAATTTCCCTCATAAGGTCACCCATGAATGTGCCCTGGTCACGGATCTGTTGCTGCATAGTCTCCAGGGATGCTAACAAGGAATTATTGATGGCTGCTTGATCAAATAGGAACGGAGGGTGCTCATGATTATCTTCATGCTCGCCTCTGTCTGCCATGGCTGGATTTTCTGAAAAAGCAAAAGAGGCCATCTCAGGTGCTGTCGAATGAGCGGAACACGGTGATGCACTGTATTCAGACACTCTTGGACTGATGGAAGAAGAAGGGTGGTCGAGGGGGAACAGGGTGGATGTAAACTCAGGCTCGGAGAGCGGACTCTCCGAGGTATTCCTAGATGAATAAGGCGGAGTGCGGGATAACGGTGCCGATAAAGTCGGCCTAAGAGATCTCCGTCCCATCATCTTGATTTAGAAAAAGGCGAATGAGATCTGGAATGCAAACAGGATGATAAGTCAAAACCCCAGCTTCACCTACTCAACACTTGAGCTGATGACCGTGAGAGTTCGGTCTGTTATCTTGTCAATTTTTATTAGGTGATCAGTCAATCTATCAGAGCGTTAGAGCGAGCTGTTGGGTATCCTATTTTCCTAGCCGACTGTCCCAATCCACGTCAGATCTTTCCCAGCCAGTATGAATTGCGGACCGTAACCCGGTTGCTCCCGCTAATTCACTCTGTTAAGGATATCGCGGTCCGTTTTACCGGTTACCGGAGAGATCCTCACTGGAGAACGACTAACCACGACCAGTAGTCAACCAAAATTTCAGATGTGGCTCTATCCTAGTGTCGAGGCACTCTCTCGCAGCAGATAAATCAAACAAGGAGGGGATTACTCTCCCAAAACAAAATTTTTGGTGGGATGAGTTTTAAGGTCGAGTTTGCATTAACAGTCCCAATTTTTATTGTTTTCACTTTTTTAGGTGTTTTTCTGAGCAAACATCGTCTAACGAATTTTCCAATTTCCTTGTTATTAAAGTTCAATAAAACTGGGGGAGGAAAGCGGAAAAGCCGATGCGCGGTCAAAATCTATGATGCATGCAGGGGTAGAAATGTGTACCTTGTCGCCAGCACTCTACATGCAAAGTGATCCGCGCATAATTTAAAGACAATAATTTAAACTACCTATATGCATGCACGAGGAAATCGTCCTAAGATGAGCAACTTCTATTAACGTGAAGAACAAGTAGCTATGACAAAGAAAAGAGTCCGGAGTCCGGTCTTGGCTCACCCCTCCTCTTCTCGACACACTCGAGTTCAGGAGTAGCGCTTAACAGGGTGGGCTCGCGGCACGTGGCCTCTAGTCCAAGTCAAATAGCTTTTTCAAGTGAGTTTTAGCCAAGTCCAATTACGTTCTATAGGTGCAGGCAAGATATTAGGGATTGGGCCTTAGCTTCTTAGTTCGTCACAGTCAACAAAAATTCCTATGTCTAGGGGCTAAATCCTCGTGAAACAAATAGAAATGAAGGCGAGAAAACCGCGAAAAATACAAAAACCGCGATGAGCCCCCAAGTGAACAAACACTTGGAAGTTAGGCCCGGTAGTGTCCAAGTCCGAATGTACCTGTATTATTACAAATTATCAAAGTCTCTCTCTCACAAAAGCAAAATGCAAGCTAACTAATCACTCTCTCTCACTCCTGCTGCTCTCTCCTACCGGCTTGGCCCAAGAAGGCCGGCTCCGCTTCCCAAGGTTGCTCCGGATCACCTAAGCAATCCGCCTTGCTCCGCGGTCCCTCGCAAGAAGACAAGAAAAGAGATGGTCAGATAGCTCAACAAGGTATATCAAAAAATGTAAGAGATGGCAAATGATGCTATGGTAAACAATCACACAGTCAAAATGTAAACTACTCGCTGTTGCTCCCCGGCAACGGCGCCATTTGATAAACACGGATTTCACGAGAGCCTAAATTGGTGTCTCACACAAGGCGGAGACAACCGTCGCTGTGGCGACTCTCAAATGAAACCTGTATTTAATCAACAATTAACCCACACTAAAGATCAATAAATTAGAAATAATGTGGAGTTAAAATTTTATTTTTAACTCTGCACAAAATGTATAGCAAGCAAGTATGCAGAGAGTTCGAACACAGGGAGCAAGCAGGGTAATTCAAGCAAATGTAAGCACAAGTGTGTGTGTGTAAAGTGATGTGTCTACGCTAAGCAAGCAAGCACTACAATTTTTGTGGGTTTTTAATTTTTAATTTTTTTTTATTTTAATTTTTTTTTGTTTTGTATTTTGATTTTTAATTTTCTGATTTTTATAATTTTATATTTTATGTTTTTCTTTTTCTTTTTCAATATTGGAATTTAAAGACAATGGAATAAAAGACAAGATAGAATATTTATAAAGCCAAGTAAAAATTACCAAAAATTTAGAAACAAATTGTTTTTAGTCTTTTTAGGGTTTTTTACTGTTTTTGTGATTTTTGGAAAATTTTCAAGGTGTTTTTGGTATTTTTAAATACTGAAATAAAGCAAAACAGTGCAAATAAGGCTAGCTGTGAATAAAATGAGATTTAAAAATAGCAACCAGTAGCTCAAAATTTTCACACTATTTTTCAAATAAAAAGGATAAAATAAGGAACAAACAGAAACTGAGTTTTTGATTTTTGGAGTTTTCTACTATTTTATATATTTTTTGAGGTTTTTGAGTGTTTTTAAATTTTTAGTGTTTTTTCTTTTGAATTTTTTTAGTGGTTTTTGGACTGACACTAAAATAGGATAAAATAGACACTAGGTGATTTTTTTAGAATTTTTGGAGGAGTTTTAATATTTTTTGGTATTTTCTAAACTAGACAGTGCACAAATAGCAAGTTTTTGATTTTTAATAAATATGAAGATAAGATAAAATCAAAAACTAAATATGTGGCGTGAAAGTACACATGTCCAGGGGCTTAAGTTCAAAATTTGAGAAATTTTGGAGTTAAAATGATAGATCAAATAATTAGAACAAACATCCAAACATTAAACAGTCCTAGCAGGGGCATATATGCAATATATCAAACATCCAGGGGCATACACGCAATTTTTCCACAAAAGTTTACACTGAAACTTGCATTTTAAGGATTAAAGATGAATAACAAAACCCGCAAGGGTATCTGAGCAATTTACCCACCAGGGCGCGTGACTCGCACGCGCCTGGCGAGGACTGGAACGTAATATCACAAAACCCTGAGGGCCTACTTGCAAAATATCCAAAAAGTTGACACTTGATATGAAAGTTTTAGGACTAAAACGAAATACCCAAAAGTCCGAGGGTTCCTCTGCAAAATGCCCTCACCTCACGTGTACTGGTCACGTGAGGTGACGTGGCGGAGGACCTAAGTGCAAATAAACAAAGCCTAGGGTCTTAATGCAAATATTACAAAACGTTTACACTACAGACGAAAGTTTAAATACTAAATATTAAATACAAAAATGGCGAGGGTTGGGATGCAAAATACCCTCGACGCGCCGATCGAACGGTTGTGGGTCTTCACTTAAACACGTGTCGTCGATCGGACGGCGATGGCGCTTCGCGGATGCACGGCGAAGATTAGAACGCTCGAAGGCGATCTGACGGCGGAGGCGTGGTGCAATTCAACGGCTGCGGCTTGATCTGGGCGCTCCACCTCGATCCGACGGTGCTGAAGCTCGGAGCAAGAACAGCGACGAACTCCGGCGAGCCGAGGTTCGCCGAGGTCAAACTCCGTCTCCGGCGAGCGGTTTGGCTTCAAAATGGGGCTGGAGGCTCCTGGGGTCGTCCTCTACCTCCTGGGGGCTTCAAAATTGCACGGCGTTGACCGTGCCGCTCGCAGACGGTCGGCGGAGCTAGAGAGCTCGGCTGAGCTCCGGCGAGCCTCAAAATCGCGCCCAGGCGCGAGTCAACTTGCTTTGACCCTGCAAAAAGTGTTAGAAGGTCCAGGGCAAAGTGCCTGGACCTTAGGAGGACCTAAACTATGCGCGAGGTGAAGTGATCGTCGGTGGCCGGAGGTGCACTCCGGCGAGGATGCTTGAATGGGTGAAATGAGCGATGGAACTTGTGATTTTTTTTGTGTTTTTGAAGCTTAAGCTACCAGGAACTAAATGCACGAAAGAAACAAGCGGGGTGGTGCCCTCGATGGCCGGAACCAGAGGAGAAAGGGTTACCTCGACCGCCGGGTTGCGGGAGGTGGTGGAGGCTCCCTCGACTTCGCGCGCCTCGGCTGAAGGGCTGGCGATGGAGCTGTCACCTCCACAGAGCTCAGGAGCACAATGGTGGCGCTGAAGGGTGGACCGAAGGGACTCAACCGAGGGGAGGAAGATGAGGGTTCGTATTTGAAGCGTGGCGAGGGCGTGACTTCGAGACGAGATTTTGGGCGGATGGAGAAGATCTGGGTAGATCTGGGAAATCGGCGGTGGAGGTGATGGATCGAGGAGCAAGCTTCGTGAAGGAAGCGGCAGCAGAGGATGAGCGGCGCGGCTTCGAAAAAGGCGCGAAGACAGGGGGAAAGCGACGCGCGCCTCGGGCTGAAGGGAAAAAGACAGACTGTTGACCCGACGGTCAACAGTCGCGAGCTCCTGGTTGGTCCACGTGGACCAACCAGAAAAAAGAGAATAAAAAATGTTTTGTTAATTTATAAAAAATAGAAATAAGCCGAATTAAAATAAAGTTGTAAAATGAAAAGTATTTGTTATTTTATGTAGTATTTTATTATAATTTTTATTTAATTTTATGATACATATTTTTACAAGTTTACTTTTTAGCCTTATATAGGTATATTATCTACATATTTTAGTATTTTATTTTTGTTTTGTGTAATTTATTTTTATTATTTTTGTTTAGTATTTTGTAAAATTATAAAATACTTTTATATACATAAATATGTTCTTATTTTATTTTTCTGAATTGTTTTGTATATTTAATAAAATGAAAGTATTATTTGTGTATGTATATATACCTATACTATACCTATGTATTATAATATATACAAGTATTTTTCTTTGAGTTTTATTTATGTTTTTATTCTGATTTTAATGTACATAATTATTATAAATAATATTTACAACATTATAAAAATATAAAATTGGACAAACAATGAATAAGGAATAAAGTGAATATTTTAATCTGTACACTTATACAATGAGGGTCCAAAACTCAACTTTCAAACCGTAGCTCCGCCAAATGCGAAACCACCACCATTGGATAGATTATTTTATTCTATATACAATTAAAGGTGAGTAGGCTGCATTTGGAGTTTTTATTTGTGAGATACAGGTCTGGGAAGTTGGCATTCTGGATTTTTATTCAGACCATAACTTTTTATCTGTACATTATTTTTCTGTGAAATCAATTTTGTATTTTTCTTTATTTTATTATCTACAACTTTCATGTACAAAGTTTCTTTATTTGAAGTGTAAAAAGTGGAACCAAAAATAGGTCCCAAAATGAATAAAGAATGAACAAAATGTATAGGTATTTTATCTGTGTTTTGGCCCTTATCTCCCCCTACTTTATTCCTTGTCGACCTATTCATCAAGATGCCTAGGTCTCGGGGTTTTGGGTCATAAAATATTTACAATATTTTATTCTTTTTCTTTTCTTTATTTATTCTATAATTTTGGCCTTAATTACAGTAATTTATACACTGTTTAGATGCACATGCATGAATGCTAAGATGATGATTTTAATATTATTTACAGGCATTTGCTAGGGTTTTTTGTGCCAAAATGATAGAATAAAGATGATGAAATGTGGATTCATCAAGCCCCTACAGCGAAATTGGATGCGTCTGTCATGATCTCGAAGGGAAGAGACCAGTCGGGAGCTTGTAGGACGGGAGTCTCAATGATCCTTCTCTAGAGTAATTCGAATGCTTCTAGACAATTATGATATACCACGAATTCGGTGTCTTTCCCAAGAAGGTCAGTTAGCGGTCGGGCAATTTTTGAAAAATCTTTGATAAATCTCCTGTAAAATCCGACATGCCCTAGAAAAGACCGTACTTGTTTCACATTTGTAGGTGGCTCAAGCTTTTTGATCACATCAACTTTGGCAGGGTCAACCTCCATTCCCTTCCTGGAGATGACATGCCCCAATACAATGCCTTCTTTCACCATGAAATGGCTTTTCTCCCAAGAGAGCACCAGATTCACTTCCCTGCACTTTTGGAGGACTCGATCCAGGTGCGCTAGACAATCATCGAATGAATCACCATGAACCAAGAAGTCATCCATGAAGACCTCCAGGAAATCCCCAACCATGTCGGCAAAAATCGCAATCATGCATCGCTGAAAGGTGCTGGGGGCATTGCATAGCCCAAAAGGCATTCGCTTGAATGCGTATGTGGCGAAGGGACATGTAAAAGTAGTCTTTTCCTGGTCCTCTGGGGTGATGGCTACCTAATTGTAGCCCGAGTACCCGTCTAAGAAACAGAAGTATTCTCTCCCTACCAATCTCTCCAGGATTTGATCAATAAAAAGCATGGGAAAGTAATCCTTCTTCGTTGCGGCATTCAGGCGCATGTAATCCACACAGACACGCCACGACGTAGGTACCTGTGTCGTAGTCTCTTCTCCCTCCTCATTGGTGATAATTTGGAGTCCTGACTTTTTCGGGACTACATCCAAAGGTGACACCCATTTGGAGTCGGAGATGGGATATATGAACCCAGCTTTACACCATTTTTCGATCTCAGTTTTAACCACTTCCTGTAAGTTTGGACTCAATCTACATTGGCATTCATGGGAGGGTTTAGCATTATCTTCCAAGTAAATATGGTGTGAGCATAAGTCTGGGTTAATCCCTAGGAGATCAGACAATCTCCAGCCTATAGCCTTGCGGTTTTTCTCCAAAACATTAAGCAGGCGGATCTCCTTCTCTTCGGTCAGTTGTGAGCTGATAATGACCGGAAATTGTCCCTTTTGTCCTGCAAGGAAAGCATACTTAAGTGTAGGGGGTAATGGTTTGAGTTCAGGTAAGTCCATGATGTTTCTCGAATCTGGTTCTGTCAGTGATGTTTCTTTTTGTGATGTGGACGCTTGTAGTGTATCAATGTTGACCACCATCATGGTTGTATCAGGGATCGGATCGCTAATGATGGAATGAGGTGTGGCAATCGCCGCGTCCGATCTGTGTACCTTACTCAAGGATTGTCCATAAGGAGAATGGACTGACAGGTCTAGAGTGGCCTCTGAGTCTCCTAGAGTATAGGTAGATGCATGAATGAGCTGGCAGACTAAGTCATCAACAATTTCCTCACCATATGAGGTTGATTCTATCATAGCGGTTGGGTTTTGTCTCCAGGACCCAACTGTTACTTCTGTATTTTCAGTCTCAGTTTCTGATTTTTCAGACTCGGTGCTCGACTCGTTGTCAGGTCTTTGGAACCTAGTTTGCTGCATTTTAAGTTCAACTTTTCCAAACTGGATTCTCCCGGATGTGTAATCAAATATAGCTCTTGCGGTCCTAAGGAAGGGTCGCCCTAGTATCATCTGGGAATCTTTTCAATTTCTAGGGACATCCATGTCAAGAATTGTAAAATCCACTGGGTAGTTTTGTCCCTCTATGCTGATGACAATGTTTCGAATCTCGCCCCTAGGTCGCTTAGTTGATGTGTCTGCGAATTGAAGTACGGCTGTAGATTGCTTAAGAGGACGTAGATTTAGATGCTCATATAGGGTTGTGGGCATGAGATTGATGGATGATCTATTGTCTAACAATGTTCTTGCAAACTTGATTTCCTTGATGTAGCTAGTGACAAAGTGAGCACCCATGTCTCTCTTCTTTCTTGGCAGCTCATTTTTTATAAGACGAGATGTGGCTACTGAGAGTATGTGTTTCTTTGTTCGGCTAGGAGTTTGTTTGTTGGCCCTAGTTGGTGTGCACCTCACCTTCCGGTATTTTCAAAAAGTCGAGTCTCTTTCTATCATCTCGTCTAGGGACAGAGTGACCTTAATATTTTCCTTACAGATGCGAGCCATCTCTTCATCATTTTTTTGGTTTTTTTATGTTTTTCTTTTTTCCTGCCGTAAGAGCACAGGGGAAAGGAATGGACTTGGTATGATCAAGAACATCACTTTTATTGAATGAAAAATTTCTTACAGGACTTGGACTCGGACTAAAAATAGGGAATTTTGTGGTTGGTGGCATTTGTTTGTCTGACTCAGACTCAGACTCAGACTCTCCATTATATCCGGGTGGTGTGGGTGGGACTTGTTCTTTCTCCTTCTATCTTCCTTTGTCAATTCCCCCAGGGTTGTGTGAATTGATGGACACTGGGGCTATGTCTTCGTGTTCCTTCGCTCGATCAGGCATGGTTACGGTCCTTCCGCTCCTAAGAGAGATATGATAAGAGTTATTATTCGAGAAGGGCTCAAGTTCAGGTACGGAATAGTCAGAGATTAATACCTGATTGTGTCCAAGGCTATTTGGGTTAGCCTGGACTTGGGATGGAATCACGGTCTGGGGTACAGTCACCTCATCTCTCCAACGAGAGAGTCGATTTATGTCGACTCTCATATCATGAAGCTCATCCAGCACTCGCTGGAGCTCTGGAGAGATAGCAGAAGAGGAGGACCCTTGGTCCTGCCTGGCCTGAGGTCGCTGATACTGGCCTTGTTGGCTTTGGCATTGGTTCTGCTGAGGTTGCGGGTTCTGGTAACCCGTGCGATATTGCTACCTCTGCTGCAGTTGAGGCTGATAGGTGGGCTGGTCTTGCGGTGGACGAGGGTTTGGAGTAGAGTTTTGGCCTGAGCGATTGACCGGTTCCAAATTATACCAGACTCCATTTATCTCCATGACTTGTGGAGGTTCCTCAAAATCAGTCTGAGCGGAGGTTTCATCAGTTTGAGAGGACAAGACTTGGTCTCCACCCCAATGGCTCTGTTGCCCTACCCCTTGACCTTGAATGTAGTGAATTTGGTGTATGGGTGCGGGGGGTGCCATCTTTGATACCCTGTCAGCCAATTCCTCCATTTGTTTCGGCAATTTAGCTAATTTCTCCATATCAGATGATTTATGGATCTCATCCACCTTTTTATAAATCTGCTCAACCATAGTTAGCTTATCAGCTATTATTCCCATGTCAGCATTGTGGTCGGTTGTCAGATTATTCACCATCTTTTTGGAGCCGGCTATGTAAGCCCGGCTAGTGGTTTGTGCACGGCTAGATTCAGCAAGTCTTTCGAACACCTTGTAGACGGTGTCCTCGTGGCATCCCATGTAGCTTCCTCCGCAGGATGCACTAACCAATCCTTGAGTCTCAGGGTTCAGCCCGCTCACAAGACTTTGGACCAACATCATTTTACTTATCCCGAGTCCTGGGCATTTTTGTACTAAGTCTGTGAATCTTTCCCAGGTTTCATGAAATGGTTCATTCGGGTGTTGGGTGAAACTCGTGAGCTTGATCCTCATTTGGTTAATTCTACTAACTGGGTAGAATTTCTTTAAAAACAAAGTCTTGAATGTGGCCCATGTAGTGACTATTTCCCCTAGATTTTTCAGCCAGTAAGCCGCCTTATCAGTCAAGGCGAAGGGGACAGCTCTCAACCTTATGTAGTCTTGGCTAACCCTAGGGTGGCAGAGGTTAGCACAGACTAACTCGAAGTCTCGGAGGAAGATATATGGTTCTTCATGATTATTTCCTCCGAACTTTGGCAACGGTGCAAGGAAATGCGGGTTGTGTTCGAACGCATCCTCAGGGGGAACAGGTCTCAACCAATTATAGTCTTCATCTAATTCTGGAAGATACGTGTCTTCCATAGCAGCCTCGCCTTGTTGTATTATTTCCAACTGCGTCCTAAGTAGTTCATTGGTTTGTTCAGCAGCTGTTATCCTAGCCAAGAGTGCCGGGATAGGGTCATTGTCGTTCTCATCGTCCCCAGAGTTCTTCTTGGGAGGCATTATGATTCACCTTCAAAGAGGAAGAGTTTAGAGATAAGTGTTATGATTAAAAGAGGATTTTTGCTAAGGGTGAGAGATTCCTTAGCGGAGGAGTAAAAGATGAAACTTCTAAGACAAGGAGGATAGAGAGAGAGTCCTTACGAAGAAGCAGACACAAGCAAACACAAGACAATTCTCAAGTTCACCACTCAACACAGATGAAGGCACGTCAGGGTTCGGCCGCTTATCTTTTCACTTTTAATTTAATGACAAGACAATCTTGCAAATTTCGGAGCTGTTAGGTACCGAAATATTTCTCAAAGATTGTCCCGAGTTCGTACAACTAGTTGCATCTACTCTCAGCCAGTATAGGTGGAAGTACGGACCGTTTAAACGGCTACCCGTATTGCTTGAGGACGGTGCCTTCCGCGGTGTCCTCCAAACCACCCACTCTGCTAAGGGAAGTCGGACCGTAAAACGGCTAACCGAGACCCTCACTGAAAAGTAGCTAATTGTTTTTAAAAACAGCAGTCTTTGTGAAATTTCTCAGTTTTGGTTCTATCCAAAGTGTGCGTTCTAATCCTTACAAACAATGAGTGGGTTTCTCTCCACTAGACACAGGTTAATTTTAGATCAGTTTATTTACAGTCACCTTGATTAGTAGTCCCAGTTTTATGTTAAAGTTATCATTGTAGTTTATGTGAGCACAAAAATTCACGCCTATCGAACAGTCCCAATTCCTTTAAATCCTAAGTTGTAAAACTTTGAGAAAGGGGAATAGAAAAATCCGATGCAAACGTAAATCAATGATGCATGCTTAAGAGAAGGACTTACAGTGAATCCTCACGTTCTTCATGCGGGATGCAAGACAAGGAATTTAAAATTTACACTAAATGATATGCACAGATGAAAAACGCCCTAAACAGATAGTTCTATTAGCGGGAAGAACTGATTGAAATTTTTGGCTAATGTTGAACGATCTATAGTGCGTTTAATTAGTGCTAGTGTGGCCTAAGAATTACGAGCACAATCAATGATAGAAAGGTAAGCGTATATGTGCCTAAGTCCTACGCCACTCAAGTCGGGTCCCAACCACACAGAAGGGGTTGAAACAGACCCGACACACCACAGGAATGTTCAGTCTTAATTATTACAAGGGATCAGAGAGAGGAACCCTGAGAATATTGCAAAAAGTAAACCTATGCTAAGCTCTCTCTCACAAAATTAAAATTCGATCTTCATAGCAGATCCTTGAATTAATATCGAAATCCAGCTCCCAGAAGTCTGCGAAGAGAGAATTTGCGGTTAGTAGCAGAAGTAAGAGAGAAATGCAAAATAAAATGTAGAAAAGAAAATGGCACAAAAATTAATTTTCACAAAAATCAATTATCAAAATGATTTAAAACCCTAAAATTCGTCGTTCCCCGGCAACGGCGCCATTTGATGAACGCGAAATCCACCTCTTTAATAATCGTAAATTGTAGTATAGGAGGCGGATTTCGGTCGTCAAAATACCACAAGCCTTGAATGTTGTGGAGTATTTTTACTTGGTAAGTGTACCAAGGTCGAACACTGGGAACGGTGTTTTTTTTAGTTGCATGGTCTTAAATCAAATTAAATAATTAGTTAATGATCGATTAATTACTGTGTTGAGAAATATGCATGCACAATGCATTGAGATGCAAATGCAAAAGAAATATACAGAGAAAATGAAGCACTGGATCTGCGATTTAGTGAAGTTTCATCCTCAAATAAATTTATCAAGAAATACTCGAAAGATAATCACAGATCAAAAGAGATTATTTCTAACGGGATATTTCCAATTAATTCCAAAATGCAAGCCAGAAGATCATGAGATCAGATCATATTCCTACACAAATTGATTCCTTGAAAATATGTCCAATAATTCTCTTTCCTCAACTGAGCTCCCTGCTCTGATTAAATCTTTCAAATAATATAAGCAATAATCCTTGGGGAAGTATTCAATTTAAATCACTAGTTGAATCCCTGCAAAAGATAATGTTAATTTTCCAAACATGAATATGTGGCCTGCAAAAAGTTGACAGAGATCCTCAATGAATAATTATCAATAATCAGCCTCGAATCAGTCCACAAATTATACTATGTTGTAGAGCACGGAATTAGCTTCGAAATGACATATTATATGCTAAAACCGGAGTTCAGATGGAAAAGATATGCTAAAATGAAGTTTTAGGGACTAAAATGTAAATAAAATAAACTTTTCTTCTTCAAAAAGGTCCATGCGGGGCTTATCTGTAATTTAAAAAATTCGGAGGGTCTCCTCTGCAATTTACCCAGGCGGGGGTATAATGTAATTTTGGAAACACGCAGGAGCTTCGCTGCAATTTCTCCAGCCACGCACGTGCGTTGCACGTGCGCCTGGAGGGTTGGACACGAGGCGTAGGATCGGAGGGCCCGAAGCTGAGGCTCGGGTGGGAAGGCTGGAGGCTCGGGCCAGAGCAGGAGGCTCAGGCGTCCGAGCCTTTGGTTCGGGGGCTGGCTCGGGGCTCCTGAGCCTCGAGGCTCGGCTGGGGCGCGTGGCAGAGAGAGGACCGTCGGATCAAGGGCTTGGGCCCGATCCGACGGTCGCTGTAGATGTGACGGGTGCTCGGGCGGGGCGGCCGAAGTGTGCCACGTGAGGCGGAGGTGCCGCGGTGGAGGGCGCCTGGGCGAGGAGGCGGAGCTGGTCTCCGCAGCGGAGCGGAGAGCCGCAGGCGGAGGAGCGGCAGCGCTCGGCCGAGCGGTGGGGAAGGGTAGGTCGTTGCCAGGGTGGTGCGGAGGCGCCGAGATGGAGCAAGCTGGAGGCGGCGTCACCCCCGGCGACGAGCTGGGCGTTGGGTTCCTGCAGTGGTTAGAGAAACATGGGGGGGGGGGGGGGGGGACGCGAGCGTGGCGTGGGCTTGGGCGCTTAGAGCGGTTCCGTCCTTTGCGAGGACATCGATGGATAAGGTGAGTTGAACGGAGGAAGGAGAGGGAGAAGGCTCGAGAGCAGGGGTGAGGGTGTTGACTCGCCTGAAGAGGAGGCACAGCTCCTGGCTGTCCTTGCTCACGGCCCCTTGGCGAAGGGGGACTGAGCTCTGCAGCAGGTCGTTCTGCAACAAGGAGTATGCTCCCTGGATCACGCCGTCGACACGACGAGGGCCACTGTCACCAGCCCTTGCGATGATCTTGAAATGATGGCAGATGGGTTCATGGGATGCCGCCGTTGGGGATTTATAGGAGCGAGGTGGTGGAAGGTCGAGGGTCCGGCGGCCGTTACATGCATGGAGCGGCTGGGGCCGCGCATGGCGGTCATTGATGGCCGCATGCGGCGGTTTTGCGGAGGAGGCGGAAGGCATTGGGGAAGATGACCCTGGTCACGTGCTAGGCACGTGACCCAGGGGTGCTGGAGAGAGAGCCACGTGGCACCCAAAAAAATTCAAATTTTAATGTGGGCAAAAGAGATAGAAGATTACCTCGGATCGAAAAACCTTCTTCATGAAAGTTGTTCGTCTCATCGAGATCTACAACTTTCATGAAGGGTCCGGGAGCAAAAGAGGTCACCTGTGTGAAGTAGTATTTTTGGTGGCTTCTCATGTGTATAGAAAGCCGACTTTTTGGGATTTTGTAATTTTTTTGGTGGTTTTAGAGGGGATAAAAATTATAGACAAAATACGATAAAATACAATAAAATTAATTACATATTAATCTATTTTTTGGATTTTTAATGGATAAGAAATTAGGAAAATAAAATAGAAGTAAGAAACACACAAATTTTGTACAGACAGACAACGGACACTTGGACTCGGGCAGTTTCTTTGAATTCGGTTTTGATCTGGATTTGGATTTTTGCATTTCTTATTAAAACTTTCATCAAAGGACACAAATAAGAAGAAATAAAATTAAAATAGTTAATTATGCACATAAAAACTCAGGTTAAAATTAGCAAAAAGTTAAAATGCGCAAAAGAGGCCCAAAACCCAACTTTCACATATGAGCTCCGAATTTTACGAAATTGGTCTTGTTTTGAAGGTATTTGAAAATGGAGTACTTTAAAAGTGAGTAGATCAAAATCAGACACTGTATGTGGAAGATATGCTCATTTTAGTCCGTCAGATGTGAAATTTGACTTTGGGATTATTTGACACTTATTGGGGTTAGTAATTTTTTTGTATTTTTTATTTAATAAGATTAGTAATATCTACACAATGGAGGTAGTTTGGGGTCAATCGGAGTTAGGATGAATTATTTAAAAATAAGAGAAGTTAGCGGCTTTTTGGGCTAATTTACACTTGGGATTTTTAATGCAATTTATGCATGATGAAATGAATATTATTTACACATGTATGAATGCTAATAATGCTCTATTAATGATTAATTACAGGTGAATGATGGGGAACAGAGCCTAATTGACCAATTTTTTGCATGATGAATACGAGATTCATCACCCCACCATTTTTTAAACCTCCCATTCGACTCCATTAATAATATAACCTCCATCACTTTAATAACCTCTCATTCCATTCTCTTTATATACATCACATCCTCCTTAATTTGCAATTGATGCATCTTTATGTGAGGAGAGCTTAGTTCCCAGAGTTGAATCGGTGACAGCGACGCAACCGCGGTGAGCGACGACAACCCTCTCTCCGGCGAGATCCGTTGGTTTTTTGGCCAACATCGCAGCCGCAACCACGTGCTGCTCGAGCTCATCGCACGCCGGCGATTCGAACGAAGACCGTCCTCTCATGAGCACATCATAGGCGACCGTCTCCATCATAACTAATTTTATTTTCATCTTGTTGACATTATTTTTATCTTCGCATTTTTAGCACATCATATCACCATCCATCCTCCATTTGTTTAGTTCATATCAACTTCCTCCACCTTCATCACCACTTGATTATTTGCATCATTTATTGTATTCTCTCTTTAAACAAAATTAAAAAATATTAAAATCTAAAAAAATTAGAACAATAAAAATAAAATATCAAAAAAATAAAAAAAAAGAGAGAGAAGGAAACAGGAGGCGGTCGTCCGCCCCCCCTTTTCCTCCTCCACGCCAGTGGCGGCCCTCGCCGGCCGCGCATCTCTGCCTCCACTGCGCGCGGAGGTGCCGCCCGCCTCTCCTCCGCCTCTCGTGCGGCGGAGCGCCTCCCCCGCGCCGCCGTGCGCGGCCCCGCCGCCATCAGCCCACCGCCCTTCCGCCCTCCCCGCGGCCGCGTACGGCTGCAGGCCACGTCGCCGCCGCTCCTCCCCTCTGCTGCACTGCACCCCATCCACCGCCGACCACCGCGACCTCCCTCGCGCGCGGTGCAGCCGTCCGCCGAACCTTCGTCGCCTCTGCCCCTTTGGGTTCATCCCCATCGAGTTCAAGAGGAAGAAGAAGGTTCGATTATTTTATTTCTTTTTATTGTAAACATTGCATTTGTTTCCCGCATAGTTTCTGTAATTATAACCAAGTCATAGTGCATATTTTGTATTGTTTAATCTCATTTCTGTTTTGCACAGATACCCATGTGTTTGTACTTAAATTTCGACTTCAATATTGCATCTTTTTATTCAGTAAAAAATGTCATTGTGTTGAGCAACTCATTTTCGACCATCTGAATATTTATTTGTATTTTTTATGGTCTTTGGGTAATTAATTAAAATTGTTTCACTAAAATTCTGAATATTTGACCCATTATGTGCTATTAAATTCATATATGACACATAGTTGCTATAAAAATTCCTTAAAAAATTGAGATGATACCCTGAAATACATTTGAAATATTGTACAAATTTCTTCCAAAGTGGAGTTGTCTTGAGCCTGAAATAAATTGTAGAGTGATTTTAGTATTTGATTTTTAATTAAATCCATGTACATATTTTTTTTGCGAAATTTCAAGTCTCTTGTATTCTATATGAAAATACCTTTTTGAGATAATTCGTACTCTGATTAATTTGACATTGTGGATAAGTTAGGAAATAATTACTCATTGTCGCTCTATTTTCACTAAAAAATCCATAAAAAATCATAAGTTGTCCAAAAATTCCAAAAATATTATTGTAGCTTCCTTGTGTCATGTTTATGTTCCAGTTAAATTTTCAGAATTTTTACTTATAGTTTGTGTGAAAAATTGCGAAAAAAACCCAAAAACATGTGTATTTTTATTTGTTGCATTTTAACCCTGAAAAATACAAAAAAATGTATGTTGCATTCATCTCTAGATTAGGATTTTAAGAAAAATATAATTTGGCTGAATTGGATTAATTTATCGTTAAAATTAATTTGACTAAGTTGTGTGATTTCTTAGGAGCTTAATTCACATGCATTTGCATTCTTTTTGCATAAAAAATATTAAAAAATCGCATTGGAAATCAAGATCTAAATTTTCGAATTAAACCTGAAGATGTTTCTTTGCCTCCATGTGTTCGACCCAGGACTTGCTCGGGATATAAATTAAGCCGAGACACTCTTCACGGAGATTCTTCTCTCGATTCTGATTGAATCGCTAAGTACACGTACTACAACGTGCACAAATTAAATATCGTATTTAGTGACTCATCAGTGGTAATGGTGGACTTGGACAGTTCGCGATGATTCACATGTTGGAAATTGATCAAGGAATCGAGGTTACGGTGAATCAAGTGGAATACTTGGGGGGATACATAGAGTTATAGTTAAGTAAGTGAAGCTAGGTGGAGGTGTTGGGTACTTAGTTAGAATGCATTGTACCCCAACGCATGCCTGTGAAGGCACCCCAACCCCCCCTTTTTTAATACCTTTAGAGTCATGGTGTGAGGTCCCATGTGGATCAAGACCACATACTATTCATGAAGCTTGGGTTCTTTAAGGCAAATGAGAATAATTACAGTGATCTTCTTCCTTGTAATGATAGTTTACCCTGTTTAGTTTCTTTTGCACACTTTCTTAGCATCTCTGCACGTGTAGTTTGACAGACTTAGACACTTTGAGGTGTGTTTTGATCTGTCATCCGAGTTGGGTCGAGACCTTATTATATTCTTATCAATTTTCATCGCTTTTATTTTATTTATTTTTCATTTGGTTGAGTATTATGATATTTTGTTTATTTTTCTGTGAATGGTTAGAGCACCTAGGATTACTTTCGTATGTGCAATAGATTCTAAGTCCAAACACCATAATTTAACTTATGTACATTTATATTTGCTTTAGACTTAGTCAAATATCAAACTCTTGCCTACTACTAGAAGTGCATGTTTAGGAAGTCGCTCACTTGCATTGCATGTAGTTTAGATTTAAAATTTATGTCTTGCATCCATGTAGAAAGTGTTGTAAATATTTTCGAATCCTACATTCATCATTCGTTTATGTTTGCTTCGCATTTTCGACTCCCCTCGATTTGAGTCAATAGGATAAATGCATGATCAAACAACTCGATAATTTGTTTGAAAATACTCAAAAAATTAATACTTGGTATTTAAAAAATATTAAGAAAATTCAATCCAAAATAAAATTAGTGATGGATCTCATTGTCTTGGGTCAACAAAATCTTCATTATTCCATGTACTTGTCCGAGAGAGTGTGCAACATAGGGATTAGAACCTAAGGCCAGGATCTTACTGACACACACATGTTGCACAGTAATTGATATCATGACATGGGTATCGCTCGATAATTTACTTGAGACAATGTGTGAAGAATCATAAAATTGAAAAGATAAAAGAAATGAACTCTCACACCATCACTTGGACGATGAATCCATGTTTGTTTTGATGTGTGTTGTTTGTTGCGAGTATGAGTTCCCCCGCTTTCTCCATTTTTCTATTCATAATTCTTGTGATCATTCCATCTTCACCTATATCACATTCTTTTCTTCTACACCATTCTTCAACATTATTTGTTGATTTTCCTTACCACATATGCATCGCTATACTCATGATGATTTGATCCTAATTATAGAGGGAAAATCAATCTGAGATATTCATATATTCATTTACAATTATTGGTATTATTTATTCTTCTACGTAGGCTTGCCAGACCCTATGTATGGGGGGTTGATGCCCCTCACTTCATCGTCTGATTAATTCTTCGTGACAGATATCCATTGTACTTAAGGTATCGAAACCCTAAGTATAGGGAGGGAGTGATCGCCCCCATTTTTTTATTTTTTTCTCCCCGTATATGCTCGATGCATGTTGTCTTTGCACTCTTTGATCTCCGAGGACATAACTCCGACTAAGTGTGATGATCCCGAGGATCCGGGTACTCGACAAACCAATTCCACACATACATTTTCCTCACTCGAAACACTTAATATAACATAAGTAGAAGAAATTTGCATAAAAGAGTATAATTTAAAATTTCTTCTCATTCATCATAAACATCATTCATTATAATCAATGTCCATAAACATATATACGTACCATGCATGCACCAAAAAGTGTCCACAGATACACATTACTTTTCGCATGTATCTCAACAACTACAAGTAAAGTAAAAGCAGTAAAAGCTAGCTACAAGTAACCACATCACAAACATGTAGTTGTACCAAGAAGAAACCCCAATCAAAAGCCACCCATTGTTGTGGCTACTCTTACGAACTTGTGGATCAAATTCAAAGGTATGTTATGATGTCCTCACTATTTTAGGAATCTCCTGTCTTTTCCTTTTATTGATTATTTATTGATTAATTTATTCAGACGATTAAATGGATAATCAGAATTGATAATGGTTATCAACTCTGATCCTAAAAGGAGATGTGAGTTCTTTTAATCCTCGCCATTGATTTATTAATCGGGATTGCAATCAATACACAATTCATTCCACGAGTAGCAAGTCTCTCCTCTTCTATCTCCCCAAGGGAAGTCCCTGCATCGGGATAATGCCCTTTAATGTTGGATGTTATCCTTGCCTTACAGGGTCGTCCCTTATAGGGGTAATACCGTAATAGTGGATAAACTCATTATTACATTGCTGGATCGATTTGATCGATCCAAGTAGAGTTTCTTCATCTCTGGTCCTTCGGGATCATCATAAAGAAGGATGGTTTCTATGATGAAATCATGAGCAAGGAGTCACATATCATCTCATTGGATTGCGAGAAGTACGTGGTTCATCCCCATGCCCGCAAGTGTTGTCTCCCCCATATCGGATTTTAGAGAGGATGTCTCTTGCTTTAGAGACTAGAGGATCACAATCACGCTTTAAGAGGTAATTTCATACTACTTTGATACTGATGTAGTGGATTGAGAATGGTTTCCAATCTATGTGGTTCCATCGTTTTTTTAATCTGATGCTATAGTGGCTTGTACGACAAGTTTGTTTTTAGATCAAATACGATCTGATCCATACGCTTATGCGATGCTTGAGGCCTTAAAAACATCCCTTTACCTCTGCCCTTCTTCTTTGTCTCCAGGTATCCCCAATCTCTGCCCTCTCATGTTTTCTTTGATTTTTTTGTGAATCTTCATTCAATTCCACCACTTCATGCACACCAACACCTCCATCTCGCATCCACGATCTTAGCTAACCCCTTGGGACACCCTCTCCTCTATTCTAGACCTCCATCCACCTTGATCCTTTTTTACCTTGCACAAGTGAAGAACCCACTAGGGCTCCGCCTTCCAATCACTCCGACCATCCCTCTGTTCCACTTCATACCATTCCCCTCGTGCTTTGGCTATGCGACTAACCCCAACAGGCAATGTGGTTCTTCACTGATAGGAAGCTCGATGCTTCTTTGATCTCCAACTTCATCTCCAATGTAGCCTCGCTGACACGTTGGTCCAGCCACTCCAGCTCCATCTTCGACCCTCCAACGCCTTCGCTCGAGCATCCGTGAGCTCCCTATATCTCTAGTGAAGTCAGAGAATAAAGGAGGCACAATTTAGGCTACGTCGGAGCTCCGTTGGAGCATCGCCTTTCCTGGCGTAGCAGCTCTTCAAGCCTCCTTTGGCTTTGATCCTACAGCTCGCATCTACCCTGAGCATATCTCATCATCCATGTACCTCGGTGGACTTAAATCTCGGTCTAAGCATCTGCAACATCTACGTGGTCCGAGCCACATAAACACTCGACTCTCAGTACGAAGCTAGCCATCACGTGCAACATGTATGTGACTGGGCTTATTAAGAGCCTTTATCCCAGTTTCAGGCATTTGCATTTTAGTCCTCGCGCATCCTACATGTGATACCATTGGCTAATTGCAACCAAGCCCTACCAACTCCATTTTTGTTGCAAAGAAGTCCTCGTGCGCATGGATCTTTATTTATAAGCCCATGGAGCTTATTTAAATTCCATAAAAAGCCATGTTTGGAACTTTTGGAGTTGTTGTCAATTTATTTTAATTATGTATTCATTGCGAAAAGACCTCTAGATTTCATGTTGAATAACTTTTGCGTATTAAATCCATTTTTTTATGGAATTGGAGACTTGTTTTGAAGCTCAACTAATTCTCTTTCGATGTGCATCATGTATTCTCTAAAGTAATCATAGAAGCTTTGTGATTATTGAATACTATTTTAAATGTTATAATTGGAACTAAACTCATTTTTTGAAATAATTTATTTCCTGGAATACTTGCTGCATGTAGAATTTAATAAGGTGATTAGCTTCTGATTTTAAAACATCTATACCCTGATTAAGTATTAAACCTGAGTTAAATTATATAGGGTCCCTTAATATTTAAGTGCATAATTACTAGTTGAATCAAAGCTTTCAAATTAAACTTGCATTGTGAAAGATTTCCTCTTAATTTGAACTTGGGCTCAAACTTTAATTCAAGAGGTTGCATGTAATTATTTGTGCATGTATTGTGAGCATATTATTTATTTCATATCATTATATTTTGCATTCAAAAAGAATAAAAAAAATTCATGCATTTGCACCTTGACCCTAATAGCAACATGTAGATAAATTAGATATTTGATTAAGTTTAGATAGTGTAAATAGCTAGTGTACATCTGTTCGATCGTGGACTTGTCCAGGATAAATTAGGTCACACTCTCTTCACTAAGACAATTAAAGTGTGGTTCTTGAATAACTCGATATTCTTTCAAACTAAAATTTGATCACTTAGAGTATCAAATTAGCAATTTTATCATGGGTTAAATGAATCAAAAGATGATCTAATTGGACAGATGAGAAAAGAGAATGGGAGAAAATACAAAAAATAGGAAAACATTCAAAATAAAAAACACAAAACATCAAGCTTGCTCAAAACTAAGAGATGTAAAACTTTCAAGAATGAATTTTTTGTATTTAAGGCTTCAAATAGCAAGTTGTTTTTTTGGATGATTGTTTATATGTATAAAATAGATTTTCTATTTTATTATTCGATTTTACTAATAATAATGCCATATTATATTTTAAAATAGTATAATATAATGTAAACTACTTGAATATTTTTAAATTATGTGAAATAAAGAAGATAAAAATAAATACATATAGAATCATGTCAAATCGATTCGTATAGGCAAACCTATTTATGTTATTTTTTGTTTTATACTTTCTACTTTACTTCATATTTTTTTAAAATATAATACACAAGTAATATAATAAATTTGAAACCAACGGAAAGGGAGATAAAAAAGAACTACGAGCAAAACAAAGAAAAATCTACAAACTATCGTAAATGGGTGCCGTCATTGACTTCTCACAAACGAGCTCCACAAAAATTCAAAGTATTTTTAGAATTTAAAGTATTTTAAAATATTTAACTATACAAATGAGTAGGGTTTAATTGAAGTTCATATTATCCACAAATAAATTATGGAATATGTGCACATTAGAAAAAGTGAAAAAGTTCCATTTGTCAATTATTTATGATAGTATTTTTTTGATATTTTTATATTTTCATTTTGTCAATTATATTCATGGGATTAGATACAATCGTAAACTCCTTATCCATGCTTTGGCGTCTTGATGGCGAGACTATCATCGAGAGCACATTGGAGGTGGCTAAGATGCTTGACATTATGCAACGCATGGGTCCATAGATGGGGCTTGTTCTAAATACACAAAAAACTGAGCTTTTTCGACCTTCATGTGATGGACAGAAAGATCCACAAAGGATTGTTTCCCATGTATATTGGGAGGCATGTCCAGGAGTGAGATTACTTGGAGGTGCAGTGAGTAGGGACAACGTCTTTGTTGAAGACCTGACTATGAGGAGGGTCATCAAAGCAATTGACTGAATGCATTTACTTCCTCTGTTGGATGATCCACAAGTGAGCTTATTTTATTACGGTCTTGTATGAGTTCAGCCAAGATCATGTTTGTCTTCAGGGCATTTCAACCCACATACACGAACGGGTTGCTACGTGGTTTGACAAAGGACTATACATAGCTATTGAGAAATATTGTGGTTTGTGGATTCTCTTTCTTTGGTGACCTTTAATGGCAGGTGGCATCCCTACGCATCAAACTCTGTGGCTTAGGTCTTCACTCAGCTATCGAGGCTTCTTTGTATGCTTTCGTGGCCTCTACAGCTCAGTCTTGGATGCTTCAATACCACATTTTATGAGACATTTGGATACATGGTATGGATTCTGTTTTTTTGGATCCTTTGGAGGGCCTAGGTGTCACACTTCTATCCCCTGATCTAACATATTTTGTCAACAAGGACATTGTCCCCCTTAAAGTCCAGAATGTTTTGACAAGTTCCCTTTTTGGCAAATCCGAAATTTTTCCAGTAAAGTAAAACAGGGTCATAAGTGTAATTAAAAGAGCAAAATTGTAAATTTTGTAAGAATATCTGTGTTCAAGTGTTATTGCAAATAGGTGGAGGTGTAAGTGTAATTGTACACTTTCCAAAAGACGCGAGGGGTAAAACCATTAATTATTCCTTCATATCGTTGCACATAATGGATGAGTCTGAACAACTATGACAAGGTAGACAAAGAAATTATTCTTTCCTTGCATTGAATTAAATAAACACTTTCCATGGATTGAAATAACTGGTTCAAGTCGTTGTTGATGTGAGATGCATATGATACAATGATTTCCCCTCGGGGTGAAAGTTTAAGGCTAGGTCTCAATCTCAAACCACAATGTCGACTGGGACAGATGAAATGGAGGTAGCAAATCTGGGATTTCTGAAAGGCGAGTCCCTTTATGGTGGACGGGCTCTGGTTCGCTCATTCTCGCGGACACCTCATCGGTTCGCACGCTTCTCTACACTCGACAGTCTCAGCTCGCTTACCCTACCAAACAACAACCTGGAACTAAGACTGCTCAAGTCATAGCTTAACCCAGGAGCAACGTCAACCATATTGCAGGAAAACTGGAGCAGCGGGCAAGGAGAAAAGATAAGGTAAATTGATCGATATTGGGAAATTGATGAATGTGACATGTTTAAATTTTCTATTTTCCCATCTAAGTAAGATTATCTAGGTAAATATTTAGAGTTTTTTTAATATATTTACATTTATGCCCCAATCAATATTTACAAATATCATCATGCTTCTACTTTTTTTTACAATAACACTTGTACTCCCATGTTCTGCAAAACTCACGGTACTGTTGTTTTGCTATTACATTTATGTCAACATATTACATTAACAAGGGAACAAATGTTATTGGAAAAAAAAAGATAGAGGCATACATGTATTTGCAGAAACAAGTTATGTGTAATTTACAAGGAATAAAAAAGTTTGACAATATTTCAAGGGTGTGATGTAAAAGTCCCCGAGTTATTCCGCATTATTTGATATCGGCCGCCTTTATTTACACGACGCTTACTGGCCGCTCACGTGACATCCTGACGCTAAGCTCCACAACAAGAGCCAACGGTCAAGGGACCACCACGTGGCAGGAAGACACATAAGGGATGACGTGGCAGGCCCCCCCAGCGGGGGGAAGATTAGAAGCCTGTATTGTCGGGTGCATTTGTCTTATCCATCCCGCTTTAAATTCAAGTGACAAGTAGATCCCCAAAATGTACGGGTTGGTCAGCGAGGACCGTATTAATTAGACTCGGACCCCATCTCTCATCTTGATTGATTTGGTCCCCAAATAGGTTCGTGCCGTCTTAGTCCAATTGATTGAAGGTATGCTAACCTTCTTTTGTGCTTATTTGTTAGCGTAAGTTCAACTGGCGAGCGTGGATCGCTGTACATAAGGGCTCGACTACCCTGGCTACTAATGAGGACCGACCGATCCTTATCGAATGGTCCTCTTTATTGTTGTATACGCTGTGCTACAGAGGACGATCTGTTCCTCAACTTGCTATTTTTTATTTATTATTATCGTTTTGATCATCTGATCGAACGTTGTCAAAATCGACTATAGAGACTACCACGATGGGAACTTGACATCATTTAATATAAATTATTATTGTTGTTAAAAGGGTAAATCACATTAAAAAAACATAACAGTGCATCACTTCTCAGGTACAACTGTCATTTTTAAATACAATAAAGAGATGTCTGGTCATATTTTATATCTCGCTCAGATCTGGACTGCAACTTTTTTATGTCGACGTTAAATCTTAAAGTTGAAAATTTAGTATTTTTAAAATATAATTCGTGATTGGAAATAGAAACATTGGGACCGTTTTTATAATTTGTCCTTATTAAAAATCCATGGATGCTTAATTGGTTTGAGTAATAGGTAAAGGGTAAAATTGGGTTGTCCTGCAGAGGAGTTAACTTGGTCCCTAATGCCATATTTTTCTTAATTTTAAATTTTTAGGGTAATTACAATTTGAGTCGTCATCTATGAGTCAGATCTCAGAATGAGTTCCGATCTTTAAATTGTAACGATTCGAGTCCCAGGACCATTTAGGAAATGAAAATTTTGGGGTTCATGACGAATATGCCATTGTTGGGAAGGGAATGGGGCTTGAGTTTTAACTTTTAAACAAGGGCATACTCGTCATTGGCCTCAAAAAGTTCCTTACATTAATGGCCATAGGACCCGAAACGTTACAATTTAAAGATCGGGACCCATTCTGGGATCAGACCCATTTATGAGGACCCAAATTATAAATTTACCATATTTTTTTATTTTTTTCGAAAAAAATCGTAACAATTCATCATTATATCCCATTATTATGTCATTCAACTTTCGTGCGAAATAAAAATTCAATTTCAACACTTCTCCGACTATTAAAAAATGATTGTCTAGATAAATGTCGTAGGAGTCTATATTTCATACGAAATTTGAATGACATGATATAGAGATATTGTGATGAATTTTCACAAATTTATCTTTAAAAATAAAAAATAAAAAATGAAACAGAGAAGATAACTCCAGCCCCATTTTACCCATGTCGTAAATTACAATATCTCAATTATTAAATAATTCGTAGAGAAATAGGTGGAGTTCGTACTAATTCATAATAAAGGACAAGGGCGACGACCCCTCTAAGTGCCGCATATCAATCTAGGATTGGTAACAACCGATCATTAAAAACAAAGTATCGCAAAAAAGGGTTTAAAAATTAATGGGAGGTCGCGTGACTCTTTCGTTCGCAGAGCATTTAAGATATCATTTTTTTCGACACGTTATTGACTAACTCCATGTCAACACGAATAAAATATATTCTCAAATGCTTCCATTGCATGTTGTTAAACGTGTTAGTGAGACGGGACGATGTTCCCCCGCTCGACTTTTTCTTCCCTTCTCCTCGTCAATACAAACTTGACTATTTTTTATATAGTTGATTACTATATTACTATTTTTATATACTTTTTATACATTTGTATTTTCTATTTTTACATGTTATTTTGTTAAAGACAATCAATAAAATACTCAACGTTTTATTTTGCAGAGCATCATAACGAAGAAACGACAATATTTAGTTATAATTGTTCGGGCACTGGACATGGCAAAAAAATAGTAATTCAAAGGGATATTTATAGGGATGAGCATTGGGTAGCTCGGCATGATGCTTGGCCTCCTAAAGCTCGACCTAAGCTCGAGCCTAAGCAATAGTCATGTGGGTTTCAGTCTAATTTTTTTTGCCCAAATTGAATTTCAGGCCAGGGCTCGAGCAACGATGGGCTCGAGCTCGAAGCCTATGGGTCACCTCACGTATACACCTATCGTAGACCTGACATTGATTGTTCTAGGTGGATTTCAATTTTTCGAAAGGATTGCTTTGCATTATGTAAGGAACTTTGTTGTGAGAAAGATTGTGTCACTGTTATTATTGCCGCATAGTTATTATAATGATTCACACAGCTTTGATTTGAATATACTTGACGAATGTGCATGTTGTATTGGAAGAGAGGGTCAAACAGTGAGACCTCCGGAAGAGGTTCCAGTCCTAAATGAACAAACCTGTTTTAATATAGCGGGTCGACTCGAGGCTGGTCAGATTCATGTACTTGCGGGCCGGGCTCGGGTTTGGATTGTATTTTCAGAAATATTGCAGCCTTATGCTCATCCCTAGATATTTACACTCATAATTTCGAGTAATTTCGTAATTAGCACATAAATCCTCTATAATCACGAATTACACAATATCCTGAATAAACATTTCATTTTACACTCATAACCTTCCGTTAGTTTTGTTCGTTAACTCAACCACATGAGTGGGTTAATCTAACCGATTCATGATCTAACGGTTATGACTAATCAGAAAGTTAAAAATAAATAAAAGACTTGCAAGCTTTGCGGGGCTTCCAAGGCAGAGGGGGTCTTGCAGGAAGGGGTTGGCGAGGGTGAGGCTGCCGGTAGGGACCGAGGGCGGCGGGGAGCATCGACGATTGTAGGCGGGAGGGGGCTTCCAGGCAGAGGGGGAAGCGATGGGTCGAGGCCACATGGAGGGGCGGAGAGGGGCTGTCAGGAGGGGGCATCACATGGAGGGTCTTCCATGGGGGGGGGGGGGGGGGTTCCATCCGGGGGGCGTTGTAGGGAGGGGTTCTACGCAGAGGGAGAAGCGGTGGGTTGGGGTCAGGGAGGAGTCTTCCCAGGCGAAGGGAGGGTTGCAGGGTGGGGCTTGGGTTGGAAGCAGTGGGCCGGCGCCGCAGGGATGGGTGGGGCTTGCATGCACTAGGGCGGGGTTGGAGGCCAGGGGGCTAGATGCCGCGCGGGGGGGGGGGGGGGGGGGGGGGGGGGGGGGGGACCCTTGCTGGAGGAGGAGGGTATAAAATATTAAATAATAGAAACTTAAGGGGTATAAAATGCAAAATACTTGTCGGATAACGTCAATAGTTAACGGAAAATTGAGATTAAGTTAACACGAGGTTATGAGTGTAAAAGTTAGTTACTATTCAGAGCCATGGGTATAATTTGTGATTATAGAGGATTTCTATGATAATTACGAAATTGCCCAGGACTATAGGTGTAAATATCCATACTTCAAATACTAATGAATTTAGAAATTGATTTTTAAAAAAAAACAATGAAATGCTCGTTTAGATAAGATAGATGGATGGAGTAATTGCGGGGATAAAGGAAACTCATTAAAAATAATTGATCTTTATGCGAAAACAAAAAATCCTTCGTTAATCGTGTGGCTGCCATCAAAAGCATTTTGATGATAGGTTTCTATCAATCAAAAATACATTTTGATCATTTATATACATAGTAAACATAAAATGTAAGGATTGATTGTCACTAATTGAAAATGAAGTCAGATTGAAAATGAAGTCAGCGGTTGCACTCGCAGTGACTACTTGAGCATTATGAGAGGAGCGCAACTACAGATGGACAGACGACTGTAACTCCTCTCCACAGGAGTCGATTGGACGCATCTCAAGAATGGTGTTAACCATTCTAAACTAGCTACTCATGGTTTTTTGTTCCTATTGATTTTTATCATGACCACGATCCCCATATAGAGGCTCTACGGCACTTTTTTTAACCAAAAATTTTTGTTTCTTACAAATCAATACAAATACTTGCTTAGAAAAAAAAACATAAAATGTAAGACCATGCGTCCTTAAATTTCATATACAACACTATCATTTCTCAGTGAAAATAAAAGAGGGATCGTGATTGGAGATGCGTGGAGGCTACATGTGGAGGCCGCAGCATGGACGGCGATTACGCGGAGGGCTGTGCCTGGAATATGAAGGTAGTAACGTGAAGGACAACGCATAAAGACGACAGTCTCATGATTCAACATGACAGTGACGCGTGGAGGGCCACGTTGGACTAAACATCCACAACGTTGTTGCGTGGCGGAGACCTCGACGTTGCCAGTGCCTGATATTTACGGGATCTAGACAAATGGGAAAAAAATAGCTTTTAACAATTTTCTTAAATATACATAATTTTTAAAATTCCTAAAGTTCTTATAGAAGTTCTTAAAATTTTACAAAGACTCACAAATGTTGATATATCTACAAGCATCGAATAACAAATTATGAATCAAAAATCATGAAAAGAAAAAAAAAGAACGATATCATCTGGTAAAAGAATCAAAATAGCACCATGTAATTGCATCATCATGGTTCATCAAACTTTATAATCAAATAGCACCAGACAATCACTTTGGAGAGTATATAAAAAGAGATCATATTTTCTCGTATGTGAAATTGAATACGGGAACAGTGTTGCAGAGAGAACTCACCCAATGACGGAGAGAAGGGGGGCGGGTGGGTGTTTGGCCCCCTAGCACTCAATGATAATATATGTACATGTGTATAAATATAGTACATATATAATATAAAATACATTATTTAGTGATTAAAATATGTATGCTATATACAATAGCCCCTCCATATCTCAACAAAAAAATCAATATATGATCAAAATACAATAACTAATGACTAAAATTATTTACATGGTGTACATAATTAGACAGTTATATATTCATATATGTCCATCATCGTATCCATTTTAAGTGGTCGTAGAATACATATTTTTAATTTAGTATATAGGAACAAATAAGGAAGTTTATTTTAATTTCCTTTTTGCAGATACATATATGAATGAGGATATTTCTTTCATTTTTTATCTGAAAACAAATATTGTTTCATATCTTTATGGTGTACACATATACAGTTATTTGTATTATCAAATCTATATGTGTATATCTTATATAGATATATATATCAATTTATGTAAACTTCAAAATATGGTAAACTATTACATGTGTGTATTGCTTTTCAGGATCACTTCCAAATACAATGGTAAAAAATATGTTAAATATTAGTGCCAAATAATTACATAATTATTAAAACATTTCTTTATAGATTGAATTCGCTTCCAAATATCCAACTTTAGAAATTGATTTTTTTATTAATGTTTTACCTATCTTCCAAATTTCACTCAAATCTGATATCATTTACAATTTTATCTTAGTGGTCATATATCCTATTAACATTTAAGCAACTTAAATCTCAATTTAAAAAGAATCATACTTTATTAATATCAAATAGCAAATAACCTCATGTTTGAGCAAATTTTAGAGGATATATATGTACGTATAACAATAATATGTGATTCAATCTATAGTTTTGGATTTTTGGAAACAAATTCACAACTATAAGTAAATCACAATGCCTTTGTTGTAACTCACGTTACAACAGAGGATCTACTCCATATATATTACTAACTAATATGACAAGATAAATTAGATAAAAATGTCTAAAGATACATCTTTAGCCCCCCTCTCTCAAGAGAAAATTTCTGGCTTCATCCCTGGACTTACCGACGGTCCAACACTATCACGGTATGGAGTTGGTCATTCAAGAACTCCACGGGAGTGGATCAACGAGCAAAGACGATGTCCAGCAACTCAATGTCTCGACAACACGGCGAGGATGCATGACAACATGCACCACAAATGATGAAGAAACCACAATTCGTGAGAGGAAGGGGGGGGGGGGTTGGAGTATGAACTTTGGAATCCGATCATCGATTCGATTTAAATGGTGGGACGGAATGGGAAACATCGTTGTGAATGGGAAGGGAAATCGAAGAGCATGGCAACTATTTCCAGTAGTGGGGAGGAAGGCAAGACATCTAAAAGAATTCTATAAATTAGCAGTATGGGTGATGGGGCTTAAAATGGACTCCTAAAGTTGTCTTTTAGGGGTCTTCACCTTTTCTCTTCCCTCCCCAGTCATCACGAATTTAGCTATTTTGTTCATGGTTGAAAGGGATTTTAGTATTTTACATGGTTGATTGGTATATTACTTGGTTATATAGTATTTATCAATTTTTTTTATTTTACATGTTACATTTTTAAAAATAATCATTATAATACTAATCGAGTTTTATTTCACAGGGAATTATACGGAATCTAAAAGGAAATGAAACATTTTCATTGAAATCGTTCGTATCTGCACAACAAATTTGCCGAATATCGTTCGCTGAGAACGTAAAGATAAACGAATAACTGGTAATTTATTTTACCAAGCAACATATAAAATTTACAAAGAAAATGCGAATTTTACAAAGAATAGTAGAGAGTGGCATTGCCCCAACGTGAAAAGAATTACTA